>JAZKJV010005486.1:1200000-1707151 GCA_037367405.1 Ottelia alismoides | reverse complement strand
TACATGTTGATGATGATCATAATTGTCATATAATCCTTATAAAATCTAAGAAGATATTATGGCATACATATGTGCTCTTGACATTTAATCATGAGTGACATGGTTCTCTGCATCATGCAAAATGGTATCTCTATAGGAGATGATGTATTCAAAATATTTGGATACTTACCTGAACCAATGGTTTTAAGAGTATAAGTGGATGTAGACATGATGAGTGTCATCATTCTACTGTCTATACTCTAGTCATTCATGAAGCTTCATAATATTCATATTGTATGAATTTAATGAAGCATGTATAAATGTTGAAATGATCTTACATTGAATTCTTTTGAATTTAACATAAGAGAACCTTAGTCTTAAGCAATGGTTGCTCATAGATAAATGGAGCGCAATGGAAGCATGGGTTGGACCCAAGAAAGAAGGAAAGTCAAAGATTTGACTGGACTTCTATGACTTCCATATGACATCCAAAGAGTTGGATGAATGCCAATACTGCAATAAGTTGATGTGTTGATAGTATGACTATCAAGTCTGTCTAGAATCCTTAGAGAAGGACTCGGATAGAGCATCAAAAAATAATCTACATAAATCATTGAAATTGACTTTCTTTTTGATAAGATAAAGTCAAATAATTGTATCTCAATCTTCTGATGACATTTGCATTAGGTTGCATATGTTTTAGAAGACTGGAAAATTTGATCTTAAGGTTTATGTTATCCACATGGATATTGATGCAATGTTTTGCAACAATCTCTGTTGGATTGATAGACTTGTTAATTTCAGTTGGAGAGCCCTTAGTCTTAGAGAATGTCTCTATGACCAAGATATAAAAATACGCTCATTGTTTGTTTCTAAATGTTGGAAATAAACATGAATTTTGAGATAGAACTATCATAAAGAGTTGTGATGGAGATATATAGTAATCTATAATCTAGTGGACTCCACTAAATTAGAAAATTGATGAATGGTTCATCAACATTTCTAAATACTGAAATTAAATCTTAAAGATCAATAGGAGGATGAAGATCATTTGACAATGATCTAGCATCAAGCCTTGGACATTTGTCTATTGATTTGATCAATAGACTAGTAAGAGATGAAACTTTAGAATGTCTAAAATTTCAAAACTTACATACTTATGAATATTGTATTCAAAGTAAAAATGTCCAATACACCCTTCTTTTGGAATGGTGTAAGATGTCAAGGTATTTAGGATCTCATACATATTGATGTATGCAGATCATCTATATCATAGTAAACATTGTGGATATATGATATCTATTGATGATTATGTATGATATGAGATTTCTTCTCTTCACCTAAGAAACCCTTGAAATGTTCAAAGATTTCATTATTTTTGGTTTAGAACCAAAGTTTGAAAGAAGATAAAATGAATTTGATCTAATCTAGGTAGCAAGTACCTACTAGATAAATTCAAAGAATACCTTATGGAGATATGAATATCATTTCTATCTCAATCCTCCTAACACACCTTAACTCAATAGAGTTATAGGTAGATACAATTGGATCATGTGTGACATGATCTTATCAATGATGAATTTTAGCATAATTATCCCTTAGTTTCCAGGTATATATGTGTAGTAGAGACTACAATGTATATCCTTAAGAAGGTTCCATGTATGTTGGAATCTAGCACTTGAGAGTGCTGCTTCATTAGGAAAATAAAGGATGGTATTGGATATCTACTTTATGACCTTGAGATTCTTAAGTATCTCATCTCTGAGAATGTGATTCTTAGAGGTGGAGACTCTTGAGAATCAAGATGAAAATGAAGTGTAGGAACTCATTTAATCTTGAGAAGATAATGAGACTCTTGAAATTGGAAACTAAAAGGACAATTAAAGATGAAACACTAATACCTCTTCAAATGAGTTTGAGGATGGATTCCATGTGTTAGAGAAATCTGACAATGATCGAACTTCATGTGATGAAGCTTCTGAAGATCATAGCATGGATAGATGGATGTTAGCAATAGAAGTTTAATGTAGACTTCATATATAAATGTTGTATATGGACCCCCGAGGATCCACCTATATGGGTAATACCTGAAAAGGTGTAAATGGATCTTCAAGAGAAAGGGAACCTGATGAGAAGGTAGAGACCTTCAAAGCACGGTTCGTAGCCATGAGCTACATATCGACAGAGAAGACATTGCTTGAGATGAGACTTGCTCTTCGGTGAACATGCTTAAATACCATCGGAATATTGCTAACCTTAGCTACACAACTTGACTATTGCATTTTCAAGATGTAAGTCAATATTGCATTCCTCTATGAATACCTCTCTGAGGATATTCACATGAAGTAGCTCCAGGACTTCATAGTTGAGGAAAGCAAGGTGTGCAAGCTAAGGAATCCATCTATGGACTCAAATAAGCTTCTTGAAGTTGGATCATAAGATTTGATGAAATTATAAATGTTATGATTTCAGATAGAATCTTGATGAACCATATGAAGCTTAGTGGGAGTGCCTTTGTGTTCATCATGCTAGATGTAGATAATATCCTAATCATTTAGAATGATATAAGGATGATAATTAAGTGTTTTGTAGACTGATTATTCCATATCTTGAAATATGATTTCAAAGATACCTCTTAAATCTTAGTTCTAAAGGTGTTCAGAAGCAAAGAGAAAAGAGTATTGGGACTGTCACATTAATGGTACACCTTGGACATATTCCATTTTATGGAAAATTCCAAGAAAGGCTTCCATCCCTTAAGATATGGTACTGACCTATCTAAAGGGATAACACCTCAAAGAGTTGAGGAAGTGAATGCTAGAACTGCTTGCCCTTGGGCATCAGTTCTGAGAAGTCGGGTGTGTATTAGATGTGTACAAAAGCCAGATGGCTGCCATGCAGTGGGAGTAGTAAACTGTTACTAATCCTACTATGAAAATAAAATACTTGGTTGCAGTAATAACAAAATCTTCATAGATGACAAGATTTTTGAGATAGTGATCTCAAAGTCTTATCTTCAAAAACTTGAGACTTTATAGATAGAGATCTAAAAGGTCTTAACTGTGGATACCTTAAGAGATAGTGATCTCCAGGAATAAGGGTATTCTGATAAGGATTATGGAAATACTGGTTATGATAATTGTTAAGCCATAGTGTCAAGGACACTATAGTTTTTTAACTAGATTGAGTATTGATTGGATAAGATGCAACATTCGCATTAGATACGAGCACTGTTACTGGGGATATGCAAGTGCCGTAAAAGGACTTGGCATAGTCTCGTAGGAACAGAGTGACTGATCAACTTACCTAGCTATTTTCTAAATAGCCTATGATTGTCACTTGAGTGCGGGTTTAAATGATTATCCCATTAATGGCTCTTTGGGCTAGTGGGAGATTGTTGGAAATGCGAGCCCACAACGAGACATTATGCAATAAATATTATTGCATATATCATTCCCTGATCTGAAATGAAGAATGAATAATTTGCATAATAGGTCCCTTAGTACAATTAGGGTTATGTACCATGGCCATCTTAATAATCATACAGTTGTTGATTCAACTATTGAATCATGGAGGCTGGTGCTTGGATAAATATCTAAAGGGTTAGATTGAGGACTCATCAAGCACCGTCAAATGATTGTTAAGAGATGATCTCCAGCCTGAGTAGGAGATGGCAATCCTATCTTTGAAGGCTGATATCTGACCGACCTCTTGATGCAGGTCCTCTGCATAGGAATAGAGATTCGGAGGTGTCAGATTAGTTAGGTCAAAGAGTTGACTTAACGAGATCGAGATAACCAAAGTCCTATATCGTATGCTGTCATGATATAGGCACACATCCTCTGACCGGAGACAGATGTGTTGCTATATGTTTAAGTATGTACATTTGGCAGACCAATAGGTTGATGACCTAATCAAGGTCTATACACTGGCGCGCTGGTGTGCATATAAGGGCATATGAGTAATACGATCTCTCAATAGGATCATACGGGTTCAATTACTGAACCGGAAGGCATGAGCTCACTCATGAGATATTGGGAAGAATCAAATTCCATGCGCATGGTCGTCTCGCTTTGGAAGCTTGACTGAATTTGTAGGTTGGATATATACTTTTAGTATATGATCAAGACCTAGGTATGATATACGCTTTTGGAAAGTATATGATCGATACCAACTCCCAATGATCGAATGAGAAACTTACTGATAAAACCATGAAGTAGACAGTATAAAGTTGATCAAATACTTCGGGTTTAGTCTGAGTCTTCCAGTATGCAGGATGTACAGGTATTGGGAATACCTGAGGGTGATGTGATCATAAACGATTGTATAACCATGACGCTTCTATTCCTAGGGAGTGATGAAACAGGTCTGGATTTTAGTGACTCCTCTCAGTAGAGAAGTGATCTGATCTTGGTCCAAGTGTTGGACATTGATCTGAATGTGATTCAGATGCAATGAGAAGATTAGATTTACGGTCTTGATTTAATCAAGCATCTATGGGAGGCCCACGATCTGGATTTGAGATATGATCTCAATATCCATGTCACTATACGTGGAACAATACAATCGCCCTGTCCTTATCTCCAAGTATCTGCGGAGAGATTGCATTATTCTTGAAGGGTTCAAGAATAATTCCATAAGATCTAAGCAATGAAGAAATCACGATTAAATGTGATTTAATCATCTTGATGTGTGAAGAAATTATCCAATATAATTAAATGCGATTTAATTAATGTGGATAAGAATAATATGGATAGAAATATCCAATTATTCATAATATATTATAAATGTGATTTATAATGTATTAGAGAGAGCTAATTATAATTTATATGTGTTGATTAATAATTATGTTTATTGTATACACATTGTGTAATTAATTGACAATGAAAATTATATGTTGTTTTGGGTTGTGAATATGATTCACAATTTTTCCATGGCAAGATTGCAATATTCTCAAATATAATTGTGAATTATTTTTGAAGAATAAAAGCCAACAAAAGTTGTTGGAAATAAATAAAGGATATTTTCAAGGAGATATGCAATCCCATGGATTTCCATGAGATTGCTCTCTCCATGGAAAATAGTGGGCGGCACACCATTCCTAATAGGAATGTGTGGCCGTCCACATGGAAAGTGCATGGAGATGAAATCTCCATGCACATTCTCTCCTTATTTATTGATTTGATTTAGGACTAATTTATATTTGATTTTGTCAAATATATTTTAACCTAAATTTGTTGGTTTTACCAACAACAATCTTGACCATTGGATTGACATAAATCAATCTCACCCATTGATTTTATGTGTCCCATGGATTGAGATCCATGGATCCCAAAACCCTATAAATAGAGAGGCATACCATGCTCTCTCTTGACACATGAATATTGGAGCTCTCTCTCTCTCTCTCTCTCTCTCTCTCTCTTTCTTGGTACACGTCTACCCTCTCTCCCTCTAATTGGTGGCTGACCACCAAACCCTAGAGGAGAGAATCGTCGTCGCCTTCGCCACCGCGCCGTCGCTTTGACGTTCTTCGGTTCTCCGTCTTCTTGGAGTGCTGCACTCACGAAGGAGACATTCGATCTCGTGCGACGAGATCAGGAGCAACCATGCTTGGATCATCTTCTTGGATTGCGAGGACAACGCGGTTCATCCCCGCGCTCGCAAGCGGTCTCGCCGACGATCGGACTTGAGACAGGAGGTCTCTTCTCTTAGATACTTGATCAACCACGCTTCAAGAGGTATTGCATTATACTTGTTGTGGTTATAGATGAAACGATCTGAGAATGGTTCTCGGATCATGTGGTTTCATCGAATAAAAATTTTAAATTCCGCTGCACCGAACAACTAGTACGACTAGTTGTTCTTTGTCGTATCCGATACGACGATCACGCTTCCGTGATGCGCTTGAGGATCTAAATTCCATATCCTTCAGGTCCCATATGCTATACCTACATATCTACTTGGCTAAATCGATCTATATGCACTAAACTCCCCTCTATCACCCACAGAGGTGATGTAAAGCTCCTGAATCCATAATCTATTATGCCAAATATGCCCTATAACAACTAATAAAAGCATATGCAGTACCTGACATGGTGGCGGATGCTGACACAACTACCTCCAAAGATCCTGATGGAGCAGTAGATGACCTAGGTGCGGGTATGATCTCTCTCAGTCTCACCACAAACTCATCAAACTTCTGATGAAATGCCAGAAGAGGAGCACCATATGGTTGATTGTGTTACGCAACACGAGATGAAATAGGGAAATCATGCTTGGAGTAACATGTATCCTTAGAATGATGTAGTCCATGGCAGTAAGTGCACAGTTAACGGGGTCGACCACCCCCTCCCCTTCCACGGTACGACACCCTCTAAACTGTGTAGACCCCCCTCTACCATAAGATGCGACCATAGATGAGGAAGTATGTTGGTATTGAGTAGCACCATTGGGGGATATAGAAAGCCTACTCAATTTGTGGTATGACTCCTCCATTGGAGGTAGTGGCATCAATAAGAATCTGTGGTCGAGCTGTATCATATTTAGGATTAAGAGCTGCTAAAAAAATCTGTTCATCACCGAATCTTTGTAATTCTTAAGTTGTTCTGGCGAAGCAGTCAAGGGAATTAAACCATGATGCTTCTGAAACATACCCCTGAGAGAAGTGTAAAGGATATGAAGAGGACGTCCGTTATGCTTTGATGTAAAGTTATCATGTTGTAGTTGCAGTATTTTTGACTCATTCTTCGCATGTGAGTAAGTAGCAGCGGGGATGCCCCACATCGACTTTGTGGTGGGATGACTTGGGATATCATTGCTTATCTCCATGGACACTGTCCCAAACAACCATACATACATACATACATACATATATATATATATACACATATATACATGTGTGTGTGTGTGTGTCATCTTCCTCCCACAAGGCATTAACCCAAATCTTGTCGATTAGTTCGTCCTGCATCACAATGTGCTTCTCAATGTTGCACTACATTAGTCTCATAAATTGCATAGCACATAACTCATAATTTTATCCCTATCTTGATAGTGGGTGCATGACCTTTAAAAGCACCCAAGGATGGTATGTCGACCTTGGAATCGACCTTATTGTCTAACACGATGATGATTGCTACAAAAACTAGGGTTGTAGACAAGGACGAAAGCATATACACATACATACATGAAGATGGTTGTGGGTGTAGACTCACACCACAACCTCCACCATCCTTTAAAGGCTTCTCTAGTTAACTATGGTGGTTTAGATAATCAAAACCCCCTTTAAAACCTCAAAATTAGACTGAATCATGGATCAAATTGCTCTTGGTAGCGATTTGTAAGCCTAGACAGACAATGATGGTAACTTCTAGGGTGCCGTGAGGGTTGGAAATAACCCCTAGAGATATGGGTGGCGATAGAAACCCCCTTAGGCAGTAGAGAATAACTGTTAGGATGTCCTCTCGGGGGCGGAAATGGCATCATGTGGTTGCTACGGTTGCCGCTTCATGGTATTGGTAGCAGCAACAACATGTGGCGTCTACTATTGAGAGGGGACACATCGTCGCTAGGGCTTAGGAACGGAAGGGGATGCTAGGGTACAAGCACCAGTCAAGGACCGTCGCTCTGATTTCATGTGGAAAAGGAAATAGAGTCAATTGTATTCCATTGAGACCCTAAGACTCTCTTATATAGGAGAAAACCCTTAAGGGTAAATTACATAAGTAGACATAAGGAAATATAAATAAAGAACAAACAAAAATATCTATCCCAGCATCATCAATATATTCTTTTGTGATTCCTAGGAATGCTGTGAAGCTGAGTCTGATACTAGATGGATTCGTGCTATGCAGAAATGAGGCTTTCCTGAACCCCCCTGCCCCCTTCGCCACGCTCCTTTGACCCGGTCTGAATCCCTCCCTTTATAGATAGTTGATTGAAACTAAGAAAGAAGCATTAAGCGGGAGGGAACCGAGGAGATGGAGGCCCTAAAAAAGGTGCTTGGGATATTGCATGTTTTTTAGATGGTGCACATTTGATTGAGTCAAAATACATTCACACCATAAAAAATACAAGCCAAATGAACAAGAAGAAAGATACAAGGCTAGGATTAATGCAAAGGGGCGCAATCAGAAAAAATGCTATTTATTACTTAGAGACCTTTGATCCCATGACAAAAATGACTACTATGCGAAAATTTTTCTCGTCATTGTCAAGGATTAGGAGTTTCATAAGATGGGTTTGAAGAATTCCTTTTTTGAATAGAGATAATGCATTCTTTAATGGATATCATCTAGAATATCTTTAAATACATATACCATATGACCATGATAAGATATGAAAATATTGCAAACTAAAGAAAGTTTCATATGGACTGAAACGATCTCCTAGAGCCTAGTTTGAGAGGCCTATAATTGTGACGATCATTGGGTGTAATTATCAAAGAAATTGTGATCATACTCTATTTGTCGAGAAGGGTGAAAATAAACGACTCTACTTCTTATTTATGTCAATGACATGATTATCACAATGATGATGAACAAGAGATAGCTCGCCTAAAAAGTGAGCATGCTGCAGCCTTCGATTTGAATTGAATAAAAGATCTTCGACATAGTACTTCTTCATGAAGTTTTATACTATTCTATCTTCATCTTTCTACACTTTTATTTATTTAATTACTGTTTATAAGTGGTTGCGCTTTAAATTATTTGAATGCATTATCTGAGTTCTAATGTTGTTATACTTTTATTTATTTAATTACTGTTTATAAGTGGTTGCGCTTTAAATTATTTGAATGCATTATCTGAGTTCTAATGTTGTTATAGTTATATTGTTTTCATAGTTTCCGATTATATCGTTACTTGTTGGGTTTGCTTAAATTTGTTTGGAAATATTTCATGAGGAATCTACATTAATCATATCAAAGTAAAGTTTTAACACAAATGCTTAGAGCTATTTTCTATTTTTTTGATGTTTTTTATTCATCAATTTTAATATAGGGATGTGTAATTCTTATTCACTTTTTTTTTTGTAAAAAAGCGTTTTTTATTTTATATATTTTTAGTTCTTGAATAATATAAATTTAATCCACACAAGCAAGAACATTATCGAACTCATATAATCTGATTTAGTTATAAAGAAAATAACTCCCACTTTTGTATTTTATATTCGATAATATTAATAGTTTGCACTATATTGTAAAATACTTGTCAGAATATCATTCATTTATATATCCATGTTTGCAAAATATAACAATCTTTTGTAAAATAAAATGATAGTGTTCATGCTTGTCTAGTGTTTGTAAGATGTTAAAATAAATTAGTTCATCGACCAAACTCCAATAATTTGGTTTTCTTATCAAGAAAATAACTCACGTTTTTATATTTTCTTTCCACAATATTAATCTGTTGCTATACTTTTGTAAAATTCTTGCTTGAATATCATTCCATTTTATATGCATGCAGCACAATTTACCATTCTTTTGTAAAATTAAGTGATGGAGTTCATTTTATGTCTGGTTTTTTTAAAGATGTTATATTAAATTGACAATCCGTTTTATTTTATAAAAGAATCATGTGCAATAAATCTTTTGTCTCCCCCACCCTCCAACATATGACGTCCAGTTCCGTCTAGTTCTAATCTTTCGCTTCATTTAATGGTCCGTAAAACATCGATCGGGTTTGTCACCCTATTTTGCGGCTAATTTTTTTTGGGAAATACCATCATGTACTTTCATCACTATCTCTCTAATATGTCATTCTAATTCTGTCATAAACAAAGACTCCCATGCCCTCCATCTAGAACATTGTTGTAATCGACCTGTTCTAGATGAAGGGTATAAGAGTCTCTATTTCTGACAAAATTGGAATAACATATGTGAGAGATATAATGATGAAAATACATAGTGATATTTTGCAAAAAAAAGCTGAAAAATGGGTTGGGAGCATCTCCATCTCTCTCTCTCTCTCAATATATATATATAATATATATATATATATATATATATATATATACATATATGGGTCATATGTGGCTGCCCCCTAGGGGCAGCCAACATGGCTGCCCCCGCCTTATTTGGGTAAATTTTTTTATTTTTTTTGAAAAATAACACCATTTACATTCATCCCTATATCCCTCCTATATACCATTCGAATTTCGTCAGAAACAGAGACTCCTACGGCCTCCATCCGGACAGTAATTTTTTAACGGTAACATGATTTTTTTAAATCGATACCATCGAGATGGAGGCCGTAGGAGTCTCTGTTTCTGACGAAATTCGAATGACATGTAGGAGGGATATATGGATGAATATACATGGTTTTATTTTTCAAAAAAAATAAAAAAAAATGCCGAAAAATGGGGCGTGGGCAGCCATGTTGGGGGGCAGCCCCATTTTTTCCTATATATATATATAGGGTTTATCGAGGACGCCCCTTAAGGAAGGAAATGAGTAAGAAAAAGAGTCTATGTTTCACACGAAATTTGACATAATATAGGGATATAGCGAGGAATTTTCTCAGATTCATTTTCAAAAAAATGGAAAAAAATAGGGGTGGGGAGGTGGGGGAGCCAAGTTAGGTCCCTCCAAGGGGCAACATCATTTTACCTTATACATAGGGTTTAATGGGGCTTCCCCCTGGGGAAACCAATGGGCTACCCATGCCCCATGTTTCGATATTTTTTTTGTTTTTTTTTTCGAAAATACCGGAATGCATTTCTATCACTATATCCCTCTAATATACCATTCTAATTTCGTCAGAAATATAGATTCGAATGCCCTCCATCCAGAATATGTTGATTACGACAATTCTAATATCGTTAAAATTAAATATTCTAAATGGAGAACATAATACTCGTTGTTTCTGACAAAATTGACAAGCAGTATATGTTTTTGATAAAATTGGAATAACATATGAGATGGATATAGCGATGGAAACACACGACAATATTTCACCAAAAAAATCATCGAAATATAGGTTAGGGGCAACCAATGGGCATCTCCATTAACCCCCACCACACACACAAACTGAAAAGAGAAGGTGCTCCATGGCGCAACTTTACTCCACGAAGTATTTTTTCCCATTTTTTTATTTTTTTAACAGTCTTAGATTTGCTGTAATCTAGCTGTTCTAGATGGATGGCATAAGAATTCTGACAAAAATGAAATTAACATATTATAGGGATATAGTGATGAAAATACATTGTGGAATTTCTCAAAAAATAAAAAATTGGGGGAAATTCTCTGTGGAGCAGCCTTCCGCGTCCTCTCACACACGCATACAAGCACACACACATATGGGAAAATGAGGGTGCCCCCTGGGGAGCTAACTTGACTCTCCTTGCCCCATTTTCTCTATATTTTTGTTTTTTTTGAAAAAAAATTCGTGGAAATGCATCACTATATCTCTATATTATGTTATTTAAGTTTCTTGAGAAATAGAGACTTCTATGGCCTCCATCTAGACATATTTTTTAATGATCGCAGAATCGTTGAAATCGATCCCATCCGAATAGAGGTTGCAGGAGTCTCTGTTTCCCATGAAACTTGAATGACATAATACATCGATATAGTGATGAATGTCCACAAATTTATTTTTCAAAAAATAGAGAAAATATAGCGGGGTTGCCAAGTTAGCACCCCCCAAATTTACCCATATATATGGGTAAAATGGGTTGCCCCCTTGGGGGAGCTAACTTTCCCCTACTCCATTTTCCCATATTTTTTTTATTTTTAATAAAAATATTTCCGTGGATTTTCATTATTATGTCCTTGTATTTTGTCATTCAAATTTTGTGTGAAATAGAGACTCCTATGGCTTCCATCTAGACGGGTTCGATTTCAACAATTCTGCGATCGTTAAGAAAATGGCTATTTAGATGGAGGTTGTAGGAGTATCTATTTCTCACGAAACTTTAATGACATAATACACGGATATAATGATGAAAAATATGGAGAAAATGGGGAGCTAAGTTAGATCCCCTTAAAGGACATAGGAGAATCCTTAAGCGTATCACGGAAGCGTGAGGATCGTATCATATGCGATCGAGAGCAACTAGTCGTACTAGTTGTTCAGTGCATTGTAATTTAAAAAAAATCTAACAATGAAACCACATAATCCAAAAACCACTTCTTTGATCATTTCATCTTGTAGTGTAGTTGTGATTGATCCTCTAAGAGAAGAGACCTCCTGTCTCAAGTCCGATCCATCAGAGGAGACGCTTGCGAGCAGGGAGATGAGTCGTGTGCTTCTCGCAATCCAAGTCATTGATCCAAGCAATGGATCTCCTGATAACATCTCATGATATAGAACATCTTCTTCACGAGTGAGATGCACCAAAGAAGACGGAGACCCAAGAGTTGTCTAAGCATCAACACAATGGCGATGCGATGACGGTGGCGACAACGGTGGCGGCATTCTCTCTAGGGAAGAAGTGGATGACCACTCAAGTAGAGATAGAGGGCTTAATGTGTTTTCGTTGTTGTCACTTGAAGAGAAAGGGGTACCTCTTATTATATAGGGTTTTGCAAGTTTATGGATCTCAATCCATGAACAACACAAAATCAATGGATGAGATTGATTTCTATTTCTTTCAATGGCCATAATGTTGTTGTAAAAACACAACAATAATTAATTTAATTTAAATTAATATATTAATATGTCAATATAAATTAATTTCAAATCAAATCAATTAATCTTGGAGACAAAGAGAGAGAAGATTGATCTCATCCCTAAAAGGGGGGATGGGTCGATCTCCTTAGTGCCTCATGAGATCGCATTATGTCATGATATCTCCAAGATAAACAACAACACTTGTTGTAAATTATTTAACACAAATAATTCATAATTATATTATAAAATTATACAATCATGTCATTGATAAAATGTGAATCACATTCACACCCCAAAACAAAATGCAAATTATATTTTCAATTAATCATCCAATTCAACAAATATAAACCACAATAGCCTCTCTTTAATATATTATAAATCAAATTTATAATATATATGAATAATTGAATAATACTATACATATTATTTATATCCATAATAATTAAACCACATTTAATTATATTAGATTATCAATCTCATGCATTCAAATAAAATGAATCAAGTTCATATTTTCATGATAATTAAATCACATTTGATTATCCATTTCTCAATGGTTACATATAATTCAACAATTGAATTATTCTCGATCTCTTTCAAGAATAATGCGTTTTCTCCGCAGATACTTGGAGATACATATAGGGTGATTGTACGTTCCACATATAATGACTTGGAGATTAAGATCACATCTCAATTCCATATCTCATGGACCTCTCATAGATGCTTGATTAAATTAAGGTCGTAAATATGATCTTCTTATTGCCTATGAATCTCACACAGATCAATATCCAACACTTAGACCAAGATCAGATTACTTCTATACTGAGAGGAATCACTAAATATAGACCTATTTCATCACTCCCTCGGAATGGAAGCGTCATGGTTATACAATCATTTTTAATCACATCACCCTCAGGTATTACTAATGCATGTACATTCTGCATACAGGAACTATGATAACCACATAGATATAGATCAACTTACACAGTCATATTTAAGGTTTCATCATTAAGTTTCTCATTCTTAATCATCGGGAGTTAGTATCAATCACATGCTTTCCCAAAGCATATATCATACTTACAAATTCTTGTCATGCTTCCAAAGCATGACGACCATGCATGGAATTTGACGGTCCCAATACCTCATGAGTGAGATCATGTCTTTCGGTTCACAAGTGATCCTGTACGATCCCTTTGGGAGATCGTGTTACTTATATGCCCTCATATGCACACCAACTCGCCGATGTATAGACCTGGGTTAGGTCATCAACCTATTAGTATGTCAAATTTACATACTTAGACATATAGTAACACATATGTCTCCGATCAGAGGATGTGTGCCTATATCGTGACAATATACGACATAGGACTTTGGCTATTTCAATCTCATCAAGTCAACTCTTTGACCTAACTAACTTGACACCTTCGAGTCTCTATTCCCATGCAGGGGAGATGCATCAAGAGGTCGGTCAAATATTAGCCTAATGAGAAAGGATTGCTATCTCCTACTCCGACTGGAGATCATCTCTTAACAATCACTTGAACGGTGCTCGATAAGTCCTCAATCTAATTCCTTAGATATTCCCCAAGCATCAACCTCTATGATTTAACTATTGAATCAAAAACTATATGATTATTAGGAAGGCCATGGTACATAACCATAATTGTACTAAGGAGACTATTATGCAAATTAATTATTTTTCATTTTAGATCATGGAATGATATTTACAATAACATTTACTGCGTAATGGCTCACAGTGGGATCGCATGTCCAACAATCTCCCACTAGCCCAAATAGCCATTAATGCGCTAATCTTTAATACCACACTCATGTGACTATCATAGGCTATTTAGAAAATAGCTAGGTAAGCTGATCACTCATTCTATTCCAGAGAAACTATGCCAAGTCTTTTATGGCACTTGCATATCCCCCAGTAATAATGCTCGCATCCAATGCGAATGTTGCATGTTATGCAACCAATACTCAATCTTGAAGAAGTTATAGTGTTGTTGAAACTACGATTCAATAATTATTATAACCAATATATATTCTATTATCCTTATAAGAATACCCTTATTCCTGGAGATCTTAATCTCCTAAGGTATCTGCAGTTAAGACCTTTTAGATCACTATCTCTAAAGTCTTAAGTTCTTGATGATAAGACTTGGAGATCTTTGTCTCGAAAGTCTTATCCTCTTTGAAGATATTGTTATTACTGAAATCAAGTATTTAATTCATGGTAGACATCTGGCTTTTGTACGCATCTAGCATGCACTCAACTTCTCGTAACTGATGCATAAGGGCAAGTAGTTCTTGCATTCACTTCCTAAACTCTTTGAAATGCTTTCCTTTCAGATAGGTCATTGCCATATCTTAAGGGAAGGAAGCCTTCCTTGGGGTTTTCCAAGAATGGAATATGTCCAAGGTGTACTAAAAACGTGACGGTCCCAATACCCTCTTCTCTTTGCTTCAGAATACATTCAGAACTAAGATTCAAGAGGTATACTTGAGATCATATCTCAAGGTATGGAATAGACATATTATAAAACATTTATTATCATCCTTATATCATTCCAAATGATTAGGATATCATCTACATTTAGCATGATGAACACAATGGTACTCCCACTAAGCTTCATATGGTACATCAAGATTCTATCTGAAATCATAACCTTTATGATTTCATCAAATTTTATGTTCCAACTACAAGAATCTTATTTAAGTCCATAGATCGAGTTCTTTAGCTTGCACACCTTGCTTTCCTTATCCATGAAGCCATGAGGCTACTTCATATGAATATCCTCGGAGTGGTATTCATAGGGGAATGCAATTTTGACTTCAATCTTGAAGATGTCGAAGTCAAGTTGTGTATCTTTAGTTAGCAATATTCTGATGGGTTTAAGAAGGGTCACTCAAGAGCAAGTCTCATCGTAAGTGATGTCTTCTCTTTGGTATGTATCTTGTGGATATGAGCAGTGCTTTAAAGGTCCATACCTTCTCATCAGGTTCTCTCTTTCTCTAAAAGATTCATTTACACATTAACAAGTCTTAACCAATAGGTGGATCCTCGAGGGTCCATATACAACACTTGTATATGAAGTATAATTTAGTCTTTATTGCTGAAATCCATATTTCCATGTCATGATCCTCAAAATCTTCATAACATGAAGTCAGATCATTGTCGGATTTCTCAACCACATGGAAACCATCCTCAAATTAATTTGAAGAGGTATGAGTCTATCACTTTTATTGTCCTTTAGTTTCTGATTTCAAGATTCAATGAGATACTTTACTTCATTTTCATCTTGATTCTCAAGAGTCTCATCCTCTAAGAATCATATCCTTAGAGGTGAAATCTTTTAAAAATCTCGAGTTCATAAAGTAGGTATCCAATACCATCCTTTATTTTCCAAATGAAGGAGCACTCTCTTGTGATAGATTCCAACTTACTTGCATCCATGACATGGTCATGGACTAAGCAACCCTAAATTCTCAAGTGTCCAACACAAGGCTAGGTTCCAAACCATAGCTTATAAGGATGTTTGGGTTTAGATTTGCATTGGAATCTTATTAAAGATATATATTGTAGTCTCTGCTACATTTATACTTGGAAACTAAGATGTAGTTATGCTAATATTCATCATTGATCAAATCATATCACACATGATCCAATTGTATCTCCATATAACTCTATTGAGTTTAGGTGTATTGGAAGGTGTGAGATAGGACATATCTCCATAAGGTATTCCTTGAATTCATCTAATAGGTACTTGCTACCTAGGATAGACCAAATGCAATTCATCTTCCTTCAAACTTTGGTTGTAAACCAAAATTGTGAAATCTTTGAACACTTCAAAGCTTTCTAAGATGAAGGGAAGAAATCTCATATCAAAAATAACCATCGCATGATATCACATATCATACACGTTTATTATGATACAAATGATCCACATACATCAATATGTATGGGATCTTGAATACCTTGGCATCCAACACCATTACCAGAGAAGGGTGCATTGGACATTTTCTACTTTGAATACAATATTCAGAAGCATGTAAGATTTGAAATCTCAGACATTCCAAAGCTTCATCTCTTACTAGTTTATTGATCCGATCAAGGCTTGATGCTAGATCATCGTCAAAAGATCTTTATCCTCCTATTGATCTTAAAAGGATTAATTTCCAACATTAGAAAAGTTAATGAACCATTCATTAATATTATAATTCAGTAGCATCCTCTATATATTAGATTACTATCTGAAATATATCCATCATAACTCTTTATGATAGGTCTATTCCTGAATTCATGTTTATTTCCAGCATTTAGAATTAAACTATGAGTGTATTATAATATCTAGGTCATAGAGACATTATCTAAGACTAAGAGCTCTCCTTACGAAAATACAAAGTCTATTTATCCAATAGAGGTTGTTGCAACAATTGCATCAACATCCATGCATGTGACTATTAAACCTTAAGATTAAAAATTTTCCAGTCTTTTAAAATATTTGCAATCAATTGCAAATGTCATTAGAGTAACGAGATACAATTATCAGGCTTTGATCTTATCTTATAAGTAAGTCAATTTCAATGAAGTTATGTAGATATAGATTATTCTAATGAACTATCTAGGTCCTTCTCTAAGAATCCAATATAGTCTAGATAGTCATACTATAAGTAGATATGCATATTGCAGTATTAACGTTAATCGAACTCTTTGGATGTCATATGGAAGTCACAAAAGTACAACCAACTCTTTGACTTTCCTTCTTATTTGGGTTAGACCCATGCTTCCACTGCGCTCCCTTCATCTATAAACAATCATTGTTTTAGATAAAGGATCTCTTATGTTGAATTCAAATGATTTCAATTATAAGAATATTTCACCATCTATACAAGCTTTATTTTAATTCATATAATATGAATATTATAAAGCTCCATGAATGACTTGAGTATAAATAGTAGAATGATAACACCCATCTGTTGAAGTTAAAAATCTAGCGGTCTTATGTTCCACACAAGGCAGGAACATAGTCGTCAAGTCGACCGCATGAAATCCGGACTTTAAACAACAATTAACCCATAACAATGATCAAACAATGAAAAGCAAGATGCAGAGTTAAAATTTATTTTAACTCTATAAAAGATGTGTATGCAAGTAATGTAGGGGTCAAACACAGGGAACAAGCAGGTAGATCAGGGTAATGAATGCAAAAAAATGAATGTGATGTATTTGTCTATATATGCTGTACTACTTTTTTGGGTTTTTAAAATACATATTTTTATTTTATTTTTGATTTTATATTTTTACATTTGATTATTAATTTTCTGATTTTTTATTTTCTTTTTATAATTTTATATTTTATATTTTCTTTTTTCTTTTAAAAAGGATATAAAACTATATAAGGGATATATATATATATATATTCAACATAGGTAAGATAGATAATATATATATAAACAGGTAAAAATAGTCAAAATACAAGAAATAAAATATTTTTGGGTTTTATATAAATTTTTACTATTTTTTGTTTTTTCTAGAATTTTGCTAAGTTTTATACAATTTAAAGTAAAAAATACCCAAATCAGGGTTTTAAAAAAATAACCAAAATTAAAATGGAGATGAGAAATAGTAAACAGAGTCAAAATTCTCCAAATTATTTTTTATATAAAGATATAATATAAAGAAAACTGAGAGAGAAAATAGATTTTAAGGATTTTCTTATGGATTTTTATATATTTATGAAGGTTCTAGGTGTTTTGCAATTTTTATGAGTTTCTTTTATATTTTTAGTGATTTTTGGTCTGGAAGTTAAACGTACATAGATAACGGAATGTATTTTTTGGGAATTTTTCAAAAAGTTTTTATAATTTTTATGGATTTTCTAATGCAAAGAGGGACAAAAACGCATGCTTTTGATTTTTATAAATAATAAAATGCTTCAAAAATGAAAAATAAAAATATGGCATGAAAGTGCAATGCAACAGGAAGCTAATGATATTTTTTGGATTTTTAGAGGTTTATAGGCGTGTGAAATAAATATTATCAAAAAAGAGGAACTACACTCCTCGCAGAGTTATTTTTGTAAATATATAAAAGTGTGAGGGCCTGGGTGCAATTTCTACAAGAATTTATAACTGAATGATAAACTTCTTGGATCAAATACAAAAATTGAAACCCGTAAGGGGCTCTGTGCAAAATCACCAAGAGCACGGGAGTGGTCACGTGTGCTCTGGCACGAACCAGTTTGTAATTGCTAAAAAATGGGTTAAATTGCAAAATTACCAAAAATATATAACTTCATAAAGTACTTTATGGACTAATCTGAAATATCCAAAATATTGTAGGCTTGCTCGCAAAATAGACAAGCTCATGTGCACACGCACATGAGCCTCACTGGTAAGGACCCAAATGAAAATAATCGAAGATCAAGGGGTAGTTTGCAATTATTACAAAAGTTTTCAACGGTAGAGGAAAGATTATAAACTAATAATTAATTAACAAAAGAGATGGGGTTATTGCAAAATTCCCACCCTTAGGTGTGAACGGACCCCAGATCTTCAATCGCTTGGACGCGCATCACTCCTTGGACGGCCGATGACGGTTTGCTTCCAACGGCCTGAATTAGATCATCCGATAGAGATCAACGATGATGGCACAATGAGATCCAACGACAGCTGTAGCACGGGGTGAGCCGTTCTTGATCCGACGGTGTAGGATGCGGTTGGAAGAACCAAAGAAGAACTCGACCGCATCGAGTTTTGATCAGGTGTTGGGCTCACCTCCAACCGCCATTCCCACGACTGACGGACGCATTCGACTCCTGCAGCTCCTCCTCGATGCCCAGGTCGATCAAATGTACCCAGGGGCTGAAGATTGAGCCCCTAGAGCTCAAGATCCTTCAGCCGACCTGGGGATGCTCCAAAAGGCGGAATCCGAAGCTCAGACACCTCCTTCAGGTCCTGCGATGAAGATAAAAACACGACAGCACAACATAGTAGATAACCCGGTGTTGATAGGCGAGTGGATCGCGTGCGTGGAGTCGATGATGGTGGCCAGAGCTCAAGAGCTCCAGCAAGGTGTTTGAGAGCAGAATCGACTCTAATTACTTAATTAAATGCCGAAGTAAAAGCACGAAACTAAATATCGGACTTACAACTAACTAACAGGCAAAAAATCAAAGGAAAAAAACCTCGACTAGCCGAAGAACCAGGAGATGAGACCTTGACACTGGAGGCCGGCGAAGGTGGTGGAAGAGCTCCTTAGCTCACCTAAATCCACTTCTAAGGAGGTGGAAACGAAGTGTGAAAACCCCGAATACCGAACATGGACTAACACACAAATATTGACTGAGTCTGAACTTAATTGTAAAATCTGTACTTGTCCAATGACCAAAAAATTCGAGTAATGAGTCCATTATATAGGGCTCGTCGATAGCTTTCTAACGAGTCCAAGAACACTAAAATCCGACTTCGAGAGCCCGAGTTATGGCTATTTTAGCGATTAGGGATCCGAATTCTATTCGGATCCGAATCCGGGTTTTACCCTTAAACCCCAACCCTCCCCTCGTCCAAAACGCCCCAACTCCCTTCCCCTTCGACCAGATCTCTTCCTAATCCCCATTTCCCTTGCCGGAGCTCACCGGAACGTCTCGGATCGACGATCCGAGACCACCCCCGCATAAAGAAGGTCCAAGACATCTCCGTATACGGTTTTGCATCATCATCAGGGCACCGATCGTGCCGTTCCTTGTGGGTGAAGATTCCGAGAAATCGAGTTTTCTTGAGGTACGATATGATGTCCCTTCCTCTTGCTGTGGGTATCCACTCGACTTTGAATCAATATGTTTTGATCACCTAGAGTCTTAACGAGTTGGTGGTATGTGGGTTACTTCTAGAAGAGCAACATTGTTCTTCTTTCCATCTCGTTACAAATTGCTAATACGCGCATATATAGTAGAGGATGAGTGTGGGTTAAAGAAGTATAGATTTATCTTGAGGTTTGGACTTGGGAATAGGAGCACTATAAGTGGAAAATTGGTGCTGGAATCTCCAGATATCTGCTACTGTTTAATATGTATCCAAGCTCTGCCTCTCAACAACTTCCTATCCAAGAGATTCCAGCCTTGTCATGTTGGAAGACACATGAGTTTTAACTACAACACACCTTTTGGATGATATAATGCTTGAGAAGAAATTTAGTAGATATCGGTGTGATGATTATTTACTTTTTATTGACAAAATGAAATTCTATCCACTCATTAAACGTTGGAACCTAATATCATACGATTATAGGAACCATTATTTTGATCCTACGGAAATGCTTCAAACATCATTCTAATCCAACTTAGTCCTGGATATTTTTCACATTTAGATGATGCATCATACACATAAATAGCTATTTGCAAATGGCTAGAAGAAACATTTTGATGGCAAAATTTCCAGTTCTGTTCAACTGACTAGTTGCTGCGACTGTGCCCTCTATGTGAACCTCTTGCCCCTTTTCTAGCCTGTAAGTTGTAAGCATTTTTTTTATTACCATAGAGGGGGTAACATGATCTTTTATGCCTTTTGTTAGACTACTTGGATTGATCCTTTTACAGCCCAGATGTATCGGTGTTTTATCATCAATGTAAACTAATGTCAAGGGAAACCGTGACTGTTGTGGGTGGTGCGTGTTTCAATGGCCGATTAGTAGTAAATGTCGAACTTGTCCATGGTGGACGTAGTTCTTATATAATAACTGCAGATGCACCTAACATACTATCATCTCTCTGTTATTCTACTTGTTTGAAAGCTATACATATTTATGAGCAGCTTTATCCCTGTTTGGATACGTCATGCCATACCTTATATCGCACCCATGGCAGGATCATACGACTTGATAGCAACAAAAAAATGTTACACATTTCTCTTCTGTAAGAATAATACAGATCGTGAAACTAAAAATTGCATGAGTTGATAATCACAAAGAGGTCAAGGAAATGCAAGGAAATCTTGGAAGCAGGTCTTCTATATGAATGTGCTCATTTGGAGTTAAGGTCGTCACTCGTGGTAGATTTCAATGGTTACAATACGATAAACATCATGATTAGGTTTTCTTTGGTTCTCAGAATATAGGACCATGTTTCATCGATCCAAGAAAATACTTTTTGAACTGATTATGTCTATATTCCATGTTTCATCGATCCAAGAAAATACTTCTTGAACTGATTATGTGCTACCTATCCCTATGATCTGTTAGTGACTACTTTAAAATCCAGTCCGTCACATCCTTTTCAGCTATACAAGGATAAGTTATACAGGGAAATTAAAAGATTCAAAATTGGCATGAGTAGACTGACCTTATAGATCAAACAATCTATAAATAACTTTATGTGAGCTTTGTCATGCCTTGGTGTGATCATATTTTGGATAAAATTCGGTCACACGTCTTGTATATTTTTCTAATAATACCTTGTAATGGCATACCTATACATTATGCGTTGGAGTGACTGTGTGTTAAAGTACTAATGGAGTTAGGTGTTGCCAAGGGAGGGGCATGCACCCTTGGGGCCCTGGGTAGAAGTCTAGATGACCGCGATCCCAACTATTATTGTAGCTATGATGGTTGGGGGACATGTTGCTTGGCACACCGAGGTGCTAATTTGACGGTGTTGGCCTCGACACTTGCGTGCTTTAGCCCGGTGCTCGAGCGCGGGCCAAGTAGTCATAGTTGGTCGGCTAGTGTTTCGCTTGTCACTTAGAGTTCACACTTGCGTACGGAACAATGTAGGCCACATTGGTCGGTATTCCGAGTGGGAGCGTTAAGAGGGGAGTTCCGGGAAATGTGGTTAATGAAGATGGGAATGAGATATCAGTCTCCTATGCATACGGAGGATTGGGCTAGTCGTGAAGATTCACGGGTTGGAATCTAGATTGTGAATCGGAGGTATCAGTTGTGAATTGGAGCTAAGAGGACGTGTTGGGAACTTAGTTAGGATGCATTGTACCATCGCATGCCTACAGAGGTATCCCAACCCTAAGGTATTCTTTTTGCCTTAGAGTCATAGTGTGAGGTCTCACTGATGACCGAGAAATCGTAAAACCAAGATCCGGGTGAAGGTATAAACTCAAGGGTTGTTGCGACCCATATCGAGAAGCTCAGTCAATCAAGAAAAATCAGGAACCACCAAATCGAAAGATAATTCAATGAAATCAAACAACGGTCCTCGCTAGTTTATTAACATGGTATATCGACCATGGTCGGACTCAAGGAGCACGGGTTGGCCGAATTGACCTACGAAGTAGTCAAAAAGATAAAATAAAGAGAGAAAATATTTTGGTGGATTTTAAATGTTTTTACATTTTTTGTGTTTTTAATTATATAAGAAAATGTAAGAAAATGTATAAAAGAGCAAATTCAACAATTTATTTAAACACTCAAACATGCTCAAAAAAATCAAATAAAATTATTTTTATATTTTTTATTTTTTTAAGTGTTTTTGGTAATTTTACGGGGATTTAATAATTTTTACTTGATTTTCTAAAAATCAAGAAAGGGGAAAACAATGGATCAATGTGCAGCCAGACTTGAAAGGCCAATTAAAAATAAATAATTAGCCAATAAAAACCTGGAGACAATTTTTATGAAAAATATATACAAATTAAGCTACAGAAAAAGAGTTTGCATTTTTTTAATTTTATAGAATTTTTAATGATTTTTATAACATTTTTAGGGTTTCAATTTTTATGGGTTTTATAAATCCAAATGAGCCAAAATTGGATAAAAACTTAAACACAGCAAAACAAACAAATCCTAAATTTTTTAGAATTTTTAGAAAATTTTTTATATTTTTCTTTTATTTTCTTTTCCAAACAGTAACAAAAATACGTGTTTTTGATTTTTTAAAAAGTAAAAAGCCACAAAAATGTCCCAAAAAATTAGTGAAATTTTTACACAGTGGCAGAGCCACGTGTCCAGATTTCACTTGATTTGGATTTGATTTAAGATTTTATTCAACACAAATTAGGCACACAACAAGCAAGGACCTAAGTGCAAAGAAACATACTTCTAGGGCCAAACAGTAACAAATTCAAAAAGCACCGGGCCTGGAATGCAAATAGCCCAAACAAGCACGAGCAACACACGTGACTGGCACACAAGGGTACAACTGCAAATCTTATTTAAAAAGATGTAAACAGTAACAAGCAGAAAGTTCAGGACTAAAAATGCAAATAACCCAAGCCTCACGTATCGATGCACGTGTCTCACACAAACATGGACTAAAATGCAAGTAAAATAAATATAGGGTCCAAAGTGCAAATTATCCCAAAATAAAAACAACTACGAAAAATATTTACAGGACTAAACTATAAATGCCAAAAGATCAGGGGCCTAAGTGAAATTACCCCTTTATTAACGATCCACGGCTGGAAGCAAGCCACGTGTAGGATCTAACGACTGAGACGCGCGGGCTCCTTTTCGATGATGTTCGGCCTGGATCAGATCCTCAGCTGGATCAACGGCTGGAGGCTCCCGCAAATGGACGGTAACGATCTAATATGGGGCGGGAGGCTCGATCGGACGGTATCTGGAGGTCCTCCATGAACAGGCCACCGACGATCTTCGCCGGCCCGATACACGCGGTGGAGGGCTCCTCTGGAGCTGCTGAGATGGGGAAAAGATCGCCTACGATGGTCCGTAGCTCCTAGTATGCTCCGGTGAGGCCAAGAGCATATAAGATGCTCTGGCGACGAGGACCTCCTGGAGCAGCTGTTCCTGAATGGTTCGGCCTCCAGATGAGGTCGCTTTGAACTGCAAGCTGCACAGAACGAGAGCTGGGTCGAGGGCAAAGTGCGTCGACCTGGTTACGAGCGGAGTGGGTGCGTATATGAAGTGGGGCGGTGCTCTCCGGCGAGGCGACGACAGAGGATAGCGGAGGTCCTGCTCCGGGGCGAGAAAGGATGATCGGAGGGGTGTAGCAGGTGAAGAGGAGTCACGTGAATGTGAATCGGGAGTCGGATGATCGAATGGGCTATCGGAGCGGAGCGAAACGACCGGCGAAGTCCGGCGGTGCAAATTGGGAATTTGGGAAATTAAGCTAACCTAGGGGATGTTAAGACTACCTGATGGCTGTAGTCAACTGTGCTGGAGATCAGGGAGCTCCTGGGGTCGTCCCCTCGATGGCTCGTCGAGGCCAGAGGCTCAAGATCGCTCGGTGGCGGAGCACGGCAACGAAGCTCGCCGGATCAGTGGCTGCAGCCCTCGAATCCTCGCTGCCACACCCTCCCTCGATAGCTGTCACTCTAGGAAGAAGAATGGAGGTCCTGGGACTGGAAGGAGATGGACACAGATGCGTGAAATGTGCAGTGGAGGAGAGCCTTTATAGTGCTAGGGGTCCGACAAGATGGAGGTCGGGCGAGTGAATCGGAGCTCGGATCCCTAGGAAAATCCCCGGACGAGGGTCTTGGATCAATCGACGATAATCGGGGCCCGGGGTTTTAGGAAATGGGAGGCGGATAAGATTGGGAAAATTTGGAGAAGTCGGGTCAAAAACCCGATCCGCCTGGAAGAGGTCCACGGGGGAGAGTTGACCAGGGGTCAACAATCCCCCGTGGACCCATAGGAAAATTCCATTTTTTAATTATTTGTAAATTCATTTAAAATTAGTAAATGATTTTATTTCAAAAAAGTTTGAACATGAAAAAATGTTTATTATTTTTCAAATTATTTTTTAGTGATTTTTATTTATTATTTTGAAAAAATAAATGACGTATTTACATTATATTATTATTATTATATATAGGTATATGTACATATATATTTTTGAATTTTTATTTTTATTGTTTTATTTTTGTATAATTATTCCAATTTTATATTTTATTTATAACATAAAATTTGGAATAAAAAGATATTTTTATTTTATTTTTATGATTTATTTATTTAATTTAGTTAAATAAATAGATCTATATACATTTGTACATGGTATATATACAAGGTGGGAAATGAATTTTATTATTTTTCTTTTTATTTTGATTTTTCTGATTTTTATTTTATTTTTATTTTGAGTAAAATAAAATTATTTATATACATGGGTGTATGTACAAGCATGATTGACCTTATCTCCCTCTACTTAGTTTCTTTTGCGGTCAGGCCCATGCTGAGCCCTCCCTTGGGAGTAGGTCACTCAATATTTATTCTAAATATTTCCCTTTTTTTCTTTTATTTCTTTATTCCTTTATTTTACACAAAACATGCTAATTATGAATAATTACATGATGCATGTATTTTGATAATTTATGATATTCAAATATTTACATGGTATTTTCCAAGATTTCTAGCTAAAATAAAGGAATAAAGAGTGATGAACGGGGATTCATCACCCCCCTATACTTTACTTTTGCTAGTCCCTTAGCAAACACTTATTTGAAAAAGAAGTGCAAAAGAGAAAGAAAAAGAAAAAGAGAGGAAATCAAGGTTGATTATTAAACTTTCCTTCATTAAATTGAAATATGGAGCTCAGTCAGACCTTTGGATTATTAATTTATCGGAACCTTATTTGAATTTTAAGCTTAAAACTTAACAGCCTCTAAGTTCCACCAATCTATGGTCAAGACTCCTCAATAAACCAGATCAGAACAAGTCTACATACACAAACTCTAATGACCATGAATCTTTCCTTGTACTGTGTAAGTGATATGTAGCTCCCCACCTCAGAAGTAATAAAGAAACAACCTCCCTTAACCCGGTAACTCTAATGCCTCGGTCTAGCAACTCTTTCCTCGAGAAGTGGGGTATTCCCTTCTAAGTTCAAGTGCAACCGACTCAAGAAGAGGTGGAAGAAGAGAATGGACCATGACCAGTGTAGCCATGTATCCTTGGGAGCTCTAACCAATGTAGCTGAGTCTCCCGCTGTAAGCTTCATGAGATGGTCATGGGTAACATAAGCTTTTGCTTTATTTGACTATATACACTTCGGTGGGATTATTAAATTTTCAATCTGGCCCACCACTTTTTTGGAGTTCTTTTCTTTTTGCACATCTTTTTTTCATGTGCATCTATACAACATATCTACATGGTGCATCATATATACATAAGGAGTTTTTCCTCTTGAGCCAGTAGACTATCCCTCTTTTGAAGCTTTATTACAACCCATAGCTTCTGTCTTTAGACTTCATAACCACCAGACCAAGTTGAGACGCACTTCCTTCACTATAAGAAGAAGAGAGGTTCCGCCTAGAAGTACTACCCTCATATGCTACCCCAAGCCAAAGGAAACTGCCTCCTCACCACCTCATCTGTGGAGAGCTATGTGTAAAGTGCTGGTGCAAGTAAAGCCATTGTCTCTGAGAGTCATGCGTGTGTTGTTAAGTTCTCTACTTAGGCTCATCAAGATGACATATGCTCATAGCCTAGTGGACTCAAAGAATTAAGTCCCAATGGACCTGAAAAGTCTCAATCCTAAGCCCTATAAGGTTCCTCTTAAAATTAGGTGGATTAAGGTCTTAACCAAGCTCCATTGTCAATTTATTTCCAGGCCAGTTTAAATGTCAACTATGATTTGGAAAAACTGTGCAAGTATTTACAAAGATGCAATTTTACAAATATTTACACATGTGCAAAATTTTTGAAAAATGTTTGAAAACATGGATGTATGCATGAATGCAAAGTTTTGCAAAATATTTACAAAAATTTTACAAGGTTTTTGCAAACTTTTGGTTTTCCAAATATTTTACAAAAATTGATATGAAAATATTTACAAGATATTTACACAAATAATTTTTACAATCATTTGTATAAAAATAATTTTTATAAATAATTAGGTATGTGCAAGAAGAATTTTATGTACAAGGGAAATTTTTAAATTTTTATGAATTTTTAGCCATTTTTATTTATTAACACACTCACACAAACTACGAGTTATGGCTAAAATATATATGAAATATATACGACACCCTCCTATACTTAGCTCGAACGATGTCCTCAGAGTGATCAAGAGCGATGAAGAAAACATAACTCGTGCTTAGTATAGGGAAGTGAAAAGGAATGGTATATACAAAGAAGAATCAAAGAATAGAATGAAGAGGACTCGGTGTTTCCCCCTATACTTAAGATCAAGTAATCCTAAGTATAGCAAGCTGTACATGAAGGGAAATCCGAGTGGAAGGATGTACAAGATCTACTCCCCTATACTTAGGGTAAAATATCCCTAAGTATAGGCAGCAAAACAGAGGTAGAGAGAATCAATAAAATACCCGAGAGTCCTACACCCCTCTATACTTAGGGTAAAGTACACCCTAAGTATAACATAATCATAAGATGAGAAAAGGGGTGTGGGACTAAAGAATAGAGTGATATGGACAACTGGATCTATACAAGTCAGAAGAACAATGAAAATCAAGCGTGAGATGCAATAGATGTGAGCCAAGATACCACATCTCACACAAAGTGAATCGGGGCAACGTCAACGACCCACGGCTCATGATCTAGATATGGCTTGAGCCGCTGGCCGTTAACACGAAAGGTAGCATCAGAAGACAACTCAGATATATCAATAATCCCATTGTCATGTACCTTTCTAACTAAATAGGGTCCCTTCCATTTGCTCTGTAGCTTCCCTGGAAATAGACGAAGCCTAGCATCAAACAACCATACTCTCTATCCTGGCTCAAACTGCGTGTGGCTGATATGAGAATCATGCCACTCCTTCACTCTCTCCTTATAATGTATGCTGTTTGAAAAGGCTGTATCACGAAGCTCCTCCAAGGCTACTAACTCTACCCTCCGGTAACAGCCCAAAGTGACCTATGTCTCAGCTCAACAGGTAAATGGCAGGGCTTGTCGTAAACGAGGCGAAAGGGAGATGTACCCAAAGGAATTTTGAAAGACGTCCTATATACCCACAAGACTGAGTCCAAAAGCTGTGACCAATCCTTTCGGTCAGGGCGGATGACTTTCTGCAATATAGTCTTGATCTCCCTGTTCGACACTTCAGCAAGACCATTCGTCTGAGGGTGGTATGGAGTGGCAACTCGATGGTCTATGCTGAACTCGCTAGCAAGGGCCTTTACATTGTCGTTGACGAAATGAGATCCCCCGTCAGATATCAACACTCGAGGTACCCCGAACCGTGAAATGATATTCTTCCTCAAAAATCTGCAAACAGTCCTAGCATCTGTGGTCCGAGCGGGGATGGTCTCAATCCAATGACTCACATAATCCACGGTCAACAGAATGTACTCGAATCCCTGACTCTTAGGGAATGGACCCATGAAATCGATGCCCCATGCGTCAAAAACCTCACAGAAGTGTATGGGCTGCATCGGCATCATATCACGCTGTCCACAAGTGCACATCCTCTGACAGTCAATACATCTCTTCACGAACTCATCAGAGTCCTTGAAAAGAGTAGGCCACCATAGGCCGGATTGGAGCACTTTCTGTGTCGTTCTCCTCCCAGAGTGATGTCCTCCTACCTCAAGCTTGTGGTAGTAAGTAAGGATGCTGTGGTGATCCTCCTGAGGAATGCACCGATGCTAGATATTATCCCCTCCCTCATGGTAAAGGACGGGATCCTCCCAATGGTAAAACTTGGTCTTCACGAGGAAGGTCTCAAGTTTCTGCCTGGGCCAATCTTGTGGGAACTTTCTTGGCGACAAGATAGTTTCACAATATCGGCATACCATGGGAGATAGGCGATAGCAAGGATCGCCTCATCTGGGAAGGTCTCACAAATAGGCTCAGTCTGCTCAGAATCCTCAAGATACTCTAGTCGGGAGAGATGATCCGCCACCACATTCTTGACTCCAGGCTTATCCTTAATCTCTATATCAAACTCCTGGAGTAGAAGGATCCATCTGGTCAATCTGGCTTTGACATCCTTCTTTGCCATGAGGTACCTGATGGCGGTATGATAAGTATAGATGGTCACTCTAGATTCAATGATGTAAGATCTAAACTTATCTAGGGAGACGGCTAGCATCTCCTTCTCAGTGGCTGTATAGTTCCACTGGGCGGCATCCAATGTACGGCTAGCGCAGTTAATAGCAAAGGGGACTCCATCCCTCCTCTGTCCTAACACGACCCCCATGGCAAAATCGAAGGCGTCTGTCATGATCTCGAATGGGAGAGACCAATCAGGTGGCTGGAGAACAGGAGCCTCTACAACACGACTCTTAAGAGTCTCAAATGACGATAGACACTTATCATCTACGAGGAACTCGGTGTCTTTCATCAGCAGATCAGTCAACGGTCAGGCAATCCTACTGAAATCATGAATGAAGCGCCTGTAGAAACTGATGTACCCCAGAAAAGACCGTAACTGTCGCAAGTTGGACGATGGATTGAGTTTTCTAATGACATCTACCTTGGTCGGATCAACCTCCATGCCCCTGATGGAGATGATATGACCAAGAACTGTCCCTTGAGTCACCATGAAGTGACTCTTCTCCCAAGACAACACAAGGTGTACCTCAATGCATCGCTGAAGGACTCGGTTTAGGCAGTCAAGAAAAGAATCGAATCCGTTGCCGTAGACCGAGAAATCATCCATGAAGACCTCCAAGCATTCCCCCACCATGTCCGAAAAGATGGACAACATGCATCTCTGGAATGTCGTCGGAGCATTGCACAATCCAAATGGCATGCGTCTGAAAGCATATGTCCCGAAGGGACAGGTGAAGGTGGTCTTGTCCTGGTCCTCGGGCGTGATGGCCACCTGATTATATCCGGAGTACCCATCCAAGAAACAATAATGGCTCTTCCCTGCCAGCCTCTCAATGATATGATCAATAAAGGGCAGGGGAAATGATCCTTCTTGGTGGCATGGTTCAATCGTCTGTAATCCACACAGACCAACTAAGAAGTGGGTACCCAGGTAGCAATCTCCTCTCTAGACTCACTGACAACTGTGGTGATGCCTGTCTTCTTGGACACCACATGCAATAGACTGACCCACTTGGAGTCAGAGATGGGGTAGATAAAATCGGTGCTCCACTATTTCGAGATCTCCTTCATGAGAACCCCTCGAAGATTCAAGTTCAACCGCCGCCGGAACTCACGCGACGGCTTTGCCTCCTCCTCAAGATAGATATGGTGGGAGCACAGAGCCGGACTTATCCCCTGGAGATCAGCTACACTCCATCCAATCATCTTGCGGTTCTTTTCAAGAACCCTCATCAGACGGGATTCTTGCCCTCCAGTCAAATCAGCAGAGATAATGACTGGTTACATCTTATGCTCATCCATAAGAAACCTATACTTCAGCGACGACGGTAGCGGCTTTAGCTCTGGACAAGTAGGTGCTGGCAGATCTGGCCTCTGAAAAGTCTGAGTGAATGCTGCCAAATCTGCATGGGAAAAAGAGAACTCTCGCTCACAATCTGAATCTGGAGAAGGCTGCTCTGCTGGACTGTCTCTGCTCTGCACGGAATCAAGCTCCTCCCTAGCTGTAGGCTCAGTGGAAGTCAAACATGGTATCGGATCATCGAACTCTTCCCAATCAACATCTGACTCCGAGGGATCTACATCGAACTCACAAAAATCTGTCTCGCGGTTAGGAACCGGGTCTGCTGCCTGAGATGTATCCTGGACCAGGAATGCGCTCTCCAAGCTCTCCTCTGCTGGCGTCTCTGCATCTGCGAACTCTGAAGGTGAGAGGATAGCCTGTGCGACTGGATCTGCCCAAACTGCCTCATCATCTGTAATCACAAAATCGCAGTCCTGGTGGATGTCTCACCCTGCCTTTGTCATCTGCTTTGAATCTCTGGTCGGCTCTGAGCAAGCTGAATCTCTGGCTCTACTCTCCTCGACCATCTCTATTTGTACACTCTTGCCCTCGACACGAAAGTATACCTTCCCACTATCATGGTCGGATACTACCTTGGCTGTAGCCAAGAACAGGCGTCCTAGAATGATCAGGGTATCGGTCATAGACTTAGGGATCTCCATGTCCAACACAACGAAGTCCACTAGGAATTTTAGGCCTTGAATCGTGACGACAACATCCTTCAACAACCCCTTCGGCCTCTTGACAGATCGATCAACAAACTGAAGGACTGTCCTGCTCTGTCGGAGAGGGCTGAACTCGAAGCGATCGAGAAGGGATGCCAGAAGTAGGTTGATCGAAGAACCGCTGTCTAATAGAGTGCAGTCGAACCTCTGCTCATGGATGTGACATCTGACATATGGGGCTCCTGAATCTGGCCTCTTGGCCGACCTTCCCGCTATCATGGTCGGATACTACCTTGGTTGTGTCCAAGAACAAGCGTCCTAGAATGATCAGGGTATTGGTCACAGACTCAGGGATCTCCATGTCCAACACAACGAAGTCCACGGGGAATTTTAGGCCCTAAATCGTGATGACAACATCCTTCAGCAACCCCTTCGGCCTGTTGACAGATCGATCAGCAAACTGAAGGACGATCCTGTTCTGTCGGAGAGGGCCCAACTCGAAGCGATCGAGAAGGGCTATCAGAAGTAGGTTGATCGAAGAACCGCTGTCTAATAGAGTGCGGTCGAACCTTTGCTCATGGATGTGGCATCTGACATACGGGGCTCCTGAATCTGGCCTCTTGGCCGGCAAACGGTTCTGAATTGCGAAACAAGTGGCACGAGTAAGCACATGGATCTCAGACTGATGGTTCCTCCTCTTCCTCCTAACTGTGGTCCTGCCTCTGAGTGATCTCTGGAGTAGAGGTATGTGCTCCAAGGCCTCCTGTAGAGTCAGCTGTATGTGAAATCTATCTATCATCTGCTGGCTGAACTCTATCTGGTGATTCTTTTTCCGATTTTCTTTTTTCTTCCCCTTTGCCATATGAAGTTCTCGTGGAAAGAGGATCACAGGGTCCTTCTCAAATGAAGGACTAGGAGAGGGTTTGGCATGCTCATGAACAACAGAATCCACACAAACACCATCAATCAACACATGCGGATCCGAAACAACAAACCCTTTCCTTTATTTGCAGAAATGTCCTAAGATACAAGTACTGAAGGAAAAACAATAGGACGAGTAGAACTGGAAATGGTGGCCTCAATACCACCCTCGGCATCTGGACTCGCATCCTCAGTACTGCGCTCTGGCTCAACAACTGCGATGGTGGCGTCAGTACCACCTCCTCCAACTGGTGAAGCGACAACCTCAGTACCGTCGGCTGGATCATCATCCATGGTGGTGTCAACACCACCGTCATCATCTCTCGCGGCATCAGTACCGCACTCCTCCTCGTCTGGCGCTCCTGGAGTGGAGTGTGGTCGTCGCTCAGATGAGGCGCCGCCTGCTAGCATCCTATCGCTCCTAAGTGTAACAAAATCACCATCAAACGTGTATGCAGACATATCACCAAGTGAAGCACTAGGAGTAGTAATCTTAGTGAACTCTACCTGCTCAGACTTCCTCTTGAGGTTGTTCGGGTTCGGCTTGATCTGGGCGGGGATGGCAGCCTTCCCTCTCACAATCTCCCGCATCTCCTGGCAAAACGCATCCATCTCCCGTCGAAAAGTAGCCTGCTGATCTGTCATGAGGCGGGCTAGATCATCCAGGGTGTGGTTCTCATAGGTCGGCCCATGAGAACCTGACGGGTGGCCTCGCTGGTAGTAAGGCTGCTGCGGCTGGTGCGGATGAGAGGGATACTACTGATGATACTGCTGAGGCTGCTCTTGCCTCCAAGGCTATCCCTGCTGGTAGGGACGAGGACTGTACTACTGTGGTTGGGATGACTGCTGTGGCTGGGGTACTCGGGGCTGTTGGTGCTGCTCACGCTGATGGCCGTACTGACCACCCTGAACTGGAGGCTGCTGCTGGGAACTGGTGCCTCCGGCCGACCAGCGGAATCCGGGATGGTCTTGTCGGATACTGGGCTGGGGTCGGTCGTACCAAATCCCGTAGACATCCATCAATGGCTCCGGCTCGTAGGTGGGTGGCAGGAGTACTGCCAAGGGTTGATCCGGCTGGTAAACCACCATCTGAGTGGCTGGGGATGGTGTTGACTAGTAGTATGGCTGTGGCTACTGGTACGACTCCGCCAGTACAAGGTGAACCTGTCTAGGCTGACCGGAGTGCTGGGACGAGCTACCACTGCTGCTCCGATCTCCTCGTGACCGAAGACGGGGCTGAGAAGCCGTTTGTGCCTCCTGGAGACACATGAGCCGTGCCTTTAGGTCACTCAGCGTCTGCGCCAACTGATCCATCTGCGTGATGCCCTGGCACTGCTTCTTCTCAATCAACTCGATCCGTTCCAGCTTCTCACTGATGATGCCCATGTCTGGGGCTGTGGACTCGGCCTGTGCGGCTGTCGCGGACGAAGTGGAAGGACCAACATCGACCCGTGCTATCCTCTGGTGCTGCACGGTCTGTGGCTGGGGGTGTCCCTGAGTGTAGAGTCGGGTTCAGGACATCACTGTATAGTTCTCGGCCATCTCCTTGTAGATGGCCCAGACCTGATGCTCATCCTTGGCAAAGTAGGAACTGCCACAAGATGCATTCACCAGGCCCTGCAGCTCTGGTGTTAACCCACAGAAGAAGATCTGAACTAGGTTCAACTTCGTGATGTCGTGGTGCGGGCATCTGTCGGTCAGCTCTCTGAACCTCTCCTATGCCTCATGAAACTGCTCGTTGGGGAGCATGGAGAAGTTGCTGATTAGGGCCCTCGCTGCATTGGTCTGCCCGAGTGGATAGTACTTGTTCAAGTACTCGATGCGGAGCTGCTCCCAGGTGTAAATAAATCCCCTAAGTGCTTCAGCCAGTTGGCTGCTCTGTCTGCAAGGGAGAAGGAGAAGGCAGTCATCCGGATAGTATCCTCGTCCACCTGACGATCGTGGACGGTGCTGCAGATCATCTCAAATTCCTGGAGATGTAGATGGGGCTCCTCAGTGGCGAGCCCGTGGAAGCGGGGGAGAAGCTGAAGTGTGTTCGGGGGGAACTTGAAGTCCCCACGATCGCTGGAAGAACCACCCATCGGCGTGTCAGTGTCGTTCTAGGGTTGTGCAACTCCCGCATCGGTCTCGGTGGCTCGGCCGGTTAAACTGGCTCATCTGGCTGATCTGGATCTCTCTGTCCTGTGTCTCGCGGCTACTCTCATGCAGTCCTCAGCCGCTCTATCTCTCTCCTTATCTCCACCATGAAAGCTCCCTGATCCCGGATCTGTCGCTGCATGGTCTCGAGGGAAGCTAACATGGTGGTGTTGATCGCACCCTGGTCCAGTACGCAAGTGGTCGTCTTTGGCCTCTTACCCTCGGTGCGCTCCTCGCTAGTGGACATGGTCTTTGCAAAGGTAAAAGACCCAAACTCAGGTGCCGATAAATCATCTGTCTGATGTCTCGCATCTGGCACTGATATCTCAGGACTAGTAGAAGGGGGGTCAAGGGGGAACAGGGCAGAATCGAACTCGGGTTCGGAGAGCGGGTCTCGGCTCTCGCGAATCAACCTAGATGAACGAGCTGGAGTGCTAAAAAGCAGTGCAACCAGAGGCTGCCTAAGAGACCTCCTGCCCATCATCTTAATCTAGCGAGTCGGGCGAATGAGATTTGGAAACACACAAGATGAGAAAAAAAACCTCGGGTTCACCTACTCAACGCTGAGCTGAAGACCGTAAGAGCTCGATCAATTATCTTGTCAATTTTATTTAGGTGATAATGTCAAGATATCAGAGCGGTTGCGCGAGCTGATAGGAATCCAATCCGCCTACCAGACTGTCCTGTATAAAAGGCCGGTAGTCTGATCGGGGCTCGGATATGGCTCTAGCCTGATGTGCGGGTCGCTCTCTTGCTCATCCAAATCAGATAATGAGAGGGTTGCTCTCCCCAAGACAAATTTTGAAATGAGGTGTCTTTTAGGATCAAGTGTGTTTAGCAGTCCCAATTTTATAGTTTTTGTTTTTACGTAATTTTCAAGCAAACAACGCCTAACGAATTTTTCAGTTCTCATGATTATTTTAAGTCAAAAACAGGAGGAGGACGAAAAAGCTGATGCGTGATAAAATCAATGATGCATGCACGAGATAGAAGGCGTACCTGACTCCAACAGTCTACATGCAAAGTGATCCGTACATAAAATAAATATTGAAATAAAACTACCTATATGATGCACGAGAATCCGACCCTAGATGAAGCAATTTCTACACGTAAGCACAGTAGCTGGGTACTCCGCCACAACAGATCCTGCACGCGCTGCATGTGACTCCTCAAGGCACGTGGACTAGAGTACAAGTAATCCGACTTTTTCTTGTGATTTAATTAATTAAGTCCAATTATCGATCTATAGGGACATGCAGATAATTAGGGATTGGGCCTTAATTAATTACGTCATAATCAATATAAAATCCTAAGCTAAGGCTAAATCCGCGTAAATCAGATAAGTAGTAGATAGATACGATAAAAGCAAAACTGGTGAAAAACCGTGGTGAGGTCCCCCGAGCACATCGGTGCTCGGCGAAACAGACCCCGATAAATCACCAAAGTCAAAGTCTCTGAGTTCCTGTATTATTACAAATTAATGGTTTGCAGAAAAATAAACTACTCTAATATACGGCTATTCCACGACTATTCCGCGGCTCCCGCACTTCAGTTCTCCTCCTCGCGCTCTCCTGTAGCTCCGTACAGAAGAGAGCTGCCTCCGAATCTCGTGGTTGCTTCAGCTTCCGAAAAAGCCGCCTTGGTCCTCGGGCCCTCGCAAGAAATAGAAACAGAAGTATGTCAGACGAAGTTATTAGAAAAATAAATAAATAATATCAAATAGAAAGATATCTACAAATATGCACAAAAAACCGCGAAATACTGCGAAACATCTAAAGACTACTAAGCCGTGCTCCCGGACAACGGTGCCATTCTGATGACCGAGAAATCATGAAACAAAGATCCAGGTGAAGGTATAAACTCAAGGGTTGTTTTGACCCAGATCGAGAAGCTCAGTCAATCAAGAAAAATCAGGAACCACCAAATCGAAAGATAAATTAATGAAATCAAACAGCAGTCCTCGCTAGTTTATTAACCTGGTATAACGACCATGGTCGGACTCAAGGAGCACGGGTTGGCCGAATCGGCGTACGAAGTAGTTAAAAAGATAAAATAAAGAGAGAAAATATTTTTAGTCGATTTTAATTGTTTTTATATTTTTTTGTGTTTTTAATTATATAAGAAAATGTAAGAAAATGTATAAAAGAGCGAATTCAACAATTTATTTAAACACCCAAAATTCTCAAAAAATTGAAATAAAATTGTTTTTATGTTTTTTATATTTTTAAGTGTTTTTGGTAATTTTATGGGGATTTTATATTTTTTAATTGATTTTTTAAAAATCAAGAAAGGGGAAAATAGTGGATCAATGTGCAGCCAGACTTGAAAGGTCAATTAAAAATATATAATTGGCCTATAAAAATCTGGAGACAATTTTTATGGAAAATATATACAAAAACTAAGCGACAGAAGAAGAGTTTGCATTTTTTGAATTTTATAGAATTTAATGATTTTTATAATATTTTTAGGGGTTTTCAATTTTTGTGGGTTTTATAAATCCAAATGAGCCAAAAATTGGATAGAAACTTAAACACAGCAAAATAAACAAATCCTATTTTTTTAGAATTTTGAGAAAAGTTTTTATATTTTTCTTTGATTTTCTCAACCGAACAGTAACAAAAATACGTGTTTTTGATTTTTTAAAAATAGTAAAAAGCCACAAAAATGTCCCACAAAATTAGTGAAATTTTTACACAGTGGTAGGAGTCACATATCCAAATTTCACTTGATTTGGATTTGATTTAAGATTTTATTCAATACAAACAAGGCACACATCAAGTAAGGACCTAAGTGCAAAGAAACATACTTCTAGGACCAAATAGTAACAAATTTATAAAGCCCCGGGCTTGGAATGCAAATAGCCCAAACAAGCACGAGCAACACACGTGACTGGCACACAGAAGGGTATAACTGCAAATCTTTTTTAAAAAGATGTAAACAGTAACAAGCAGAAAGTTCAGGACTAAAAATGCAAATAACCCAAGTCTCATGTGTCGATGCACATGTCTCACACAAACAGGGACTAAAATGCAAGTAAAATAAACATAGGGTCTAAAGTGCAAATTATCCCAAAATAAAAATAGCCACGAAAAATATTTACAGGACTAAATTATAAATGCCAAAAGAATAGGGGCCTAAGTGAAATTACCCCTTTATTAACGATCCACGGCTGGAAGCGAGCCACGTGTAGGATCTAACGACTGAGACGCGCGGGCTCCTTTTCGATGATGTGCAGCCTGGATCAGATCCTCAGTTGGATCAACAGCTGGAGGCTCCCGCAAATGGACAGTGACGATCTAATCTGGGCGGGAGGCTCGATCGGACGGTATCTGAAGGTCCTCCAAGAACTGGCCACCGGCGAACTTCACCGGCCTGATAAGTGCGGTGGAGGGCTCCTCCGGAGCTGCTGAGATGGGGAAAAGATCACCTACAATGGCCCGCAGCTCCTAGTATGCTCCGATGAGGCGACGAGGACCACTTGGAGCAGCTATTCCTGGATGGTTCGACCTCCAGATGAGGTCGCTTTGGCCTGCAAGCTACACAAAACGAGAGCTGGGTCGAGGGCAAAGTGCCTCGACCCGGTTACGAGCGGAGTAGGTGCGTGTATGAAGTGGGGCGGCGCTCCGGCGAGGCGACGACGGAGGAGAGCGGAGGTCCTGCTTCGGGGTGAGACAGGATGATCGGAGGGGCGTAGCAGGTGAAGAGGAGTTGCGTGAATGTGAATCGGGGGTCGGATGATCGAATGGGCTATCAGAGCGGAGCGAAACGACCGACGAAGTCCGGCGGCGCAAATTGGGAATTTGGGAAATTAAGCTAACCTAGGGGATGTTAAGGCTACTCGATGGTTGTAATCTACTGTGCTGGAGATTAGGGAGCTCCTGGGGTCGTCGCCTCGATGGCTCGTCGAGGCCAGAGGCTCACGCTCGCTCGGTGGCGGAGCACGTCGGCGAAGCTCGCCGGATCAGTGGCTGCAGCCCTTGAATCCTCGCTGCGACACCCTCCCTCAGTAGCTGTCTCTTTAGGAAGAAGAATGGAGGGTCCTGGGACTGGAAGGAGATGGCCAAAGATGCGTGAAATGTGCGGCAGAGGAGAGCCTTTATAGTGCTAGGAGTCCGGCAAGATGGAGGTCGGGCGAGTGAATCAGAGCTCGGATCCCTAGGCAAATCCCCGGGCGAGGGTCTTGGATCAATCGACGATAATCGGGGCCCGGGGTTTTAGGAAATGGGAGGAGGATAAGATTGGGAAAATTTGGAGAAGTCGGGTCAAAAACCCGATCCGCCTGGAAGAGGTCCGCGGGGGAGAGTTGATCGGGGGTCAATAATCCCCCATTGACCAATAGGAAAATTCCATTTTTTAATTATTTGCAAATTCATTTAAAATTAGTAAATGATTTTATTTCAAAAAAGTTTGAACATGAAAATTGTTTATTATTTTTCAAATTATTTTTTAGTGATATTTATTTATTTTTTGAAAAAATAAATGACGTATTTACATTATATTATTATTATTATATATATAGGTATATGTACATATGTATTTTTGAATTTTTATTTTTATTGTTTTTTTGTACAATTATTCCAATTTTATATTTTATTTATTTATAACATAAAATTTGGAATAAAAAGGTATTTTTATTTTATTTTTATTATTTATTTACGTTAGTTAAATAAATAGATCTATATACATATGTGCATGGTATATATACAAGGTGGGAAATGAATTTTATTATTTTTCTTTTTATTTTGATTTTTCTGATTTTATTTTGTTTTTATTTTGAGGAAAATATAATTATTTATATACATGGGTGTATGTGCAAGCATGATTGACCTTATCTCCCTCTACTTAGTTTCTTTTGCAGTCAGGCCCATGCTGAGCCCTCCCTTGGGATTAGGTCACTCAATATTTATTCTAAATATTTCCCTCTTTTTCTTTTATTTCTTTATTCCTTTATTTTTACACAAAAACATGCTAATTATGAATAATTACATTATGCATGTATTTTGATAATTTATGATATTCAAATATTTACATGGTATTTTGCCAAGATTTCTAGCTAAAATAAAGGAATAAAGAGTGATGAATGGGGATTCATCACTCACCCAGACCAAGACCACAGACTATCCACGAAGCTTGATTACTCATATCCATACCTAATAACCATAATAAATATGTGATTCTTGTGAGATATGGTTACCTAGTTTCTTTCTCTTTTGCACACATTTAAATTATATCATGCTTGTTGTTGTATAGTTTTATCTAATTCGTATTGGGCGACTTTGCTCATAATGTACCTACGTGTGGATCCGCAGGTCCTCAGCAATGAGCAGTTTGGAGACACCACTTTTAGTGCAGCTTCACTACACTTCTAGTAGCACAATTGATAGTAGTTTTTACTGTCTTCTTTACTTGTAGTTCCTTTTTGAGAGACATGGCATGTAATGTATAATTGTGGACATCTATATTTATGCTTACGTGTATTTTTGTGGACATGGAAATGGATAATAGAATGTAATGGAATTGGTGAATGGAAATACACATGCTTGTGAACAGGTTGAATGCAATGAGAAGAAAAAAATATATTTCATTTGCATGCTGTTATTTTCTCCTACTTTTGTGAATGTTAAATATTTGAATGTGGAATGTATGTGCGTTGATTGGTTTGCCGAGTACCCGGATCCTAGAGGCGTCACACGAAGCTGTCACCTTCGTCCTCCAGATCACCAAGAAAGAGGGCCAAAGCGAGGGCCGAAGGAGGTTCAAAAATCAAAGGGGAAAATGGAGGGGTTTATGTACAACGAAGTAGAGGGGCTCCAAAGATCGATGCTGTGGCAGCGATTCAGTGGCACAATGGCTAAGGAAAGATATAGGCGAGTATACTCGATGAACGGGGAAGAAAAATCAAGAAGGCGTCGACATGAGATGGTGAAAGGAACGCCCTTGAAAAATGGTCAAAAAAGGCCAAAAAATCAGTTCTAACAAAGGTCAGACCACGGTCAGAGAGTTGACCGAGGTCAACCAATGGAAGAATCAGGTTGGTCTACGTGTACCGACCAAAAACATATTGGCAAAAAGATTTGTAAATTCAATTTCAAATAATAAATAATTTTATTACTTTTAAGTTATTAAATGAAAAATATTTACTATTTTCTGAATTATTTTATTATTATTATTATTTATTTTTTCGATGTTTGTAATTACAAATTACCTTTCAAGGGCTATATTATAGGTATGTTTGTCTATATATTTTAATATTTTATTTTAATTTTGTATATTTAATTTTATTGATTAAATTTATTATTTTATAAATTTATAACTTAATTTTATATACTTAAATATATTTTTGTTTTATTATTCTTATGTATTATATACAATTAAATAAATAGATATATTATCTATATATGTATAGTTATAGACAATTCATCTATGTATTATATATATATATATATATATTATTTTTACATGTTTTTATTCCTATTTTAATATATATATATTATAAATAATATTTAAAAAATTATAAAATTATAAAATTATAAAATTATAAGAATAATGAATAATAAATAAAATGAATATTTTAATCAGTACAAGTATACAATAGAGGTCCAAAACCTAACTTTCAAATTATAACTCTAAAAAATATGAGACCACCTTCTTTAAATAGCTCATCAAAAGTAATATACAATTAAATTTTTATATATTTTGAATCTTTATTTGAGAGATATGGGTATGAGAAGTTTATATTTTGGAAACTTATTCAGATCATATTTTGTACATTGTATAATATTTTTGTATGAAATCAATTTTTTTATTTTTCTATATTTTATTATCTACAACTTTCGTGTTCAAAGTTTGTTTATTTGAAGTATACAAAGTAGAACTAAAAATAGGTCCCAAAAATAAATAAGAATGAATTAAATAAAAGGGATTTTTATTGGTATTTTGGCCCTTATCTCCCCCTACTTTATTCTTGATCGACCTAGTCATCGAGATGCCTAGGTCTCGGAGTTTTGGGTCATAAAATATTTGCAATATTTTTTCCTTTTCTTTTCTTTTCTTTATTATATAATTTTGGCTTAAAACCATATTTTATATACTATTTACATAACGATGCATGAATGATAAAATGCATGAATTAAGCACATTTACACACATTTTCTAGGATTTTTAAGGCCAAAATGATAGAATAAAGATGATGAAATGGAGATTCATCACCCCCATACTTGCCTTTGCTAACCCCTGGCAAACACTTATCCAAATAAGTGTAGAAAATAAAAGCAAAGAAAAGAAAAAAGAAGAAAATGGATTAAATTTATTTATCAAACTTGTCTTCACAAAATCAAAGTTTGGAGATTAAGTTGGACCTTTGGAATTTAAGTACGAACTGAACCTTAATGGGAATCAGATTTGAAATCCAACAGCCTTAAAGAATCCCAAAACTATGCTCAAGTCTCCTCAATAGCCAAGTCAGAATACTTCAATTCACATGCAAACCCTTATGACTATGAATCTGACTTGTACAATGTAAGTGATGGTGGATCTGCCCAACTGAAATGGAAAAAAGACTGATTTCTCCAGTATGACAACCCAATGATTCCCCATTCCAATAATTCATTCCTCTAGTAGCGGGGTATTCCCTTATAAGTTCAAGTGGCAACCAGCTCAAGAGGAGTGTGTGAAGAGAAGAATGGACGGTATCTAGTGTATCTACCTATCCTAGGATGCGAGACCAGTGTAGTCAAGTCATCCAGCTGCAGGCTCACATGATTTAACTTTGAAGCTCAAGCTTGCTTATTGACTATACAAATATATACACTCCAACATGCATTTTATTTTTATATAGGCCTATCCACTTTTTTGGAGTTTTTGCTTTTTGCGCTTTTTTTTGAAATACTATATACAACAACATTTACATTGGGAGTTTTTCCTCTTGAGCCAGTAGACTATCCATCTTTTGAAGCTTTATTGCAACCCACTCTCTCCTGTCTTCAAAACTCATCATTACCGGATGGGTTGGGGTTGTTGGACATGTGAGCCCACGGCGAGCCATTATGCAATAAATGTTATTGCGAATATCATTCCCTGATCTGAAATGAAGAATAAATAATTTGCATAATAGGTCCCTCTGTACAATTAGGGTTATGTACCATGGCTGTCTTAATGATCACACAACCGTTGATTCAATTATTGAATCATAGAGGCTGGTGCTTGGATGAATATCTAAAGAGTTAGATTGAGGACTCATCAAGCACCGTTAAATGATTGTTAAGATGTGATCTCCAGCCTGAGTAGGAGATGGCAATCCTTTCTCACATAGGCTGATATCTGACCGACCTCTTGATGCAGGTCCTCTGCATAGGAATAGAGATTCAGAGGTGTCAGATTAGTTAGGTCAAAGAGTTGACTTAACGAGATCGAGATAACCTAAGTCCTATGTTGAATGCTGTCACAGCATAGGCACGCATCCTCTGACCGGAGACAGATGTATTGCTATATGTCTGAGTGTGTACATTTGACAGACCAATAGGTTGATGACCTAACCAAGGTCTATACACCGGCGCGTTGGTGTGCATATAAGGGCATATGAGTAATACGATCTCTCAAAGGGATCATACAGGTTCACTACTGAACCGGAAGACATGAGCTCACTCATGAGATATTGGGAAGAATCAAATTCCGTGCACGGTCGTCTCGCTTTGGAAGCTTGACTGAATTTGTAGGTTTGATATATACTTTTGGAAAGTATATGATCAAGACCTAGGTATGATATATGCTTTTGGAAAGTATATGATCGATACCAACTCCCAATGATCAAATGAGAAACTTAGTGATCAAACCCTGAAGAAGACAGTGTAAAATTGATCTTGATCTTCGGGTTGACCATAGGTCTTCCAGTATGCAGGATGTACAGGTATTGGGAATACCTGAAGGGTGATGTGATCATAAACGATTGTATATCCATGACGCTTCCATTCCGAGGGAGTGATGAAACAGGTCTGGATTTTAGTGACTCCTTTCAGTAGAGAAGCAATCCGATCTTAGTCCAAGTGTTGGACATTGATCTGAATGAGATTCAGATTCAAAAGAAGATTGGATTTGCGGTCTTGATTTAATCAAGCATCTGTGGGAGGTTCGTAAGATCTGTATTTGAGATAAGATCTCAATATCCAAGTCACTATACATGGAATGATACAATCGCCCTGTCCTTATCTCCAAGTATCTGCGGAGAAAGCACATTATTCTTGAAAGGGTTCAAGAATAATTCTTTTGATGAAATATCCAAGCAAGGACTTGATGATTAAATGAGATTTAATTATCAAGCTTAAATATGAATATGATTCATATTGTGAAAATGATTATCTAAGATAATTAAATGAGATTTAATTATCAAGGATTAAGAGAATGTGGATAACACTATCCATGATATATGTGTTGTAAATATGATTTATAATATACATATATAAGAGAGAGAATTTATGTAAATAGCATTTGTTAATTAATAATGTGGATTGGATTCACATTTATTAATTAATTGGAAATGCAATTTACTAATTAGTTTGGGTTGTGAATATGATTCACATAATATTCAATGGCATGATTGAAATATTCAAAAATTAATTTGGAATTAATTTGGTGAATATTTTTTGTGATTAATTAAGGAATAATAAGATAAATAAAATGGAGCAAATAACCACCTTCATAGGTGGCGTCACCCATGAATTGTTCATGGGTGACGCCCCCCCTTTTTTAGGTGGTTGGTTAACTCCACTTCATTTATCATATTATCTCTTGACTAATTAATATTTAAATTGATGTTGTTGGTTTTAACCAACAACAATCATAGCCATTGATTTATCATGGACCAAGCATAACCCTTGGATCCATGTGTCCCATGGATTGAGATCCATTGGATCCTAAACTAGTATAAAAGGAGGGCTAGGGTAGCCTTCCATGATACATCATTAAGAGTTGTGCAAGGTTACAACTCTCTCTCTCTCTCTCTCTCTTTCTCATTCTCGCCCTCTCTCTTCTCCATCAAGTGGCCGTCCACTTTGTGTTGAGAAAGGAGAGACTCGGCTTTCGCCTTCGACGACTCATGGATCTCCATCTTCTTTGGAGTTGCTTACTCTAAAGGAAGACGACGGATTTCGTTTGACGAAATCGGGAAAGCCATCGCTTGGATCTTCATCGAGGATTGCGGGAAGGAACGTGACTCATCATCGCGCCCGCAAGTGCGTTCTTCGTGGATCGGACTTAAGATAGGAGGATCTCTACTTTGGGATCTCGCGATCACAACCACGCTTCAAGAGGTATTCCTTGTACTTTGTGGTTTGATGAAACGATCCGAGAAGTGTTCTCGTGATCATGTGGTTTCATCTTTAAAGTTAAAAAATTTTAACTTCCGCTGCATCTAGCATCTAGTACGACTAGTTGCTCCGATTGCATACGATGCGATCGACACGCTTCCGTGATGCGCTTAAGGATACTCGATATCCTTCAAGTGATATCAGAGCCAGGTTGAATAAGGTTTGGATATGATCCATAGACCTTAGACGATTTGGTTCTTGAAAGGGTTGCGAAATTTTACTGCATTTCAATTTTTCGCACCTCTGTAAAATTGAATTTTTCGGCTCTGTTTAAAATGTTTAAACACGAAATTTTCAATTGGATTTTGTTCCCCATTAAACAAGGAAACCATAGGACTTGAGTTTACTAAATTTGGACTTCATTTGCTCAAGATATGGCTTTTTGAATATGACTATATTCACTGTTGCGGGAACTGCGGATTTGAACGTAATTAATGAGATGATTACGGTTTTAATCCGCCTTGAAATGCGTGAATTATCACTTGGTTTCTTTAATAAATCAAATAGGCAATCTTTGGAAACTGAGTTTGCATTTTTTGGATTTAAATTGATCAAGATAAGTTAATTTTAGTGATTGGGGGTCACTGCTGGAAATTAACAATTTAGATCTTGAACCTTGTGATATGTCATTCAATTATCATGATGAAAATTAATTGTTAATTTTCTGGAATAATTAGTGATAAATATTTGTGAAATATTTAAAGAAATAATTATTTCATTGAATGACACTTGCCTAAATTACAATGATGAGATATTAGATCTTGATCATTGGTTCATCAACAAACATTGCTTTCATGAAAACTATAGTTTATCCTACAATTGTTGTAGGACAACTTTTACATGAAAAACCCTTTTGCTTGAATAGGATTGGGGATTTGTCTAGCAAATCTCCTTATAATCAAAAATGTTTTGATGTATATTATATGGTATAATTTCGGTTGAAAAACCGATGAACATCTCAAAGTACATGATGGTCTATCTGGTATTATCCTTTCCCGAGGCGGATGTGGTGCCTAGTCGGAGAGCATTGGGGTAGCGGGTTGCAACGTATGTGGTCCGTCCCACTCTCGTCGGTACTGGCCATGACAGCGGGTAGGGACTGTATAATACCGGAGACAGACAATGTGTATTTTTCTAATTATTAAAATTCGAATAATACGTACTTTGAGTATATACCTACTATTCAAGTAAAAGACATGTTTGTTGATTGATGATTGGATTGATGATTAATTTAATGTGATTAAATTAATTATATCCAATAAACACTCTATTTTGAATAGATGTGTATTTCCCTTGGAAGAATTAATTATGTGAATATGATTCACAATAATTAATTACAATTTGAATATGAGGTGGAGGATCACATAAGTGACATCCATGGTCTCCCGTCAAGGCAAAGGATTTCGTCGCCAGTTGTTGTGTATAGGAGACGCCTGTCCGAAGTGACAGATCCTGTACATGATTTAATTGGATCGGGTTCTTTGCTTCTCGAAAGAGTAAGGCTGTATACGTAGTGACCCCAATATCGGGTCCTCATATTATTGGGGCGATATTGGATTGCGTATAGCGAGTATTAAGCCTGTTGACGGTTGGTTCAATTAATGACGGGTCAACATTGCCTTAGGGGTGGTGGGCCCGGGTGTTAAAGACCGAATTGGGAAATGCAAGTTGGACTTGCAAGGCGGAATGTGTTCCCGCTTCTTTTTATCCGAGTTGTAGGTTCTCATATTATTGGGATGCAACGAAGATAGGAAAGGAGATCCCAGATCTTGCTAGAGATATAATGGTAAGAATATCTCTTACATTGAAAGTGATTAAGGGAATGAACTTTCAGTGTTGACAAGGCAAGACAACTTTGATATAAAAATTCCTAAATCAAAGTAAAATATGTATATAATATATATACCCTTATGCAAATTTCTTATTTCAGATAATCCTTCATTAAACCCACTCAATGTTATACTCAATGATAACCAGTAAAAATATCTTGGATTGGACTCATGATCCAGATATTGTACTTGCAATTGGACACATAATGTATGTGGTTGCAGTGTGCAAGTTCCCTCAACATAACGAGGAAGGATAGTTAAATAAGACAATAAGACATCACCTTAGGGTTTGTATGTCTCTATAGTCTTGATCTTTCATCGAGTGTACTTTGGAAGTGACATGTCGATGGTGATCGTAATTGTCGAATAATCCTTATAAAATAAAAGAAGATATTTTGGGATACATATGTGCTCTAGACATTTAATCATGAATGGCATGGTTCTCTGCATTATGCAGAATGGTGGCTCGAAAGAGATGATGTATTCAAAATGTTTGAATACCTACCTGAACCTAAGTCTCTAAGAGTTAAGATGTACGTAGATATGATGAGTGTCATCATTCTATTATCTATACTCTAATCATTCATGAAGTTTCATAATATTCATATTGTATGAATCTAATGAAGCATGTATAAATGTTGAAATGCTCTTATATTGAAATCCTTTGAATTCAACATAAGAGATTCTTTGTCTTTAACAATGGTTGTTTATTGATGAAGAGAGCACAGTGGAAGCATGGGTCGGACACGAGTAAGAAGGAAAGTCAAAGAGTTGACCTACTATGTGACTTCCATATGATATCCAAAGAGTTGGATGAATGCCAATACTGCAATAAGTTGATGTGTTGATAGTATGAATATGAAATCTGTCTAAAATCCTTAGTGAAGGACTCAGATAGAGCATCAGAATAATCTACATATAATCATTGACTCTGACTTTATTATTTCGTAAGATAAAGTCTGACAATTGTATCCCAATCTTCTAATGACATTTGCAATTAGTTGCATATATATATATATATATATATATATATATTAGAAGATTAGAAATTTGATCTTAAGGTTTAGTAATCATCTACATGGATATTGTTGTAATTGTTGCAGCAATCTCTGTTGGATAGATAGACTTCATATTCTCAGTGGGAGAGTCCTTAGTCTTAGAGAATGTCTCTATGACCTAGATATTAGAATACCCTCATTGTTTGTTTCTAAATGTTGGAAATAAACATGAATTCTGAGATAGAACTGTCATAAAGAGTTATGATGGAAATATTTCAGATAGTAATCTAGCATCTAGTGGACTCCACAAAATTAGAAAATTAATGAATGGTTCATTAAGATTTCTAATACTGAAAATCAAACCTTATAAGATCAATAGGAGGATGAAGATCATTTGACAATGATCTGGCATCAAGCCTTGGATGTTTGTCTGTTGATTTGATCAATAGACTAGTAAGATATGAAACTTTAGAATGTCTAAAATTTCAAATCTCACATACTTGTGAATATTGTATTCAAAGTAAAATGTCCAATACACCCTTCTCTGGGAATGATGTTAGATGTCGAGGTATTCAAGATCTCATACATATTGATGTATGTAGATCATCTATATCATAGTAAACATTATGGATATGTGATATCTATTGATGATTATGTATGATATGAGATTTCTTCTCTTCACCTGAGAAACCTTTGAAATGTTCAAAGATTTCACAATTTTGGTTTAGAACCAAAGTTTGAAGAAAGATGAAATGAATTTGATCTAACCTAGGTAACTTGTACCTATTAGATAAAATTCAAAGAATACCTTATGGAGATATGAATATCATTTCTATCTCACTCCTCCTGATAAACCTGAACTCAATAGAGTTGTAGGGAGATACAATTGGATCATGTGTGACATGATTTGATCAATGATGAATTTTAGCATAATTATCCCTTAGTTTCCATGTATATATGTGTAGTAGAGACTACAATATATATCCTTAATAAGATTCCATGTTAGTAAGCTGGAATCTAGCACTTGAGAGTGCTACTTCATTAGGAAAATAAAGTATGGTATTGGATACCTACTTTATGACCTTGAGATTCTTAAAAGATCTCATCTCTGAGAATGTGATTCTTGGAGGATTGAGACTCTTGAGAATCAAGATGAAAATGAAGTAAAGGAACTCATTTAATCTTGAGAAGATAATGAGGCTCCTGAAATCGGAAACTAAAAGGACAATTAAAGATGAAACATTAATACCTCTTCAAATGAGTTTGAGGATGTATTCTATGTGTCAGCCAAGTCTGACAATGATCGGACTTCATGTGATGAAGCTCCTGAAGATCATGACATGGAAAGATGGATATTAGCAATAAAGTCTAAAGTAGACCTCATATACAAGTGTTGTATATGGACCCTAGAGGATCCACCTATAAGGGTTTGACCCATTAAGGTATAAATGGATCTTCAAGAGAAGAGGGAACCTGATGAGAAGGTAGGGACCTTCAAAGCTCGGTTCGTAGCCATAAGCTACACATCGGAAGAGAAGACATTGCTTGCAATGAGACTTGCTTTTCGGTAACCACGCTTAAAATCATCAGAATATTGCTAACCTTAGCTACACAACTTGACTATTGCATCTTCAAGATGTAATTCAAGATTGCATTCCTCTAAGAATACCTCTCTGAGGATATTCACAATGAAGTAGCCCCAGGGCTTCATGGTCGAGGAAAGTAAGGTGTGAAAGCTAAAGAAATCCATCTGTGGACTCAAATAAGCTTCTTGTTGTTGGAACATAAGATTTGATGAAATTATAAATGTTATGATTTCAAATAGAATTTTGATGTACCATGTGAAGCTTAGTGGGAGTGCCATTGTGTTCATCGTGCTAAATGTAGATAATATCCTAATCATTTGGAATGATATAAGGATGATAATAAGTGTTTTATAGACTGGCTATTCCATACCTTGAGATATGATCTCAAGAATACCTCTTAGATCTTAGTTCTGAAGTTGTTCAGAAGCAAAGAAAAGAGGGTATTGGGACTGTCACATTTGTAGTACACCTTGGACATATTCCATTAATGGAAATTCCAAGAAAGGCTTCCTTCCTTTGAGATTTGGTACTAACCTATCTAAAGGGATAGCACCTCACAGAGTTGAGGAAGTGAATGCTAGAACTGCTTGCATTTGTGCATCAGTTACGAGAAGCTAAGTGTATGCTTGATGTGTACAAAAGCCAAATATCTGCCATGCAGTGGGAGTAGTAAACTGTTACTAATCCTACTATGGAGAGAAAACACTTGATTGCAGTAATAACGATATCTTCAAAGATGACAAGGCTATAGAAATAGTGATCTCTAAGTCTTATCTTCAAGAAATTAAGATTTTTAGATGGAGATCTAAAAGGTCCTAACTGCGAATACCATAGAGATAGTGATCTCCAGGAATAAGGGTATTCTGATAAGGATTATGGAAATACTGGTTATAATAGTAGTTGAGCAATAGTGTCAAGGACACTATAACTGCTTTGACTAGATTGAGTATAGGTTGCATTAGATGCAACATTCGCATTGGATGCGAGCACTGTTACCTAGGGATATGCAAGTGCCGTAAAAGGACTTGGCGTAGTCTCGCGGGAACAGAGTGACTGATCAGCTTACCTAGCTATTTCTAAATAGCCTGTGATTGTCACATGAGTGTGAGTTTAAATGATTAGCCCATTAATGGCTCTTTGGGCTAGTGGGAGATTGTTGGACATGTGAGCCCACGGCGAGCCATTATGCAATAAATGTTATTGCGAATATCATTCCCTGATCTGAAATGAAGAATAAATAATTTGCATAATAGGCCCCTCTGTACAATTAGGGTTATGTACCATGGCTGTCTTAATGATCACACAACTGTTGATTCAATTATTGAATCATAGAGGCTGGTGCTTGGATGAATATCTAAAGAGTTAGATTGAGGACTCATCAAGCACCGTTAAATGATTGTTAAGATGTGATCTCCAGCCTGAGTAGGAGATGGCAATCCTTTCTCACATAGGCTGATATCTGACCGACCTCTTGATGCAGGTCCTCTGCATAGGAATAGAGATTCAGAGGTGTCAGATTAGTTAGGTCAAAGAGTTGACTTAACGAGATCGAGATAACCTAAGTCCTATGTTGAATGCTGTCACAGCATAGGCACGCATCCTCTGACCGGAGACAGATGTATTGCTATATGTCTGAGTGTGTACATTTGACAGACCAATAGGTTGATGACCTAACCAAGGTCTATACACCGGCGCGTTGGTGTGCATATAAGGGCATATGAGTAATACAATCTCTCAAAGGGATCATACAGGTTCACTACTGAACCGGAAGACATGAGCTCACTCATGAGATATTGGGAAGAATCAAATTCCGTGCACGGTCGTCTCGCTTTGGAAGCTTGACTGAATTTGTAGGTTTGATATATACTTTTGGAAAGTATATGATCAAGACCTAGGTATGATATATGCTTTTGGAAAGTATATGATCGATACCAACTCCCAATGATCAAATGAGAAACTTAGTGATCAAACCCTGAAGAAGACAGTGTAAAATTGATCTTGATCTTCGGGTTGACCATAGGTCTTCCAGTATGCAGGATGTACAGGTATTGGGAATACCTGAAGGGTGATGTGATCATAAACGATTGTATATCCATGACGCTTCCATTCCGAGGGAGTGATGAAACAGGTCTGGATTTTAGTGACTCCTTTCAGTAGAGAAGTAATCCGATCTTAGTCCAAGTGTTGGACATTGATCTGAATGAGATTCAGATTCAAAGAGAAGATTGGATTTGCGGTCTTGATTTAATCAAGCATCTGTGGGAGGTTCGTAAGATCTGGATTTGAGATAAGATCTCAATATCCAAGTCACTATACATGGAATGATACAATCGCCCTGTCCTTATCTCCAAGTATCTGCGGAGAAAGCACATTATTCTTGAAAGGGTTCAAGAATAATTCTTTTGATGAAATATCCAAGCAAGGACTTGATGATTAAATGAGATTTAATTATCAAGCTTAAATATGAATATGATTCATATTGTGAAAATGATTATCTAAGATAATTAAATGAGATTTAATTATCAAGGATTAAGAGAATGTGGATAACACTATCCATGATATATGTGTGTTGTAAATATGATTTATAATATACATATATAAGAGAGAGAATTTATGTAAATAGCATTTGTTAATTAATAATGTGGATTGGATTCACATTTATTAATTAATTGGAAATGCAATTTACTAATTAGTTTGGGTTGTGAATATGATTCACATAATATTCAATGGCATGATTGAAATATTCAAAAATTAATTTGGAATTAATTTGGTGAATATTTTTTTGTGATTAATTAAGGAATAATAAGATAAATAAAATGGAGCAAATAACCACCTTCATAGGTGGCGTCACCCATGAATTGTTCATGGGTGACGCCCCCCCTTTTTTAGGTGGTTGGTTAACTCCACTTCATTTATCATATTATCTCTTGACTAATTAATATTTAAATTGATGTTGTTGGTTTTAACCAACAACAATCATAGCCATTGATTTATCATGGACCAAGCATAACCCTTGGATCCATGTGTCCCATGGATTGAGATCCATTGGATCCTAAACTAGTATAAAAGGAGGGCTAGGGTAGCCTTCCATGATACATCATTAAGAGTTGTGCAAGGTTACAACTCTCTCTCTCTCTCTCTCTCTCTCTCTCTCTCTCTTTCTCATTCTCGCCCTCTCTCTTCTCCATCAAGTGGCCGTCCACTTTGTGTTGAGAAAGGAGAGCTTTCGCCTTCGACGACTCATGGATCTCCATCTTCTTTGGAGTTGCTTACTCTAAAGGAAGACGACGGATTTCGTTTGACGAAATCGGGGGAGCCATCGCTTGGATCTTCATCGAGGATTGCGGGAAGGAACGTGACTCATCATCGCGCCCGCAAGTGCGTTCTTCGTGGATCGGACTTAAGATAGGAGGATCTCTACTTTGGGATCTCGCGATCACAACCACGCTTCAAGAGGCATTCCTTGTACTTTGTGGTTTGATGAAACGATCCGAGAAGTGTTCTCGTGATCATGTGGTTTCATCTTTAAAGTTAAAAAATTTTAATTTCCGCTGCATCTAGCATCTAGTACGACTAGTTGCTCCGATTGCATACGATGCGATCGACACGCTTCCGTGATGCGCTTAAGGATACTCGATATCCTTCAGGGGTGCACTACCCTCCCTAGAGGAGGACATATGTTTCCACTTCTGTGCTTCTCATACCGACAAATCCAACCCCCTCACCACTCCAACTGAGTTGAGCCAAGTGAAAGATGCAAGTGTCCAAGTTAGGTCATTATCGACAAGAGTCGTGTGTGTGCTCCAAAATACTCTACTTAGGCAGCCAAGAATCCATTGAACCAAGTCCCGTGATCCTCAAAGAATTAAGTCTACTAGACCTAAAGTACCTCAATTCCAGCTCCTATAAGGTTCCTGTTAATTAGGTAGATTTTAGATCCAACCAAGCTCCAATCTTCGGATTTTACTTAGACTTGTTCAATCATCAAACTCAATCCAAAAAAATGCTAATGCCATGCAAATGCTATGCATAAAATATTTTTGTGATGCAATTTTCAAAGATTTTGAACTTTTTATGAATTTTTGAAAAAAATGATGCATATGCAATTTTTTAGATTTTTCAAAATATTTCTCAAATGTTTTTTGTATTTTAGTTTTGCAAATGTTTTTGGGATTTTTTGAAAACAAAAGATTTTGGATAAAAAACTAGGTACAAATATTTACACATGGATGCTACTTATATTTAGAAGAATTAGATTTTAAGAATTTACAAGGGGTAGGTGGTCAACTATATATATATAATATTTTATGTGAGATGTATATATTCCTCAAACTTTGTTTGAAAAAGGTTTGAGAACTATAATCCAAAACAATTTTTACAAACAAATTTTACAAACATGTACACATATTTGAAAATCATTTTGCAAAGGTTTTTCAAACAGTATATCTAAATTTTTCAAATATTTTGCAACCATTTTTCAAACCATTTGCAAATAGTTTTTCAAACATTTTTGTTTCACACAAAGAAAATAAATTTTCAAACAAAATGTTTTTATAAAGGTTGAAAATATCTAACAAAACATTTTAAAAATACTTTTCAAAAGATTTTTGAACAGGATTTTTAAACTATTTTTCAAATATTTTGCAAAAAACATTTTCATCTGATTTATTAATCAATAAAGATAAAAGAATTTGAGGAATAATCAACATCTTTTTATTATAGTTTTAATGAATTATATAGGTGTAATTGGCCATAATTATTAATAAAAATATGAAAGTATGAGTTATGGTTAAAGCATATACGAAGTATATATGGCCCCCTATACTTAACTTGAGATATGTCCTCATAGATCAGAGATAAAAAAGAGAAGACATACCCGTACTAAGTATAGAAAACTCTGAAGAAATGAATGAATGAAAAGTTGGCCGTCCCCCCTATACTTAGGACCATATGAGCCTAAGTATAGCAGACTGTACACAAAATCGGGAGGGTCAAGGGTGGGAATGAACAAATCGTAGTCAGATTGTCTCTCCCTATACTTAGGGTAAGATATCCCTAAGTAAGACAAGAAAAAGGAGGCAGTGGAGAGGATCAAGGAATAAAATAAATCGGGGTGGACACCCCCTATACTTAGGACAAGGTACGTCCTAAGTATAGAAGACTGATAAAAAGGGGTGACACCTTTTTGGTAGAAAAAGAATATAGAAAAGGAAAAGAAGAAAGAATAAAAGAAGAAAAGCTATCAGAAGAGGGAAGAAAGATAGAAAAGAATGTATACACAACTCCCCTTATACTTAGGGTAAAAGAAGCCCTAAGTGTAGGAAACAACATGAGCGATGAAACAGAACGAAGAATGAACACTCGGCTCATCCCCCCCATACTTAGGAAAAAGTACGTCCTAAGCAAGGCATACATAGAATTGGGTGGATGAGCAATACGGTAGAGGGACAAAGGGACACGAAAGTGAATGTACAACATGATGGATATACATAGGATTAAGAAGGTCGAAAGCAAACCTTCTTGCTGGACCGCTGAGGAATAGATCTGGTATGGTGCAGGTCGACATCGGGGTCCTCTGATGATGCAAACCGATCAGGGTCGATAGGGTGAAGGTCCTCAGTGGCCCTAGGGTGTGAAGGCACAGACGGGTCAGTGGAAGAAGTACAGCAGGTTCGACCTTGGGAGTCTCGCTAATATCAAAGTCAAATGGGACAAACTCATCATCGAAATAAGTATAATCCGCGTCGCCCGGCAAGGTCTCATCCATGTCAAAACCAAAAGGCACGAACTCATCGATGGAAGTAGTCAAAATATGTTCGTCCTCAAGAATCTCAATCGGATCATCTTTCTCATCAAAAGGCCCAAATTCATAAATAAAAGCAACCAAATCAAATTCATCCTTAATCCCATCTAAATACAAGTGAACAGGAACATACTCATCAGTGAAAGTAGTCAAGTCTTGTCCTTCTTGTCTAGTCTCTAAATCTGCCCTCCGCTCAATGGTGTCGATCGTGTAAATCCTGCGGATATAATCAACACATCGCCAAGTCCCAGAAGAAGGAACTCCAAGGTCCATGCTTTCTACGTCTTCCTCCTTGGAGAGTAATTCTTGGGTCTCAGTGGAATCCAATAAGCAAGAAAATTCTCTTATAGTCTCATCAAGGTCATGGTCCTCATAGTCAGCCAAAATAGGTGAAGTCACATCAGATGCAGGTCTCTGATCGATTATGGGTACAATAATGACTACCTCACTTTTGTCAACAGGATGGAAGCGAATCTCTCCTGATCTAATCAATAACGACCCTAGTAGAGGTGAGGAATAGTTGTCCCATGATGATTGGAGAGTGCTCCCCTGTGGAGGCCTCCATGGACAATACGACAAAATCAATATTGTACCTCGTGCCCTGAATCGATACGACGACGTTTTCAAGGATACCCTTCGGCCTTTTAATAGATCCAACAACAAACTGAACTATCATCCTGGTCTTCTTGAGAGGCCCTAAGTAAAGAGACTGCACCCATGAGAAGGGTAATATGCTAATCGAAGCACCGCCATCGAGGAGAGCGTGATTACATGTGAATTCAGAGATGGTGCATCTAATGAAAGATGTGGCAGTGTTCTTTTTCCTAGGAATAGGACGGTGTCTGATGGTGTGGGAAGTGGCCATGGTCAAGATATAATGCTCAGATCTTCTCCTCCGCTTTCTCCTCTTGGGAAGAGGAACAGATAAATCAATCATGGCCTGTTGAAGTGGGGGCACGCATGATCTCATGAATGGTGGCCACCACTTCGAGTTCAGTCAACATTTTTTTGAATTTTCGGACTTCCTCCATACAAGGAGGAAGTAGAAATCATCATATACATGAGGAATGCCAAGAGCAGTCTGTACATCAGCATCCTTGGGGTCATAGGTGGGATAAGGTGTGAATGGTTGTGTGGGTGAATGATCTGGCAGATGGGCACTCTCCTCACAGTCTGTGTCAACCAAAGGTCTCCCGAACTCTTTTTGGATTTTTATTTTTTTCTCATTTTTTGTATTTTGGGTGATTGCAAGCTCTCATGATCATGCTCAAATGAATCCATATCCTCAAATAGTGGAGCGACATCATAGTTTTGATTTAAACTAGTAAGATCATCAATCCTCAAATTCATTTGCTCCATCATTTGGTTCAAGATCTCAATCATGGAAATCATGAAAGGTGACTCCAACAGATCAGTCGCGGGTGGATGTGAAGGGAAATGTGAAGGTGGAGGTGGATAAAAACCTGAGGTCTGAATCTGCGGCTGAGGAGGATATTTACAGAAGTCTGGAGCAAAGTCCTCCTAGAAAATTAGAGGTGGACCTACTGGAGTGAACGATCCGCAAAGTCCGGATAAAATGCTCTCCAGTTAGCCATTTCAAAACAAGAGAAAATTGATCGGGAGAGCACGGTAGTCAAGTCAAGAGAAGTGAGGAAAAGGCGCAAATGTGCAGAGGCGATCTAGAATGCACACAAGCAAGCGCAAACAAACTAACACAAAACAACCCTCAATTCACCTACTCAACTCGGTAGATACCGTGAAAGAATGGTCTTTTTATCTTGTCTATTTTAGAGTTAGGTGAGAAGCCAAAAATTTACACAAACACTTAGGGGTTGAATGTGATTTTGGCACTAATCCTTAGTGTGTGCACGAGCAAGTAAAAGCGAAGACAATGAGGGAATTCTCCTCAAGACAAGATTTTTATCTTTTTGGTATATTTCAGGGTTAAGTAATATTACCAGTCCCAATTTTATTTGTTATCACTTTTTTTTCATTTTTTAATGAGAAATGCATGAGCCAAATGAGGAGTCAATTTTACTTAGTACATAGGTTGGAAAAATGAGAGAGAGAGAGAGTCGGAAAAGCAATGCAAGCAGCAAAAACGATGATGTATGCTAAAACGTAAATTCTCACCTTGCCTCCAACACTCTACATGCAAGGATACTCAGCAGAACTGGAACCTATCTACATGCAAATGCAAGTCAATGAAATAGCCCTAAGTTCGGAAATTGCTATTATCATGAAGAACCAATGCTAATGACTTAAAATAGAACTGAAGTGTCCGGTCTTGGAGTCTCCTTGGTGCCCACCACAATGGATCCTGCAAGCGTTGTATGGAGAACTCTTGAGATGCGGTGGTTTCAAGACTAAGTGAGAAGCAGTTTAATCTTTGACTAAGTCCAAACGTATCTATAGGTACATGCAATGGTTATTAGGTGTTTGGCCTTAATATATCATCAAGCAATCTTAAAGATAAGGGCTCAATCACACAAAAATAAGGAAAATAAAATCGAAAACCGACAAAACTGCAGTGGGCCCCAAAGTGAACAATTACATGGAAATTGGGCTCGAAAGTCCAAAGTCCCGAGTACCTGTATCATTACAATAATAGAGTCCCTCTCTCACTTAAATTACATAAATGAATACAAAAATGCTCAAAATGGTGACTGTCTCCTCAAATCCTCCAAGCTTCCTTTGATGCTAGGTCAGAAGTCTCACATCGCCTTCATATGGGTGCACAGATGCCTTGGGTAGAGCACCTCCCTCGATCCGCGGTACCTCGCACGAAGTCAACAAGAGAGGGTGATTAGACAAATCAAGCAGATATATCAAATAGATGAGAAAATAAATGAAGCAACAATATAGACAAGAAATCACAACAAAAAATAAATCCCAATCTAAATGATGTTGCTCTCCAGCAACAACGCCATTTGTTGAAGCCAAAAATCGAGCGGTCTTATGTTCCACATAAGACGAGAACACAGTCGTTGAGTCGACCACACGAAATCCAGACTTCAAACAACAATTAACCCACAAAATTTATCAAACAATGAAAAATAAGATGTGGAGTTCAATTTTGTTATAACTCTACAAAAGATGTGTATAGTGTAAGTAATGTAGAGGTCGAACAGAGGGAACAAGCAAGTAGATAAGGGCAATGAATGCTAAAAAATGAATGTGATGTATTTGTCTATATATGTTGTGCTAATTTTTGCGGGTTTTAAAATTATATATATATTTTTATTTTATTTTTGGTTTTATATTTTTATATTCAATTTTTAATTTTCTGATTTTTGTATTTTCTTTTTATATTTTATATTTTTATATTTTCTTTTTTAAAAAGGATATAAAACTATATAAGAGATATAAATTCAACATATGTAAGAGAGATAATACATATAAATAGGTAAAAATAGTCAAAATACAAGAAATAAAATATTTTTGGGTTATATATATTTTATTATTTTTGTGTTTTTTCCAGAATTTTTCTAATTTTGATATAATTTTCAAAGTCAAAAATACTTAAATTAGGATTTTAAATAAGTAGCCGATATTAAAATGGAGATGAAAAATAGTAAACATAGTAAAATCTAAATTAAATTTTATATAAAGATAATAGTATAGAGAAAATTTAGAGACAGAAAATAGATTCTTAGGATTTTCTTATGGATTTTTATAATTTTATTAAGGTTTTAGGAGTTTTGCAATTTTTATTGAGTTTTCTTTTATATTTTTAGCGATTTTTGTATGGAAGTTAAACATACATAAATAAGAAAAATATTTTTATTGGGAATTTTTCAAAAAGTTTTTATAATTTTTATGGATTTTCTAATGCAAAAAGGGACGAAAATGCTTATTTTTGATTTTTTATAAATAATAAAATTCTTTAAAAATGAAAAATAAAAATATGGCGTGAAAGTGTAATGCAACATGAAGCTAATACTATTTTTTTAGATTTTTTAGAGATGGATAGATGCATGAAATAAATGAAATTAACAAGGAGAAACTACACTCCTCGTAGGGGTATTTTTGTAAATATATAAAAGTATGAGGACATGGGTGAAATTTCTACAATAATTTATAACAGAAAAAAAATTCTTGGACCAAATACAAAAATCGAAACCCACGAGGGGCTTTGTGCAAAATCACCAAGAGCATGAGAGTGGTTACGTGCACTCTGGAGGGCACCTTTTCATAATTACCAAAAAACCTAGGGATAAATTGAAAAATTACTAAAAATATATAACTGCATAAAATACTTTCTGGCCTAATCTAAAATATCCAAAATCTCGAGGGCTTGCTTGCAAAATAGCCAAGCTCATGTGCACGTGCACGTGAGCCTCACTGCCAAGGACCCAAATGAAAATAACCGAAGATCAAGGGGTTGTTTGTAATTATCACAAAAGTTTTCAATGACAGAGTAAATATTATGAACTAATAAAAATAATTAACAAAAAAGGTTGGGTTAACTTTGCAAAATTCCCACCCTTAGGCGTGAGCGGACGACAGATCTTCAATCACTTGGATACGTGTCACTTCTTGGACGGTTGATGATGGTTCGCTTCCAATGGCCTGGATTAGATCATCGGCAGGAGATCAATGGTGATGGCGCAACGAGATCCAATGGCAGCTGTAGCACGGGATGAGCTATTCTTGATCTGACGATGCAGGATGTGGTTGGAAGAACTAAAGAAGAACTCGACCGCGTCGAGTTTTGATCAGGTACTGGGCTCGCCTCCGAGCGCCATTCCCACGACTGACGGGCGCATGTGACTCCTGCAGCTCCTCCTCGACGCCTAAGTCGCTCAAATGTACCCGAGGCTGATGATTGAGCCCCTGGAGCTCAAATTCCTTCAACCGACCTGGGGATGCTCCAAAATGCAAAATCTGAGGCTCAGACGCCTCCTTTAGGGTCCTGCAAATAAGATAAAAACACGACGACACAAAAGAGCAGATAACCTGTCTTTTATTGGCGAGTGGATGGCGTGCGTGGAGTCATTGATGGTGGCCGGAAATCAAGATCTCCATCGAGGTGTTTGAGTGTGGAATCGACTCTAATTACTTAATTAAATGCTAAAGTAAAAGCATGAAACTAAAGATGGGGCTAAAATCTAAATATTAGGAGAAAAATCAAAGGAAAAACAACCTCGATTTGCCAAAGAACCATGAGATAAGACCTTTATGCCGGAGGCTGGCGAAGGTGGTGGAAGAGCTCCTTAGGTCGCATAAATCCGCTCTCAAGGAGGTGGAAACAAAGTTGTCACCTTCGTCCTCCAGATCACCAAGAAAGAGGTCCAAAGCGAGATCCGAAGGAGGTTCAAAAATTAAAGGGAAAATGGAGAGGTTTATGTACTGCGAAGTCGATGGATTCTAAAGATCGACGCGGTGGCAATGATTCAATGGCCCAATGGCCAAGGAAAGATATGGGCGAGTATCCTCGATGAATGGAGAAGAAAAGTCAAGAAGGCATCGACATGAGATGGTGAAAGAAATGCCCTCGAAAAATGGTCAAAAAGGCCAAAAAATCAGTTCTGACAAAAGGCCAGACGTCGGTCAGAGAGTTGACCGAGGTCAACCAATGGAAGAATCTGGTTGGTCCACGTGGATCAACAAAAAAACATGGGCCAAATGACTTGTAAATTCGATTTAAAAGAATACATGATTTTATTAATTTTAGATTATTAAATGAAAAATATTTATTATTTTATGAATTATTTTATTATTATATTTATTTATTTTTTCAAGGTTTGTAATGACAAATTACCTTTCAAGGGCTATATTATAAATATGTTTGTCTCTATATTTTAATCTTTTATTTTTATTTTGTATATTTAATTTTATTGATTAAATTTATTATTTTATAACTTTATAAATTAATTTATATATTTAAATATATTTTTATTTTATTTTTCTGATGTATTATATATAATTTAATAAATAGATATATAATCTGTATAGGTATAGTTATGTACAATTCATCTATGTATTATACATACATATATATATATATTATTTTTACATGTTTTTATTCCTATTTTAATATACACATATATTATAAATAATATTTACAAAATTATAAAAATATAAAATGTAAAATAATGGATAATAATAAATAAAATGAATATTTTAATCGGTACAAGTATACAAAAGGGGTCCAAAACCTAACTTTCAAACCGTAACTCCAAAAATATGAAACTACCTTAATTAAATAGCTTATCAAAAGTTACATACAATTAAATGTGATTTTGATATATTTTGAGTTTTTATTTGAGAGATATGGGTCTGGGAAGTTCAGATTTTTGAAAACTTATTTAGATCATATTTTTTACATCATATATTATTTTTATATGAAATCAATTTTTTTATATTTAATTATTTACAACTTTCATGTTCAAAGTTTCTTTATTTGAAGTATAAAAAGTGGAACTAAAAATAAGTCCTAAAAATAAATAAGAATGAATTAAATAAAAGGGATTTTTATTGGTAATTTGACCCTTATCTCCCCCTACTTTATTCCTGGTCGACCTAGTCATCGAGATGCGTAGGTCTTGGGGTTTCAGGTCATAAAATATTTGCAATATTTTATTCTTTTTCTTTTCTTTTTTTATTCTATAAATTTGGCTTTAAAACCTGTATTTTATACACTATTTACACAACGATGCATGAATGATAAAATGCATGAATTAAGCATATTTACACGCATTTACTAGGGTTTTTAAGGCCAATATGGTAGAACAAAGATGATGAAACGGAGATTCATCACCATCATATCTACATACATCTTAACTCTTAAAGTCTTAGGTTCAGGTAGGTACTCAAACATTTTGAATACATCATATCTTATAGAGGTACCATTCTGAATGTTGTAGTCAGTTATGTCATTCATGATTAAATGTCGAGAGCACATATGTATGCCAAAACATCTTTTTAGATTTTGTAAGGATTGTTTGACAATTACAATCATCGACATGATACTTCCAATGCACACTCGATGAGAGATCACGACTATTGAGACATACAAACCCTAGGTTTTTGTCCTATTATCTATTTAATTGTCATTCCTCATTATCAAGAGGAAACTTGCACATTGAAACCACATACATTATGTGTCCAACTGCATATATAATATCTTGATCATGGATCCAATCCATGATATTTTACTGGTTATTATTGAGTATAGTATTGTATGAGATTAATGAGGATTATCTGAAATAAGGAATTTGAATAAATATATATTTATATATATTACTTTGTTTTAGGAATTTTTATATCAAAGCCGTCTTTCCTTATCAACATTGAAAGTTCATTCCCTTCATCACTTTCATTGTAAGAGATATACTTACCATTACATCTCAAGCAAGATCTGGGATCTTCTTCTTACCTTTCTTACATCCCATAAGTAGGAACACATTTCGGCTTGCAAGTTCAACTTGAATTACCAATTCGGTCTTTAACACCCGAGCCCACCACCCGTAAGGTGATGGTGACCCGTCGTTAATTGAACCAACCATCAACATGAATAGAACTCTATGCACAATCCAATATGGTCCCAATAATATGAGGACTCCATATTGGGGTCACTACGCAAATGTCCTTACTCTTTCAAGAAGCAAAGAGACCGATCGAGATGCTCTTGTATGCAGAAGATGTCACTTCAAACATTTGTCTCCTACATATAATCCTTGGTGGCATATCCCTTCACCTTATCGGGAGATCATGGATGTCACTTATGTAATTTTTCGTGTCTTGTTCAAATTCTAATTAATTATTATGAATCATATTCACAAATATAATTCTTCCAATGGAAATTACAACTCTATACATAATAGAATGTTTTAATTTTAATAAGATCTGATTAATTTAATCATATTAAATAAAATATCAATCCAATTAATCAACCAACAAACTTTATTATTAATTGAAAGATGGTATTATATCAAAAGTACGTATTATTCAAATTTTAATAATAAAAAATACATCATGATCCCTTCAATCATTGTCCCTTCCTTAAGGATATGGGAAGATCCTTAAGTGCATCACAGAAGAGTGAGGATCGCATTGAAAATGATCGTGAGCGGCTAGTCCACTAGCTGTTCCGAGCAGCGGAATTTAAAATTTTAATATAATGAAACCACATGATCTAATAACACTTCTTAGATCATTTCATCTAAACCACAATTAGGTATTAGGATTACCTCTTGACGTGTGGTTGCAATCGAGTCTCTAAACGAAGAGACCTCCTGCCTCAAGTTCGATGCGACGGAGGAGACGCTTGCAAGCACGTTGATAAGACACATGATTATCACAACCCATGTCCTGATCTCGTCACAGACAAGCAAGGCACACCGAAGGAGATGGAGATTCAGGAGCAAATAATCCAGCAACATAATGACGATGCATCGGTGATGGCGACTCTCTTTATGGCTCCATGGTGGACGACCACAATGAGAGAGAGAGAGACTTGGCGTGTAGAGAATGAGAGAGAGAGAGAGAGAAATTGTTGATGACGTAACTTGAAGAGCAAGGGGTGCCTCTTCTTATATTGTATTATGGGATCCATGGATCTCAATCCATGTGCACACAAATCCAATAGATGAGATTGATTTGTGTTTCCTTCAATGACCATGATCTTGTTGTGAAATCACAACAATAATTAAATTCATTTAAATTAATATATATTGATAAATCAATTCAATATCAATTCACTTTGACCTTGGAGATAAAAGGTGAGAGAATTTGACCTAATCCCTAAAAGGGTGGACTGCCACCCTCTTTTAATGGAAGTTGGTGACAGTGAACCCTCTTAGGTGGATTGGGTCAATTTCCTAATTATCTCATGAGATCCTATTATCTCATGAGATCTCATGATATCTCTAAGTTTTACAACAACATTTGTTTTAAATTATCTCACAAAAATAATTCATAATTATCTTGTGAACATTGCAATCATGCCATTAGAAAAAGGATGAATCACATTCACATCCCAAAACACAATGTAGATTATGTTTTCAATTAATCATCCAATGTGAATCCAATTCACATCAATAATTAATTAACAAATATAAATCACAATAGTCTCTCTCTTATATATTATAAATCACAGTTATAAAATATCTGAATAGTATGGATAGGATTATCCTCATTATTCATATTTTTGACAATTAATCACATTTAATAATCTTAGATCTCCATTCTCATAACATGGATCACATCCACATTATTCACATGTTTGATAATTAAATCACATTTAATTATCTCAGATAACTCTCCTTATAACATGAATCAAATTCATATTATTCATGATAATCAAATCACATTTAATTATCAGTTTTCTCAATGCTTGGATATATTTATCAATAGTGAAATTATCCATGAACTCTTTCAAGGATAATGCCCTTTCTCCGCAGATACTTGGAGTTAAGGATATGGCGATTGTATTGTTCCACATACAGTAACTTGGATATTAAGATCACATCTCAAATCCAGATCTTGCAGACCTCTCATAGATGCTTGATTAAATCAAGACCACAAATCTAATCTTCTCATTGCATCTGAATCACCTTCAGATCAATGTCCAATACTTGGATCAAGATCAGATCACTTATATACTGAGAGGAGTCACTAAAATCCAGACCTGTTTCAACACTCTCTACGAATGGAAGCATCATGGTTATATAATCATTTATGATCACATCACACTCAGGTATTCCTAATACCTGTACATCATGCATACTGGAAGACCTAGAACAAAATCGAAGTTTTAGATCAATTTTACACTGTTTACTTCAGGGTTTTATCATTAAGTTTCTCTGATCATTAGGTACACTATTTACTCCAGGGTTTTATCATTACGTTTCTCATTTGATCATTAGGAGTCGGTATTGATCATATACTTTCCAAAAACATATATCATACCCATGTGTTTATCATATACTTTCCAAAAGCATATATCAAACCTATAAATTCAGTCGACCTTCCAAAGCGAGACGATCGTGCACGGAATTTGATTCTTCCCAATACCTCATGAGTGGGATCATGTCTTCCGGTTCAGTAAATGAATCTGTATGATTCCTTTGAGAGATTGTATTACTCATATGCCCTTTCTTGCACACCAACGCGTCGGTATATAGACCTTGGTTAGGTCATCAACCTATTGGTATGGCAAATGTACATACTCAGATATAAAGTAATACATCTGTCTCCGATTAGAAGATGCGTGCGTATATCGTGAAAACATATGACATAGGTCTTTGGTTATCTCGATCTCGTTAAGTCAACTCTTTGACCTAACTATTCTGACACCTCCGAATCTCTATTCCTATGTAGAGAACCTACATCAAGAGGTTGATCAGATATCAGCCTTTAGATAATGGATTGCCATCTCTTTCTTAGGATGGAGATCCTCACTTAATAATCATTTTACGGTGCTTGATGAGTCCTCAATCAAACTCTTTAGATATTCATCCATGCACCAGCCTCTATGATTCAACAATTGAATCAACAACTTTATGATCATTAAGATGGCCACGGTACATAAATCTAATTATACTAAGGGACCTATTATGCAAATTAGTTATTCTTCAATTCTGACCAGGGAATGATATTCACAATAACATTTATTGCATAATGGCTCGTCATGGGCTCGTATGTCCAACAATCTCCCACTATCCCAAAGATCCATTAATGGGCCAATCTTTAAACCCACACTCATGTGACAATTATAAGTTATCTTTGAAAAATAGCTAGGTAAGCTGATCAGTCACTCTGTTCCGAGAGGCTACGCCTAGTTCATTTATGACACTTGCATATCCCTTAGTAATAAAGCTCGCATCCAATGCAAATATTGCATCTTATGCAATCAATACTCAATATTGTTAAAGCAGTTATAGTGTCCTTGATACTATCGCTCAATAATTATTATAACCAATATTTTCATAATCCATATCAAAATGCCCTTATTTCCGGAGATCTTTATCTCCTAAGGTATATGCAGTTAAGACCATTTAGATAAATATCTATAAAGTCTTAAGTTCTTGAAGATAAGCCTTTGAGATCACTATCTCAAAAATCTTATCCTCTTTGAAGATATTGTTATCACTGCAATCAAGTATTTTATTTCCATAGTAGAATTAGTAATAGTTTACTACTCCCACTGCATGGCAGACATCTGACTTTTGTACACATCTAGCATACACTCGGATTCTCATAACTGATGCACAAGGGCATGCAGTTTTAGCATTCATTCGTCAACTCTTGAAGGTGCTATCCCTTCAAATAGATCAGTACCATATCTTAAGGTAAAGAAGCCTTTCTTGGATTTTATCCTGAAAATAGAACATGTCCAAGTTGTACCACTAATGTGACGGTCCAAATACCCTCTTCTCTTTGCTTTCGAACAACTTCAGGAATAAGATTTAAGAGGTGTCCTTGAGATCATATCTCAAGGTATGGAATAATCAGTAATAAAACACTTATTATCATCCTTATATCATTACAAATGATTAGGATATCATCTATATTTAGCATGATGAACACAATGACACTCCCACTAAACTTCACATGGTTCATCAAGATTCTATCTGAAATCGTAACATTTATAATTTCACCAGATCTTATGTTCCAACTACAAGAAGCTTATTTGAGTCCACAAATGGAGTTTCTTTAGCTTGCACACCTTTCTTTCCTCAACCATGAAGCCCTAGGTCTACTTCATATGAATATCCTCGGAGAGGTATTCATAGAGGAATGCAACCTTTACTTCCATCTTGTCAAAGTCAAGTTGTGTACCTATAGTTGGAAATATTCTGATGGATTAGGCATGGTCACTAAAGAGAAAGTCTCATTGCAAGCAATGTCTTCTCTTCGGTGTACAACTCAATGCTACGACACGTGTTTTGAAGGTCTCAACCTTCTCACTAGGTTTCCTCTTTTTTCTTGAAGATCCATTTACACCTTAACGGATCTTACCCATATGGGTGGATCCTAGAGGGTTCATATACAACACTTGTATATGGAGTCTACTATAGACTTTTTTGCTAAAATCCATCTTTCCATGTCATGATCCTCAGGAGCTTCATCACATGAAGTCCGATCATTTTCAGACTTAACTAACACATGGAATCCATCTTCAAACTCATTTAAAGAGGTATTAGTGTTTCATCTTTAATTGTCCTTTTACTTTCCAATTTCATGAGCCTCATTATTTTCTCAAGATTCAATGAGTTCCTTCACTTCATTTTCATCTTGTTTCTCAAGAGTATCATCCTCTAAGAATCAAATTCTCAGTGATGAGATCTTTTAAGAATCTCAAGGTCACAAAGTAGGTATCCAATACCATCCTTTATTTTCCAAATGAAGTAGCGTTCTCTGGTGCTAGATTCCAGCTTACTCGTATGGAACCTTATTAAGGATATATATTGCAATCTCTACTATATATATACCTTGAAAATGAAGAGGTAATTATGATAATATTAATCATTGATCAAATCATACACACATGATCCAATTGTATCTCCCTACAACTCCATTGAATTTAGGTGCTTTAGGAAGAGTGAGATAGGAATGATATTCCTTTCACCACAATGTATTTTATGAATTCATCTAATAGGTACTGAATTCCTAGGTTAGATCAAATTCATTTTATCTTCCTTCAAACATTTGGTTCTAAACCAAAATTGTGAAATATTCGAACATTTCAAAGATTCTAAGGTAAAGGGAAGAAATCTCATATCACAAATAATCATCAAATGATATTAGATATCATCAATGTTTATCATGATATAGATGATTAAGAGTGACTAGTCGTATAGGTTGCTCGATGCAGCGAAATTTAAAAAATTTCTAATCGATGAAACCACATGATCCTAGGACACTTCTTGGATCGTTCCATCTAACCAAATAGTACATAAAATAATACCTCATGTAGCATGGTTGTCATCGATCCTCTAAGAGAAGAGACCTCACGTCTCAAGTCTGATCCGTCGGAGGAGACAATTGCGAGCGCGGAGATGAGCTGTGTCTTCTTGTAATCCAAGTCATTGATCCAAGAAATGGATCTCCTGATCTCGTCTCACGAAATCGTGTGTCTTTCTTCACGAGTGAGATGCAACAAATAAGACAGAGACCCAAGAGTTGTTAAATCAGCAACACAACGACGATCCGACAACGGTGGCGACCTTCTCTCCAGGGAAGGAGCGTACGACCACTTAAGGAGAGAGGGCTTGTAGTGAGAATGCGAGAGAGAGAGAGAGAGAGTTGTGTTGTTGTCACTTGAAGAGAAAGGGTGCCTCTTCTTATATAGGGTTTTAGGAGTCCATGGATCTCAATCTATGGACAACACAAAATCAATGGATGAGATTGATTTTTGTTTCTTTCAATGGCCATGATGTTGTAAAAAATACAACAACAATTAATTTAATTTAAATTAATGTGTATTGATAAGTCAATATAAATTACTTCAAATCAAATCAATTAATTTAGATAAAGAGAGAAAAGATTGATCTCATCCCCAAAAAAGGGGGGGGGGGAGACTCAATCTCCTCATTATCTCATGAGATCTCATTATCTCATGATATCTCCAAGAGTTTCAACAATACTTGTTGTAAATTATTCGCAAAAATAAATCATAATTATCTTGTGAATATTGCAATCATGTCATTAGAAAAATATGAATTACATTCATACCCGAAAATAAAATGTAAATTATATTTTCAATTAATCATCTAATGTGAATCCAACTCAGATCAATAAATAATCAACAAATATAAACCACAATATCTCTCTCTAAAATATTATAAATAATATTTATAAAAAATATGAATAATTGGATAGTGCTATCCTCATTATTTATATCCATAATAATTAAATCACATTTAATTATATTGGATTATCATTCTTATGCATTCAAATAATATGAATCATATTCATATCATTCATGATAATTAAATCACATTTAATTATCCATTTCTCAATGCTCAGATATAATTCCATAATGAAATTATTGTTGAACTCTTTCAAGAATAATGCACTTTCTCTGTAGATACTAGGAGATAAGGACATGCGATTGTACATCTATGCATAGTGACTTGGATTTTGAGATCATCTCTCAAATTCAGATATCATAAACCTCTCATAGGTGCTTAATTAAATCAAGGCTCCAAATCTAATCTTCTTATTGCATCTGAATCTCATTTAGATCAATGAACAACACTCGGACCAAGATCACATTACTTCTCTACCGAGAGGAGTCATTAAAATCAAGACCTCTTTCATCATTCCCTCAAAATGGAGGCATCATGATTATACAATCGTTTATGATCACATCACCCTCAGTATTCCTAATACATGTACATCCTGCATACTGGAAGACCTATGATAACCCCGAAGATATAGATCAATTTCACACTGTCATCTTTAGGGTTTCACCATCAAGTTTCTCATTCTTGGTCACTGGGAGTTGATAACAATCACATGCTTTTCAAAAGCATATATCATACATACAAATTCTTGTCATACTTACAAAGCACAATGACCATGCATGGAATTTGATCGGTCCCAATACCTCATGGGTGAGCTCTTGTCTTCTGGTTCACAAGTGAACCTGTATGATCCCTTTAAGAGATCGTATTACTCAAATGCCCTCATATGTACACCTGCTCCTCGGTGTATAGACCTTGGTTAGGTCATCAACCTATTGGTCTGCCAAATGTACATACTTAGACATATAGTAACACATCTATCTCCGATCTGAGGATGTATGCATGTATCTTGATAATATATGACATAGGACTTTGGTTATCTCCATCTCGTTAAGTATATTATTTGACCTAACGAATCTGACAACTTCGAATATCTATTCCCATACAGAGGACCTGCATCATGTGGATAGTCAAATATCAACCTAATGAGAAAGGATTTCCATCTCCTACTCAGGCTGGAGATCAATCTCTTAACAATTATTTGAACGGTGCTTGATGAGTCCTCAATCTTACTCCTTAAATATTAATCCAAGCACTAGCCTCTATGATTCAACTATTGAATCAACAACTATATGGTCATTAAGCAGGCCATGGTACATTACCCTAATTATACTAAGAGACCTATTATGCAAATTAATTATTCTTCCTTTTAGATCAGGTAATGATATTTGAAATACCAATTATTGCATAATGGTTTGCCGTGGGCTCGCATATCCAACACGCATGAGGTGACAAACCCATTTTCCCTATATATATAGGAATGATCCTGTGAGTGCCCCGGATTACGAGAGCATGAGAGCACTGCCTCTGAACCATTAGATTTTGTGTGGTTGAAATGGGATGTTGTTGCCACTCAAAATCTAATGATTCAGAGTCATGCTCTCACAATTTGGGGCTCTAACATTATCAACCATATGCGTGCGTGCGTGTGTGTGTGTGTATATATATATGAGAAAAATGGGCTGCCCATGCCCCATATTTCGATAATTTTTTTTGAAAATACTGTAATGTATTTCATCACCATATCACTCTAATTTGCCATTCCAATTTTGTCATAATAGAGTCTCCAATGCTCTCCATTCGTAAAATGTTGATAACGACAATTCTATGGTCGTTATTAAATGTTCTAAATGGAGAACATAGTAATCTTTGTTTTTGAAGAAATTGAAAAGTAGTCTATGTTTCTGACGAAATTGAAATAACATATGAGATGGATATAGTGATGACAATACATGATGGTATTTCCCCAAAACATTCATCGAAATATAGGCCAGGGGAAACTAACGGGCATCCCCATTAACCCTCACCACACACACACACACACAAATAGAAAAATAAGTTGCTCCGTGGAGCAGCTAAGTTGGTTGCTCTACTAAGTATTTTTTCCATTTTTATTTTTTTGGAAAATTCCACCATGCATTTCATCACTATATTCCTCTAATATGTTATTCCAATTTCATCAAAAACAGAGACTCATATGCCCTCCATCTAGGACATGCAATTTTAACGGTCTTAGATTTGCTGTAATAGAGCTATTTTGAATGGAGGGCATAAGAGTTTATGTTTCTGACAAAATTGGAATTAACATATTATAGGGATATTGTGATGAAAATACATGGTGGAATTTCTCAAAAATAAAAAAAATTGGGGGGAAAGTGCTCCGTGGAGCAACTCCCCATCCTCTCTCTCACACACATACAAGCACAAACACACATGGGAAAATTGGGTTGCCCCAAGGGGGAGCTAACTTGACTCACCTTACCCCCATTTTCTCTAAATTTTTTGTTTTTTTTGAAAAAAATAAATTTGTGGAAATTCATCACTTTATTCCTATATTTTGTCATTCAAGTTTCATGAGAAATGGTGACTTCTATGACCTCCATCTAGACGTATTTTTTAACGATCGCAGAATCGTTGAAATCGATCCCATCTGAATGGAGATTGTAGGGGTCTTTGTTTCTCATGAAACTTGAATGGCATAATACAAGGATTTAGTGATGAATTTCCATAAATTTATTTTTCAAAAAAATCGAGAAAATGGAGCAGGATAGCCAAGTTAGCTCCCCCAAATTTTACCCATATATAGGTAAAATGGGGCTACCCGGTGTTAGTGGGGGAGCTAACTTGCCCCCCCACCATGATGTATCTGAAATTTACCCTTTTAATAGTATCGAATTGATGATTTCATTGCAGTCAGATAAATTCGAATCGATCAAAAAATAATCGCACGAATCAATGAATTAATGTATGCACGATTTGATATTTTTTTAACCTGGGCAAGCCCCAGGGTCGACTCAAGGAGGCAAAGGAACAACTTCAGATCAGATTAGGTGAATTATCTCACGATTTTCCAAGCAGGATTTTTCTATTTTTTTATGCGATAAAAATGCAAATGCACGACCTTGGATGAACTATGTTATTAAGAAAACATGCAATTTAGCCGAATTAATTTTGAAGCAAAATTAATCCAAATTCAGACAAAATTTATTTTTCCTATAAACCTAATCCAATGACGAATGCAAAATGTATTTTTTTGGATTTTTTGGACTTAAGACGCAATAAATGGGGTTTTTATGAATTTTTTCATGCAAAGAAAATGCAAAAATGATGAAAACTTTACTGGAAGTGGAATATGATGAAATTAAGCTATGCCATTTTTGGAATTTTCTGACACTTTATGAATTTCTATGATTTTTCAATAGATAAAGAGTGACTAAGAGTATTTTATTTTTAATAAATCCACAAAATTAAATTATCCAGAGAAAAAATTATCTCCAATAGACATTGTAATGAGAAATCCATGAGAGTTGAAATTTCATAAAAATAGAATTTGTGGATTTAAATAAAAATCAATTACAGAAATTACTCAACTATTTATTTAGCCGAAAGACACAATTATTTTTGATGGAATTTGGATAACAATTAAAAAACACTTAGAGGCATCATCCACAATTTTTTCACAATTTTTGGAGCAAGAAATATGTCTATGTAAATTTCAGAGCGTAGATAGGTAAAATATCACTTAATTTCAAACTCTGATTTTTAATAAAATATCTAGTGCTCACAACAAAAATCTAAATAAATATCCAAATGATAAAGAGTTAGTTGCTCAACAAATACTATTTTTTTTATTAAATCACATGATGCTAGATGACTGTCCAAATTAATACTCAAAGTCAGGGGTGTCTTTGCAATACATGAATTGAAATTAAATAAACAAACTGTGCATATGGGCCTTTTTGTAAATGAAGAAACTTAGAGGATAGAAACTGCAATTTTCACAAAAAAATAAAAAATTAAAGAAAGGGGAAATCAACTTTCTTTTCTTTAACCCAAGCTAGAGCAAAGTTTGGAGGGTGGCGGAGGTGTGGAACACACACTCGACAAGCACTGCGAAGGGCGACGTGCTTGTGGAGGCGCACGAGGGGCGACGCCGGCAGGCGCCGTCGCTCGGCTGATCGTTGGCTACCACGGGAGGAGCATGTGTCTGGGCGCAGCCGCGCGACCGAAGGGCACATTCGTGGGGGCCGCTGTAGTGGTGAACGAGGCTGGAGATGGCGGTCGCAGGCGGGCCATGCAGGGTTCAGGCAGGAGGCACGTGGTGCGGGAACGATGCGGTAGACACAGAAAGGGCGGTGATTGGAGGCATGCTGGGGGAAGTTAAATGATTGCATTGGCCATCGCGCGAGGCAAGGGGCAGCAGTAGCAGGCGACGCAAGGTAAAGGGGCGGTTGGGGCCGCGCTCGCAGAGTGGTGGGAGGCCTTCGCTGGAAGGGACGACGACCGTGCGGTGAAGGTGGTGCGGATGACGACACTCAGGCAGTTAAGCGGCGTGCGGCCAGGGGGAGCTCTGGTGGAGGTCGGTGAGGGTGGCAGAGCGCCGCGCACGGGCACCTGTTGGAGGAGGCGCAAGGGGCCAGATGGCGAGCGGAGGGCGGCGAGGCGACAGGGAGATCCAGCGGAGGCTAGGAATCTTCTCCTTCTTTTTTTAATTTTTTTTGTTTTTTTTGTATTTTGTTTTTTTTGTAAATGGGGAATATAAGAGGTGATGAATGAGTGGTGATGAAGGTTTGTTGGGATAAATATGTTGATGGTGATTTGAGATGATTAGTGGTAATGGGGTAAATGTAATGAAGATGGTTATGTAAAAAAATACGACTATATTGGTGTGTGCAATGATGAATGTGGTGATTGTGATATGAATCAACAAGGGAAAATGATTAGATAAAAATAAAATGAAAAGATAAATATATAAGATCTACCTGTGTTGTCGGCTGAAGATGGGGCTACGGTGTGCAGCATCCGTCGTGGATCAAGAAGGATGGCAGAGTCCTTCGAAGCTGAAGCAACTTCCTGCGAGGGATGGCTGCGACGTGGGTGAAGACCCAGGGATCTCGCCGACTGGTCGTCGTCGCTCGATGTTTAAGGAGGAGCTGTCATCTCACGTCTTAAATGGGGATCAAACCTCTCTCTTGTAGAATGGAGGATTCTTCTCACAAAATTGGCAGATGATGAAAAATGTAGTAGGAAATGTGAATATAAAGAAGAGGAGGATGTTGGAAAAGAGATGGAGAAAGTGGAGGAGTAGGGAGTTGATGGCTTGGAGTGGAAGACAAGTAAAGGAGAAGAAGTAAAAGGGGAAAAATAAATAAATAAAATAATATAAGTAGTCTACTAAAAATAATAATGTAATATAAATAACTAAAATAATAATAATAATAAAATATTAAAAAATATGAAAATATAAAAAATGAGGTGACATGTGGCGGCTCCAGGAGCTGCCACATGTCGCTTCTAGATAATTCAAAAATTAAATATAAATAAAAATAAAAAAGAAATAACAAAAGGGGTTAAATAAAAAAGTGTTCAACATGAAAGTTGCTCGTCTCGACGAGATCTAAAACTTTTGTGAAGGGTTCAAAATCAAAGGAAGTCATCTGTACCAAAATGTTTTTGGGTGGTATCTTATAGGTATAAAATACCAGATTTTATCTTTTGCAATTTTTTTCATTTTTAAATAATAGAATAAATTAGAAGAAAGTTAGAAAAAATATGAAAGAAATATTTACAACTTAATTTAAGTTTTTTAGATTTTTAATAATTAAGAAAATAAAAGGATAAAATACATGGGCAAATAGGTCAATATGTACAATATACAATAGGGGCCCAAAACTCAAGTTTTGCATACGATCTCCGATTTTAATGAAATTGGTCTCATTTTTAAGGTCTTTGAATGTATATTACTTTAAAAGTGAGAGACCCAAATCGGACATTGTATGAGAGAGATATGTGCATTTTAAGGTTCATAGTCTCAAACTTGGATTTGGGTTTTATTGGTCAATTTACAAGTTAGTATTTTTTTGATATTTTTTCTTTATTATTGTTAGTAATATTTACACTATAGAGTTGATTTTATTGGATTTGAAGTTAGTATAAAAATGGATACAAATAGGTGAAATATGGTGAATATACAGGTGATTTTTACAAATGAATCGGGCTTCTTATTTAATGCAAATATGAATGCTAAAATGCAGATATTATTTTTGCATGCATGAATGATAATTATGCAACATTAGTGGAAATATGCTGCTAATTTCTTGGGAACAAAGCTCTATTTTCAACTTTTAGAGTGATGAATCATAGATTCATCAACCCCCACTCCATTTTTCCCAATTTTTTAATTTTAGGAAAAATATTTCGTGGAATTACATTATTATCTCCCTATATTTTTTCATTCGAAATTTATGTGAAATAAAGACTCTTATGGCTTCCATCCAAACGTGTTCGATTTAAACGATTCTGTGACCGTTCAAAAAATGTCTGTTTAGATGGAGGTCGTAGGAATATCTGTTTGTCACGAAACTTTAATGACATAATACATGGATATAATGAAAACTTTCCAAAGATTTAATTTTCATAGAAAATATGGGGGGAAATTAGGGCAAAGGAGCCAAGTAAGTTCTCCTTGAAGGATATAAGAGAATCCTTTAGAGCATCACAGAATCATGAGGATCGTATCATATGCGATCGAGATGGACTAGTCATACTAATTGCTCCATCAAATAGAATTAAAAACATTAGAATCGATGAAACCACGTGATCCAAGAACACATCTTGGATCATTTCATCTAACCACATAGTAGATAAAGGAATACCTCTTGTAGCATGGTTGTGATCGAGCCTCTAAGAGAAGAGACCTCATGTCTCAAGTCTAATCCATCGGAGGAGACGCTTGCGAGCACAGAGATGAGTCGCGTGCTTCTCTCAATCCAAGTCATTGATAAAAGCAATGGATCTTCTGATCTTGTCTCACGAGATCGAATGTCTTCCTCACGAGCGAGATGCACCAAATAAGATGTAGAACCAAGGGTTGTTGAAGCGGCCAACACAATGGCGATGTGACGACAGTGGCGACCTTCTCTCTATGGAAGGAGTAGACGGCCACTCACGAAGAGATAGAGGGCTTGGTGTGAGAATGAGAGAGAGTGTGTGTGTTGTTGTTGTTAATTGAAGAGCAAGGGGTGCCACTTCTTATATCGGGTTTTTGGGAGTCCATTGATCTCAATCCATGGACAACACAAAATCAATGGATGAGATTAGTTTGTGTTTCTTTCAATGGTTATGATGTTGTTGTAAAAATACAACAATAATTAATTTAAATTAAATTAATATGTATTTATGAGTTAATATAAATTAACTTCAAATAAATTAATATTGGAGATAAAGAGAGAGAAGATTGATCTATCCAAAGGGGGGGGATGGGTCAACCTCCTCATTATCTCGTGAGATCTCATTATCTTATGATATCTCCAAGATTTACAACAACACTTGTTGTAAATTATTTCACAAAAATAACTCATAATTATCTTGTGAATATTGCAATCATGCCATTGGGAAATTACGTATCACATTCACACTCCAAAAAAATGTAAATTATATTTTCAACTAACCATCCAATTCAACAAATATAAAACACAATAGTCTCTCTTTAATATACTATAAATCACATTTATTATATATATGAATAATTGGATAATGCTATCCACATTATTTATATTCATAATAATCAAACCACATTTAATTATATTGGATTATCATTTCACTGCATTCAAATAGTATGAATCAAATTCATATTATTCATGATAATTAAATCACATTCAATTATCTATTTCTCAGCTTACATATAATTCAACAATAAAATTATTCTTGAACTCTTTCAAGAATAATCCATTGTCTCTGCAGATACTTGGAAATAAGGACATGGTGATTGTACGCTCCACCTATATTGACTTGGATATTGAGATCAAATCTCAAATCCAGATCTCTTTGACCTCTCATAAATGCTTTATTAAATCAAAGCCGCAAATCTAATCTTCTTACTACATTAGAATTTCATTAAGATCAATGTCCAACACCTGGACAATATTAGATTACTTCTCTACCAAGAGGAGTCACTAAAATCCAGATTTGTTTCATCACTCCCTCAGAATGGAAGCGTCATAGTTATACAATCGTTTATAATCACATCACCCTCAGATATTTCTATACCTATACATCCTGCATACTGAAAGACCTATGATAATCTCGAAGATATAGATCAATTTACACGTTCATCTTTAGGGTTTCATCATCAAGTTTCTCATTGTTTGTTATCAAGAGTAAATCAATCACATGCTTTCCAAAAGCATATATCATACCTACAAATTCTTGTCCAACTTCCAAAGCACAACGATCATGCATGGAATTTAATCGGTCCCCAAACCTCACGAGTGAGCTCATGTCTTCCGGTTCACAAGTGAACGTGTATGATCCCATTGAGAGATCGTATTACTCGTGTGCCCTCATATGCACACCATCTTGCCGGTTTATAGACCTTGGTTAGGTCATTAACCTATTGGTCTGCCAAATGTACATACTTAGACATATAGTATCTCATTTGTCTCCGGTCGGAGGATGTGTGCATGTATCGTGATAATATACGACATAGGACATTGGTTATCTCTATCTCGTTAAGTATATTCTTTGACCTACTAATAATTTGACACATGCAAATCTTTATTCCCATACAAAGGATGTGCATCAAGATCAGTCATATATCATCCTAATAAGAAAGGATTGCCATCTCCTACTCAAGATGGAGATCATCTCTTAACAATCATTTCAATGATGCTTGATGAACCCTCAATCTATATCCTTTGATATTCATCCAAGCATCAGCCTCTATGACTCAACTATTGAATAAGCAACTATATGATTATTAATAAGGCCCTGGTACATTATCCTAATTGTACTAAGGAACCTATTATGCAAATTAATTATTATTCATTTCAGATCAAGGAGTGATATTTGCAATAACATTTATTGCATAATGGCTCGTTGTGGGCTCACATGTCCAACAATCTCCCACTAGCCCAAAGAGTCATAAATAGGCTAATCATTCAAGCCCGCACTCACGTGACAATCATAGGCTATTTACAAAAATAGCTAGGGAAGCTGATCTTTCACTATGTTCCCAAGAGACTATGGCATGTCCTTTTACGGCACTTGCATATCCCCCAGTAACAGTGTTCGCATCCAATGCGAATGTTTCATGTTATACAACCAATACTCAATCTTGAAGCAGTTATAGTATTGTTGACACTACAATTCAATAATCATTATAACCAGTATATAATTTCTATTATCCTTATCAAAATACCCTTATTCCCGGAGATCTCTATCTCCTAAGGTATCTGTAGTTAAGACCTTTAGATAAATATCTATAAAGTCTTAAGTTCTTGAAGATAAGCCTTTGAGATCACTATCTCAAAAATCTTATCCTCTTTGAAGATATTGTTATTAATGCAATCAAGTGTTCTATCTACATAGTAGAATTAGTAATAGTTTACTACTCCCACTGCATGGCAGACATCTGACTTTTGTACACATCTAACATATACTCGGCTTCTCATAACTGATGCACAAGGGCATGTACTTTTAGCATTCACTTCCTCAAATCTTTGAGGTGCTATCCCTTCAGATAGATCAGTACCATATCTTAAGAGAAGGAAGCCTTCCTTGGGATTTTCCAAGAATGGAATATGTACAAGGTGTACTACAAATATGACGGTCCCAATACCCTCTTCTCTTTTCTTCTGAACACCTTCAGAAATAAGATCCAAGAGGTATCCTTGAGATCATATCTCAAGGTATGGAATACCTAGGTTATGAAACACTTATTATCATCCTTATATCATTCCAGATGATTAGGATATCATCTACATTTAACATGATGAACACAATGGTACTCCCACTAAGATTCACAAGGTACATCAAGATTCTATATGAAATCATAACTTTTATAATTTCATCAAATCTTATCTTCCAACTACAAGAATCTTATTTGAGTCCATAGATGGAGTTCTTTCGCTTGCACACCTTAATTTCCTTATCCATGAAGCCATGAGGCTAGTTCATATGAATATCCTCGGAGAGTTATTCATAGAGGAATGCAATCTTGACTTCCATCTTGAAGATGTCAAAGTCAAGTTGTATAGCTATAGTTAGAAATATTCTGATGTGTTTAAGAAAGGTCACTCAAGAGTAAGTCGCATCACAAGCGATGTTTTCTCTTCGGTATGTCTCTTGTGGATATGAGCCGTTCTTTGAAGGTCTGTACCTTCTTATCAGGTTCTCTCTTTCTCTAAAAGATTCATTTACACCTTAACAGATCTTACCTAATAGGTGGATCCTCGAAGGTCGATATACAACACTTGTATATGAAGTCAACTTTAGACTTTATTGCTAAAATCCATCTTTCCATGTCATGATCCTCAGAAGCTTCATAACATGAAGTCAGATCATTGTCAGATTTCTCTAACACATGGAATCCACCCTCAAACTAATTTGAAGAGGTATGGGTGTTTCATCTTTAATTGTCCTTTTAGTTTCAGATTTCAGGAGCCTCATTACCATCTCAAGGTTCAATGAGATCCTTTACATCATTTTCATCTTGATTCTCGAGAGTCTCTTCCTCTAAGAAACATATCCTTAAGATGAAATCCTTGAAGATTCTCAAGATCATAAAGTAGTATCCAATACCATCCTTTATTTTCCTAATGAAGGAGTATTCTATTATGCTAGATTCCAACTTACTTGCATCCATTACATGGTCATGGACCAAGTAACCCTAAATTCTTAAGTATCCAACGCAAGTCTAGGTTCCAAACCATAACTTATGAGGATGTTCGGGTTTAGATTTGCATTGGAATCTTATTAAGGATGTATATTGTAGTCTCTACTACATTTATACCTAGAAACTAAGAGGTAAATATGATAATATTTATCATTGATCAAATCATGTCACACATGATCTAATTGTATCTCCATATAACTCTATTGAGTTTAGGTGTATCGGGAAGTGAGATAGTACATATCTCCATAAGATATTCCTTGAATTCATCTAATAGGTACTTGCTACCTAGGTTAGATCATATTCATTCGTCTTCCTTCAAACTTTGGTTCTAAATCAAAATTGTGAAATCTTTGAACACTTCAAGATTTCTAAGGTGAATGGAAGAAATATCATATAAAATAATCATTGAATGATATCACACATCATCCATATTTATTATGATACATATGATCCACATACATTAATATGTACGAGATCATGAATACCTTGGCATCTAATACCATTACTAGAAAAGGGTTCATGAATCTCGTATCCATCATGCTAAAATTGGTTAATTAGGCTCTGTTACCTAAAATCCATGTGCATTTAACCATTAACATAGCATCATTAGCATACATATATTTGTAAATAATATTTGCTTTTTTATCATGTATAATTGCATTGAAAATCCCGTGTAAATTGGCCCAAAAAGCAGTTAACTTTCACAATTTTTAATTAATTCATCCTAACTACAATTGACCCCAAACGACCTCCATTGTATAGATATTACTGATAGGAATAAATAAAAAATACAAAATTACTAACTTAAATAAGTGTCAAATAATCCTAAAGTCCAATTTCACATCTGACGGGCTAAAAACGTGTATATCTTCCTCAAACACTGTCTGATTTTGGTCTACTACTTTTAAATTATTCCATTTTCAAATACCTTCAAAACATGACCAATTTCGTAAAATTTGGAGCTCGTTTGTGAAAATTGGATTTTGAGCCTCTTTTGCGCAGTTTAACTTTTTACGATTTTTGACCTGATTTTTTATGTACATAATTAACCCTGTTAATTTTATTTCTTCTTCATTTGTGTTTTTTGATGAAAGTTATAATAAGAGACACAAAAATCCAAAGTTCTATCATGACTGAAATTAAAGAAACTAACTGAGTCCAAGTGTCCGTTGTGAGTCTGTACAAAAGTTGTGTGTTTCGTACTCCTATTTTATTTTCTTATTTTCTTATTTATTAAAAATAAAAAATAGATTAGTGTAATTAATGTTCTTGTATTTTATCTTATTTTTTTCCAGATTTTTTATCCTCTTTTAAAACAATCAAAAAATTGCAAAACTCCAAAAAGCCGGTTTCCGGTACACTTAGAGAACACCAAAAATACCACTTCATGCAAATGACCTCTTTTGTTCGTAGGTACTTCATGAAAGTTGCAGATCTCATCAAGAAGAATAACTTTCATAAAGGAAATTTTTTGATCTGAGTCTCCTTCTATTTCTTTTATATTTTTCTTCTTCTTTTAATTTTGAATTTTTTTGGGGTGGCACGTAGCAGCTACTGGGCGTACCACGTGGCACCCCCACCTACTTAACTCCTCTCTCCTCCCTAGGTCACGTGTCACGCATGTGACCTCTCCTCCTCCTTGGTCACGTGCGAGGCACATGAAGCGCACCCCTCTCCTTCCTCCAGCAATGCTTCCACCTCCGCGTAACGCTGCTTTCACACCAGCCGTTGTCGTCCCCGCAAATGCCCGTTGTTGCTCCCCTCCGCCGTGCACGACTGAGACCGTTATGCATCACCCTCACCCTCCTCCTGGGCATGCATGAAATGCCTCTCCATTCTTCCGTAAAAGCCTCTACATGCACTGCCCTGTAGCTGATCCGCCCTTCTCCAGTGCTGATGACAGAGGCTGCATCTCATCGGTGCGATCCAGAGGTTCCATCTTCCTCTGTGCTGCTCTTCTTTGTGAAGACGATTAAGCTTTGGAGCTCCGCCACCTCCTCAAAGCGATCACCAGAGAGCATATGCATGTCCACCTTCCTGGCGACCCATCTGACCTTACATACCACGGTGTATTCCCCCTCGTTCGACTCCCCTGTCATCAACCACCCTTGCATTCAACGCCTCCGTTACCGCATCCCCGTCTCCGCCATTTCACGCTCGATCGCCGGCATCACAACCAAGCCCTGCCACCACATTGGCCTTGCCTTCCCTGATGCCCTCGCGTAGTCTGCCTTCTATACTATAGACGATCATCTTTCCCCTCGCTTCGATCGCTTTGCCTTCATCGACTCCAACCGCTCACACTGCTCGGAGAACCCTTTGCCAACTATTGTCCACTGCTCCGCCTCAAGGGTACGTCCGAGCTTCCAGGTCGCACACCAACCTCTACCTCGCGAGTTGCACATCACAACCACAATCCCAGTTGAAACAACATTAGTTTCACCTACGCCATCGACTGCGAAAATCCATCTCTCGGACGTGATTTAGCACCTTCGTTTGTCATCCTCGGCCCGTGCCCCGGAGCTCCAGTACCAGCCACTGCCCCTCGTGCCATGTGTCGGTCGAGGGAGCGACCCCACCAACTGAGCACACTCCTTCTTGCTCGCTCTGCTGCCATAGGCTCTGCCTTGACGTCGCCACATCATCTCCACCCCTCCGCGCTCGGTCGTGTGCACGACCCCCGCCTCCTCTCAATGCACACCGACCTCCGCCTCGAGCCGCTTCGAGCTCCACAACGGCCTACAACACCGCAAATCTCGACCACCTTCAGCCATTGGTTCAGGGGATCCAACCGTTCTCGTACTGCCACGACATCCCCCACCCAAGCTTCGGCCCCAGCCTCGTGGCTCAGGCCCTCCGGACCTCCTGCCCATGCCATGCAGCCTCCGGATACAGAGCCTTTGGTTCGGGGTATCGAGCCTAACCTGAGTCTCACTTCTCTATCCGAGCCTCCACCCCCGTGTCCGAACCTCCAAGCGCATGTGCCACGCACATGTGTAGTGGGTAAATTGCACATACACTCTCGCATGATCTTGAATTTGCTAATATACCCCCGCCATAGGTATATTCCAGAAGGGCCCCTCTGACTCCTTGATTTTGTAGAGAAGCCCCTCTAGGGACCTTATGGAAGGAAAAAGTTTCTTTTATTTACAATTTAGTCCCTGCAGATTCATTTTATCATATCCTTTGCATCCGAACTCTGATTTTAGCATATAACATGTCATTTTGAAGCTCTTTTCATGCTCCATCCTTTTATATAGTTTGTGCACAGATCTGAGACACGTTATCAGGGTTTATTATTCAAGAATATCTGTTGACATATGCAGGCTGATTTTTGACATTTTGTGCCTTATTTTATTGAGGGAGTTTCGAATTCTTCAGGGATTTGATTGATGATATTTTGCTAAATATTAACGCTCTTATCATTCATGATTATTATTATTTTGACAAACTAATCTCTGTAGGAGGAAAGACCAAGGAGGGATGACTGTATTTGCTTGATGTTTTGAGGAGATTTTACCTGATTAATTCTTTGTGATAATTGATCTTATCCTTATAGAATTAGTCTTTGCAGGATATAATCAAGGAGAATTTGATTTAATTATCGGCATTCTAAAACTCTTTTTACATGAGGATTAAATTATAATTTGGAGATTGAATATTTGATGATAAAAATCATTATGTGATCTCATTGATTGTAGGATTTTTCATAAAATCTATTGACATTCCTGCCTGCTGCTTGGATTTGATAAATCTTTCTAAACTTTAATCTCTTTCGATCTGTGATGTGAATTGAGGATTGATTGATTAACGTTATTTGGATTAAAAATTGTAACCACAGATCATGTGTTGAATTCATCTGCTCTGTTTAATATTTCTTAGCATTGCTTCATTAACAGATTTTTTCTTTATTTTATGATATAGAAATTAATCGAACAAATAATTAATTATTTAAATTAATTTAAGACCACAAAACTAAAAATCACCCTTCCCTGTGTTCAACTTTGGTAAACTTGCCAAGTAAAAATATTCCACAACATTCAAAGAGTGTGGTTTTTGACGAACCAAATTTACCTCCTATACTACGGCAATTATATATTCTTAAAGAGGCAAATTTGACGTTCATCAAATGGCGTTGTTGCCGGGGAATGATGAAATTTTAGGGGTTTAACTTATTTACTATAATTAGTTTTTTGTAAAATTATTTCTTTGTCATTTTTTTCTACATTTCATTTTGCACTTTTAATATTAACCACATCCTCTCTCTTTGTAGATTTCTCGGAGAAAAATTTTTTGGATTTAGATCAAGGATCTGCAAGAATGAAGACTGAATTTTATTAAGAGAACATTAGTTTAGTTTAATTTTCTGCATTATTCTCAGGGTCCCAATCTATGAACCCTTGTAATATTCAGGAGTGGACTCTATGTGTTATGGCGTAGAATTGAGGAGCACATACGCTAGATTAGAATTATTTTTGCTCGTGCTCGTAATTTTTAGGTCACACTTCTTCACTAACTAAATGCACTATAGATCGTTCAACATTATCCAAATTTTCAAATCAATTCTTCCGGCTAATAGAACTATATGCTTAGGGCCTTTTTCATATGTGCATATCATTTAGTGTAATTTAAATTCCTTGTATTGCATGCTGCATGGAGAGCGTGAGGAATCAGTGTAAGTCTTCTTCTTAAGCATGCATCATTGATTTATGTTTGCATTGGCTTTTTCGATTCTCCTTCCTCAAGTTTTACAACTTAGGAATTAAAGGAATTGGGACTGCTCGTTAGGCATGAATTTTCGTGCTCACATAAACTTCAGTGATAACCCTAATATAAAATTGGGACTACTAATCAAGGCGACTGTAAATAAAATTGACATAAAATTAACATGTGTCTAGTGGAGATTAACCCACTCATTGTTTGTAAGGACCAACATGCATACTTAGGATAGGGCCAAAAATTGAAAACTTTCATTCAGACTATTGATTTTAAAACAATTACTACTTTTGAGTCTGGGTTTAGGGCAGTCATTTTATGATCCAACTTCCCTTAGCAGAGTGGGTGGTTTAGAGGATACTGTGGAAGGATCCGTCCTCAAGTAACGCGGGTAGCTGTTTAAACGGTCCATACTTACACCTGTACTGGCTGAGAGTAGGTGGAACCATGGAAGGCCGTATCGATATTGATATCGTTTCGATAGCATATCGATACGATATTTCGACGATATATCGAGGATATATCGTCGAAATATCGCCCATATCGACGAGCCTTTGTGAAGAAAATGTCCGGAAATTGGGATATATCTCCATATCGATGCCCATATCGGTCCCATGTCGATATCGATATATCGGCGATATGTCGCTGATATATCACGATATTTCCTTCCTTAGGTGCAACTAATTGTATGAACTCGGGACAGTCTTTGTGAAATATTTCAACAACTAACAACTTTGCTTAAATTTTTAAGATTTTTTGTCATTAAATTAAAATTGAAAAGATAAGCGGTCGAACCCTAACGTGCCTTCACTAGTGTTGAGTGGGTGAATCTACGTGGTTATTTTGTGTTTGATTTGTGTGCAGTAAAACCTTGTAATTGCAAGCAAATCGCAATTCACGGATCATTCCATCCCTCTTTTAAGAAGATGTCACACATTGGTCTTCCTACCCGATCTCCATGACCATGTCTCGATATCCTTCTTCTCACACTGTTAATGGGAACATGCTCTTCAAACCTGGTCCCCCTCAGCCATCATTCTCTTCCCTCCCTTACATCCCACCTTATGACCACACTTCTTCATGCAATAGACCTCTCTCACATTTTGACAATCTTATGGACATGAGAGAGAGAGAGGAATTGAGGATGAATAATAGAGTAACCGATATTGATAGTAGAGCACGATTTCCGATTACTATGATCTCACAGCCTCTTGAACCATCCCCTACTCAGGATGACTATCCTTATGAGTACAATCAATTTTCCTTCGACAATCCACGAGAAAAATAGAGTCAAGGAAATATAACTCATGACCAGACCATAATGACTATGAATAATCAATACTCTACTCGAGGTTACATGACAGAATCACGACATATTGAGCATGATTATTCAATCACGAGTCATGAGATGTTTGAGGATGAGATTGCTTAGATCAATCATAGAGTAGACACTTTGATTGAGAAAATATACGATCTCATCCAGTCTATGCAGAATTCAAAAGAAGTGAGGCCACCACCATGCGAACCACTAAATCATCATGTGACTCACAATCAGGCACAACCACCACTAACCTCTGACCCCCTAATGACCATATCACAGAAAATACTAAAAAAATTGAAAATTGAAAATTCAAAAAAATGGACAATTCTGAAATTGAACTTTTTGCAAGAGTCTGATCTTAGAGCTTCCATTGATCAAAGTCATAGAATATGTGCCCGATATTAATAGATTTGTGAAGAGTCGACAAAACCCCAAAAAGAAGGGAAAGAAAAGATCAAGGACTGAATATCATGTCGTATCTATGGCCAGCTCTTTGGTGATGAATCATAAAATCAAAAGCCGTAAAGTCAAGCGATTGACTCGGATCACATGTGAAATTGAAGATACCATTCACTCATGTTCGGTTAGACAATGACTCTAATTAAACATCCTCCCGAGGTTCGTCTTTAATTAACTCAAACTCGAACAACTCGAAAAGACTAGGGTGATCGGTCATTACCCGATCGATCTACCAAAAGATCGTGGGGGATCATTTTTATCGTCGTAAATTTTCGAGGTAAAGAACATAAAGTGGACTTTATTGTCCTTGACATTGAGCACCCCGGAAGGTTGTCCAAGTCTCCTATAATTTTAGGAAAGCCGTTCTTAGCCACCGCTAAGGCGATCATCAATTGCGAGACTCAGGAAATCAAGTTCCCGAACTCGGACCACGATGAACAAACCCTCAATGACATGACCTGCTATGAGGAAAACCAACTTGAAACCGACAATTGTGATCCGGAAACAAACAGTTCACATTATCAGGCATCTCCTCATGGCACACATATACAAACCGTAGGAGAGTCACCTGAAAGACTGACTGTTGGATAATCCTCAGATTCTCACCACCCTATCAGTCCTCCTATGCTCCTAGGAGAAATCAAGATTTTGGAGATTATGAAGAATTGGACCATATTTCTGAGGAAAGTCACGATTATTTAAGTAGTCTAATTTTTGAGTCGGCGGTAATTCACGAGATACTTGAACAATACAAGGAACCGACTCTGGAAACATCTGATGTCACCAAAATTCACGATCATCGGGAAGTGACATCAACGTCCCCAACCATAACTCATAAAACCAACAGAAACAATCTCCCTCACCTGAAGTAGCGCATGACCCTACAAGAATTAGTTAACTTATATGGTGATTCATCTGATGAGGAACTCGTGAGTGCCACACCGGTTACTCAAGAAAGGGAGATGAAGACTATCCAACTTCCTCCCAATAATTCTCAAGGAAACAAACCTACCAAGAAAGTCACCTTTAACCTTAGACACCAGGTGATTTCTGGAGAGTCCTCGTCAGGTCCTGAAGTGGTTCATCAGATTAGTGCATAAGTATAGCTCTGATCCAAGGGCACTTACTTGATTGACAATAGTTGGAGATCCTCTGCGTATGACTACTATTCTTCTGAGGACGACTCTGATGATGGCTAGTCCTCTTCATCCTCCTACTCTTCACTGCTCTCTACATCTCCATATTAACTCTTGCCACACTCTCGCAAGAAGGTCCGCCGCAAACCTCCTTGACCTTGTACATTTGTAAATCTATCCGGTTCCTCGCTTATAATTTTTAGATCATACTTAGGCTAACATGAGCCTAAGTATAGGGGGCCCGGTATCATTGTGTATAAATCACTTCTATTCTTTTCGCTCACCCTCGACTGCCTCATTTCATGCTTTTCTTCTATGCTTAGTCCCTCAAAATCTAAGTATAAGGGGGCATGTCGACTTCTATAAGTCTTGACTCAACTATATTTTGTACGGGCTATATCTACATTTCACTTTGTGCCATGATGACATATCACACACTAAGTATAGGGGGTGTGTGTTTGTATATATTCTATCTACTTTATCCATAGCTCGTACTTTAATTGTTTTCATCAAACATCAGGGATGGGTACAAGTAGTGTGTATTATGTATATAATACTAAATACTTTTTGATACCTATTATGCAAAAAAACTTTTAGCATAAAAAAAGAGAAGAAAGCAAAAAAAACACCCAAGGCCTTGCATTTCATAAAGCATCTCATGCGTTCCTTGGTTGTTATATTACTGACATATTCACTATCACTCAAGGTTTGAGGATTTTGAGGACACTTGATTTCTATGATCTTGAGAGTCTGAGCTAACATGCCTTAGTCATTAGGGTTTTTAAACTTAATTATCCACATTTACCTATTTTGAAAGATTTGAGCGCTATATCGCGCCCTTCATCTCTGCCTTCAAAAAGAATATGATCGCACAATCACTTTCACAATGCATGATTGATGAGATGAGTTGAGTTATCACTTGAGGAACTAGGACTAGAGATTTGAGTTTAGATCCTATATAATGATATTCGAGGATGGGATAAAGTTAATGAAGGCTTCAGAAAACCTGAGTGTCAGCAAAATCCTAGCCAATATGTGAACAAGTTCATATGCTATCGTTTAATATTGACCGATGTGCTAGGGTGTGATGAAACATAAATAATTGTTGATCAGTGTGCGCCAAATTTTGGTAAAAGTAGTGGAGATAGCCAACAAAAGAAAAGAAAAAATGGAAATATATTCAAAGAAAAGCTCTAGCATTACAAAGTCAAAATTCAAAAGAGTTTCCACCAATGGCGAGCATTCCCGACCATTTTCAAAGTGTCCACTTGGACCAAACGTTATTAGGACCAAGGAGTCGGGCTGACACCATAAAAGGGCTCTGCATCGTTAGCAATACAAGTCTGGGTGTAAAAAGTATCTTAGATGGTCAAAAAAGCTACACCCCCGTGTACTCCCAGAAAAACAAGTGCAGACGACTCCGAATTCTCTTTACGGACACAATGATCAACAAAATAAAAATATACTTGTGTTGAGTAATAAGGCACTCAAGAGTCCCCTTGTTCCAATGTAAGGGAGAGAAAATTAGGCACAATCCTATGCCGTCCATCATCTGGCTGTCCATCTAAACTTTAAAGTCTGACAAACTAATGAGACGATTGACTGAAGAAAGAATAGACTTATTCCATAATTTTGAGGATTAGGTCTAGTGGAGAGTCTCTTGGACTAGAACTTTGGGTGATGACTCAACTCGACTCTCATAAATGCAGTACACTAAAAGTCATATCCTTATATTATATGTACAAATAGATAGTCTAATAAATAGAGAAGTTGGATTCCTTTTTTATTAAAGCATGATTGAACCCAAAATTTTAGGATCACTTAAATTGAGGATTTTCGAAGAAAAAATTGAGCCTTGAAAATTCATATGCACAATTAGTGAATTACCAACTAATTCATTCATTCATTTATGCTCAGGGACGGTCATGGTTTAAGTACGCGCGTATACTGAATCTCGTATTCATCATACTAAAATTGATCAATTAGACTCTATTCCCCAAAATCCATGTGCATTTTATCATTAATATAACACCATTAGCATACACACATTTGTAAATAATATTTGCTTTTCATTACGCATAATTGCATTAAAAATCCCAAGTGTAAATTGGCCCAAAAAGCAACTAACTTTCACACTTTTTAATTAACTCATCCTAACTTCAATTGATCCCAAACCACTCCATTGTGTAGATATTGCTGATAAGAATAAATAAAAAATACAAAAAATACTAGCTCAAATAAGTGATAAATAATCCCAAAGTCTGATTTCACATCTGACGGACTAAAACGTGCAAATCTTCCTCATACAGTGTCCGATTTTGGTCTACTTACTTTTAAAGTACTCCATTTTCAAATACCTTCAAAACAAGATCAATTTCTTAAAATTCATAGCTCATTTGTGAAAATTGGATTTTGGGCCTCTTTTGTGCGGTTTAACTTTTTACGATTTTTAACCTGAGTTTTTATGTACATAATTACCCTTTTAATTTATTTCTTCTTCAATCGTATTCTTTGATGAAAGTTTTAATAATAGACATAAGATCCAAATTTCTATCAAGACTGAAATCAAAGAAACTGACTAAGTCCAAGTGTCTGTTGTGAGTCTGTACAAAAGTTGTGTTTCGTACTCCTATTTTATTTCCTTATTTTCTTATTTATTAAAATAAAAAATAGATTAGTTTAATAATTTTCATATATTTTATCGTATTTTTTTCCAGATTTTTTTATCCTCTTTTAAAACCACCAAAAAATTGCAAAAAAACTTCAAAAAGCCAGTTTCCTATACACTTGGAGACCACCAAAAATACCACTTCATGCAAATAACCTCTTTTGCTCTCATATCCTTCATGAAAGTTGTAGATCTCGTCGATACGAACAACTTTTGGAAGGAAATTTTTCAATCTGCGGTCTCCTCTATTTCTTTTCTATTTTTATTTTTTTATTTTGAAAATTTTTGGGGTGACACCTGTCAGCTCCTGGGCATGTCGCGTGGCACCCCTACCTACTTCACTCCTCTCTCCTCCCTAGGTCACATGCCATGAACATGACCTCTCCTCCTCCCAAGTCACATGTGAGGCACGTGACCCACACCCCATCTCCTTCCTCCAACAATACCTCCACCTCTTCGTAATGTCGCTTTCACACCGGTCGTTGTCATCCCCGTAAATGCCAGTCGTTACTCCCCTCCGCCATGCACGGTCGCGGCCATTACACATCTCCCTCACCCTCCTCCTGGTCGTGCACGAAATGCCTCTCCACTCTTCCCTATATAGCCACTATGTGCACTACCCAGTAGATGATATACCCTTCTCCAGTACCGGTGACAGCGATCGCATCTCATCGGCACGGTCCAGAAGTTCCACCTTCCTCTGTGCTGCTCTTCTTTGTGAAGACGGTCAAGCTTTGGAGCTCCACCACCTCCTCAAAGCGATCCCCGGAGAGCTCCTGCTTCTCCACCTTCCTAGAGACCCATCTGACCTTCCATACCATGGCGTATTTTCCCTCTCTCGACTCCCCTGTCATCAACCACCCTTGCATTCAACGCCTCCCTCACCGCATCCCCGTCTCCACCCTTCAATGCTCAGTCGTCAGCATCATAACCGAGTCCTACCACCACCTTGGCTTCGCCTTCCCTGATGTTCTCACGCAATCCACCTTCTGCGCTATAGATGATCATCTTCCCCCTCGCTTTGGCCGCTTTACCTTCATCGACTCCAGCTACTCACACCACTCAGAGAACCCTTCTCCAACTACTATCCACTACTCCGCCTTGAGTGTACGTCCGATCTTTCAGGTCGCACCCTGACCTCCGCCTCACGAGCTGCTAAGTGCAACCCTAACCCCAGATGAAATAACATCAGTTCCACATGCGCCATCAATTGCGAAGCTCCACCTCGCCGACGTGATTTCGCAGCTTCACTTATCATCCTCAGCCCGTGCCCCGGAGCTCTAGCAGCTGCCACCACCCCTCATGCCATGTGTCGGTCGAGGGAGCAGCCCCATCAACCGAGCCCACTCCTTTTCGCTTACTCTGCCTCCATAGGCTCCGCCTTGATGTCACCAGATCATCTCCGACCCTCCACGCTCGGTCGTGCATACGAACCCCACCTTCGCTCAGCGCACACCGACCTCTGCCTCAGGCCGCTTCGATCTCCACAATGGCCCACAACATCGCAAATATCGACCGCCTTCAGCCGCTGGATCGATTGATCCAACGATTCTCACGCTGCCACAACATCCCCCACCCGAGCCTCGACCCCAACCTCGAGTCTCGGGCCTTCCAGACCTCCTTCCCATGCCATGAAGCCTCAGGATACCGAGCCTCTGGTTCGGGGTACTGAGCCTATCCTGAGTCTTAGCTTCACCGTCTGAAGCTCCGCCCCAGCGTCCAAACCTCCAGGCGCACGTGCGTAGTGGGCAAATTGCACATACACACTCGCAAGATATTGAATTTACAGATATACCCCCGTTGTGCGTAAATTCTAGGGACCTTACAGAAGGAAAAAGTTTATTTTATTTACAATTTAGTCCCTGCAGATTCATTTTATCATATCTTTTGCATTCGAACTCTGATTTTAGCATATAATATGTCATTTTGAAGTTCTTTTCATGCTCTATCCTCTGCCATAGTTTGTGGACAAATATGATATTCTATATTGGGGTTTATTATTCAAGAATCTTTGTTGACATATGCAGACAGATTTTTGACATTTTGTGCCTTATTTTATTGAGGAAGTTTTAGATTCTTCAGGGACTTGATTGATGATATTTTGTTAAAAATAAACGCTCTTATCATTCATGATTATATTTATTTTGAGAAACTAATCTATACATGGGAAAGACCAAGGAGGGATGATTATATTTGCTTGATGTTTTTGAGGAGATTTTACCTGATTAATTCTTTGTGATAATTGATCTTATCCTTAGAGAATTAGTCTTTGCAGGATATAATAAAAAAGAAATTGATTTAATTCTCGATATTCTAAAACTCTTTTTACTTGAATATTAAATTATAATCTGTATATTGAATATTTGATGATAAAAATCATTACGTGATCTCATTGATTGTACGATTTTTCAAAATATCTGTTGACATTCTTGCGTGCAGCTTGGATTCGATACATCTTTCTGTACTTTAATCTCTTTCGATCTGTTATGTGAATTGAGGATTGATTGATTAACATTATTTGGATTAAAAATTTTAATCACAGATCATGTACTCAATTCATTCGCTCTGTTTAAAATTTCTTAGCATTGCATCATCAACAGATTTTTTCTTTATTTTCTAACATAGAAATTAATCGAGAAAATAATTAATTATTTAAATTAATTTAAAATCATACAACTAGAAATCACAGTTCCTTGTCTTCGACCTTGGTAAACTTGCCAAGTAAAAATATTCCACAACATTCAAAGAGTGTGGTTCAAATTTGATGTTCATCAAGAGTGCCTTAGACATTTTCTACTTTGAATATAATATTGAAAAGTATGTAAGATTTGGAATTTTTGACATTCTGAAGCTTCATCTCTTACTAGTCTATTGATCTCATCCATAGAAAAATGTTCAAGGCTTGATGCTAGATCATTATCAAATGATATTCATCCTCCTATTGATCTTAAAAGGTTTAATTTCCAGTATTAGAAATGTTAACAAGACATTCATTAATATTTTAATTTAGTAGACTCCTCTAGATATTAGATTACTATCTGAGATATATCCATCATAACTCTTTATGATAGGTCTAATCCTGAATTCATGTTTATTTCCAACATTTAGAATTAAACTACGACTGTATTCTAATGTCTAGGTCATAGAGACATTATCTAAGACTAAGGACCCCCTCTAAAAATATGAAGTCTATCTATCCAATAGAGGTTGTTGCAACAATTGCATCAACATCCATGCAGATGACTATTAAACCTTAAGATCAAAAATTTTATAGTCTTCTAAAACATATGCATCCAATTGCAAATGTCATTAGAAGAACGAGATACAATTATCAGACTTTAATCTTATATTATAAGTAAGTCAATTTCGATGATGTTAGATATAGATTATTCACATGCATTATCTGGGTCCTTCTCTAATAATCCAAGATAGTCTAGATAGTCATACTATCAGTGCATTGACTTATTGCAGCATTGAAATTCATCCAACTCTTTGGATGTTATATGGAAATCACGGAAGTACAATCAACTCTTTAACTTTCCTTCTTATTTGAGTCAGACCCATGCTTCCATTGTGCTCCCTTCATCTATAAACAACCATTGTTTTAGACAAAGGGTCTCTTATGTTGAATTTAAAAGATTTCCATATAAGAGTATTTCACCGTTGATACATATTTCATTTCATTCATACAATATGGATATTATAAAGCTTCATGAATGACTTGAGTATAAACAGTAGAATAATGACACTCATCATATCTACATATATCTTAACTCCTAAAGACTTAGGTTCAGGTTTGTACTCAAAGATTTTGAATACATCATATCTTATAGAGCCACCATACTACATGATGCAGTAAACCATGCCATTCATGATTAAATGTCGAGAGCACATATGTATGCCAAAACATCTTTTTTCGATTTTATAAGGATTGTATTATCGACATGATACTTCCAAAGCACACTCGATGAGAGATTAAGATTATAGAGACATACAAAACCTAGGTTGTTGTCCTATTATAAATTCAATTGTCATTCCTCTTTATTATGAGGAAACTTGCACATTGCAATCACATACATTATGTGTCCAACTGCAAGTATAATATCATGATCACGGATCTAATCCATGACATTTTAATGATTATTTTAATGAGGATTATCTTAAATAAGGAATTTGTATAAATATATATTTATATATATTACTTTGATTCAGGAATTTTTATATCAAAGTTGTCTTGCCTTGTCAACACTGAAAGTTCATTCCCTTAATCACTTTCAATGTAAGAGTTATACTTAGCTTTATATCTCACGCAAGACCTAGGATCTCTTTCTTGCTTTATTACATCCCAATAATATGAGAACATACAACTTGGATAAAAAGAAGCGGGAACACATTCCGCCTTACAAATCCAACTTGCATTCCTAGTTCGGTCTTTAACACCCGAGCCCACCACCCTTAAGATGATGTTGACTCGTTGTTAATTGAACCAACCGTCAATAGTATTAGAACTGGCTACGTGCAATCCAATTTAGCCCTAATCATTTGAGGACTCCATATTAGGGTCACTGCACATACGACATTACTCTTTTGAGAAGCAAAGTGTTCGATCTAGAAGCTCTTGTATGCAGGAGCTGTTACTTTGGACATGTGTCTCCTACAAACAATCTCTGGCGACATAACCCTTTGCCTTGATGGGAGATCATGGACATCACTTATGTGATCCTCCATATCAAGTTCAAATTCTAATTAATTATTTTGAATCATATTCACATAATTAATTCTTCCAAGGGAAATTACAACTCTATTCATAGTAGAGTGTTTAATTTTAATTGTATCTAATTAATTTAATCATATTAAATAAATTATCGATCCAATTAATCAATCAACAAACTTGATTAAATGGTATTATATCAAAAATACGTATTTTTTGAATTTTAATAATTATAAAAATACATCATCATCCCTTCAAACATTATCCCTTACTCGTTGTCATGGCCATTACCGACGGGAGTCGGACTAACTACTCACAGAGCAACTTGCTACCCCAACACTCCCCGATTAGACACCATTGACGAGTCCGGAAATGCCGCTTTAAAAGAAGTTTTTAATCTTAGTGCATAAAAAAATAATGTGTCGTTCGTTGTAGGCAACGATCGGAAACAATCAAGAAATAACCACAAATTTTATTCAATTTCAATCAAGTGGTTTTATGTTTATTTTACTTGGGCAAGTTCCAAGGTCGATCACAAGGAGGCAAAGGAACAACCTAGAGTTGTGTTTATCAAGTTTTATACACGATTTTCGAGGCGGTTTTTTTTGGAATTTTTAATGCAAATAGGGGATGCAAGATGCAATTTCGGCCAATTTTAGGGACTAAAATGTCGGCTATGTTCAAACGATGTCTGAAAAATACAAAACTTGGACACAATGTAGATTATGATGAAATGAATGCACTGTATTTTTTTGGAATTTTTTGGATGCAAAAGAATTTTTTATGAATTTTTAAATGCAAACAAAATGATTTTCAGTATTTAATTATGATAAATATCAAACCTACTTATTTTCGAGGACCAAAATTATCTAAGATCTATCACTAGGTGATTGATCTCAGAAAAATCTTAAACCTCAAAAATGTAAGATCTATACCTATTAAAAATTAAATAATTAAATATGCAAAATGATTTTTACAGGGAAAATTATGCATGCAAATCAAATCTTTTTGGGCACAATGTTAATCAAAATAATCTCTACAATATGTGATTTTTCGGGGATTTTTAGAGCACTGGTTAATCACTGGCAAATTTAATCGCAAGAAATGGGTAAAATTTGCAATTTTCCGCAGAAGAATTGATTATTAATTAACCATCAATTATAAAAATATCCACAATATGGCAAAATGTAGAGAATTAATTGAGAAACACAATGCCAATTTTTAATAAATAAAATAATGTAGAAAAGAGTTCAAAACAGAGGTAGAACACAGGGGTATGATTGCAAACATAATAAATAAAACAAATAAAGAAATATGCAGTGGGGGGGCCTAAGTGCAATTACCAAAACTTGGGGGGCCAATTCTGCAAAATGTCCAGAGTGTCACGTGCAAAGCACGTGACCTTTGGCTTGGATTGCGGCGCAAATATGTGGGATTCCAGGGGGCCTTTGTAAATTTCCTGACGGGTCATGTGCAACACACGTGACCCCTAGGGGCTGACGGAGGCTGACATCCCCCCCACATGCACGTGCTTCGCACGTGGGGGGTCTCGGCCCTGGAACCGGCTAGCAATGGCGGAGGACAAGCGGTGGTCTGGCGAGGGGCGGCCTCCGACCGATGACGTGGCTTGGCGGCGTTGTCGAGGCGGGTCAGGCGGTGGCGCTGGAGTCGATGGAGAGCTCCTGGACGGAGGGGCGCTCGACGATGAACGGAGATGGTGATGCTCCTGGATGGTGGCGGTGAAGACGAAGGGCGGTGGATCTTGGCGGTGTTGAAGATGGAGTCATTGTCGGTGCAGACTGATGAAGTCGATCTCGGTGGAAGTCGAAGACGAGGATGCTCGCGGCGAGGAAGAAGGTGATGGTGTAGTCGGAGAAGATGAACGGCAATGTCATTGGCGTGCGAGGCGATGGTGGTCGATGGAGTTGCGGCTAAGATAAAAATGTTGGAGGTTGAAGGCGATGGAGAATGTCGTTGGCTCCACGACCGAGGTCGGAGCGAGGCAGTATGCAGCGGAGTGGCGCGGCTGCAGCAAGGCGGTGTTGGTGCCTTGGATCTCGTCGACGGCGAAGCTCCGGGCTGTCACCATCGGGATTCGCCTAATCTATCGGCGGATGGCTCGAAAAGGGGGGTGGAGGCCCTTCTTTTATAGGGTAGAGAGAAAGATCAGGCGGCCGGCGCGAGATAGGCGGGGGCGGTTGGCGGCGATAGACGCAAAGGCGGTTGGCGGCGCGAGACGCGGAGGTGGTTGGCAACGATAACAGGGGGGGTGGCGGTGTTTGTTGCGGAAGGGGGCTCTGGGGAAGATGACCAAGGGCCGTTCGATCGGCTGAGATCGGACGGCCCAGATGTTGGCACGTGGCAGAAGTGAGAGGGTGCGACGCACGTGCAGAGCACGTGCCTGGGTGGCACATGCCAAGCACGTGTGTGACTTTTAATTAAATTTTTTTGAGAAAACCAAATAATAAAACCCCAAAAACAACTGATACGTGGCGGCCTCTGGGGCTGCCACGTGTCAATACCAGAAAAATCGCAAGATAAATACATTGAAAAATCAATAATAAATAGTAGACAACCTTGGATCAAAAAAGTTTCTTCACAAAAGTTGCTCGTCTCGATGAGATCTACAACTTTCATAAAGACATCAAAGCCAAAATCGGTTAAATGTAAAAAGTGAATTTTTAGGATATCCCATGTACATAGAATACCTCGATTTTTGGGTTTTGTATTTTTTTGTTATTTTTAAACAAGATAAAAATCTGTAAAAAATATAGAAAAATCAAAGGTACATAAAAACACCTTAATCTATTTTTTTTGGATTTTTATTAATAAAAGAATATGTACATAGAATATTGGTCAGAAAACCGCTAAAATATACAATGTACAAAAGAGGCCCAAAATCCAACTTTCACATACGAGCTCCGATTCACTTGAACTTGGTCTTGTTTTGAAGGTAATTGATATGCATTAGTTCAAAAGTGAGTAGGATCAAATCATACACTAGATGGGGAAGATATGTGGCTTTTAGTTCGAAAATCCTGAAATTAGGGTTTGGGTTTTTGGTCCACTTATTTGGGTTAGTGATTTTTTGTATTTTTCATTTATTCTTGTTAGTGATATATACATAGTGGAAGTGGTTTTGGGTTATTCGGAGTTAGCATGAAGGAGTTAAAAATCTGGGAAGTTAGGCTATTTACAGGTCATTTTGGCTTGGATTTTTGGCTTCTTATTTTGTGTGAAAATTAATGTTAAAATGCAATTCTTATGAAAACATGCATGAATGATAATTATGCAGAATAAATGCAGAAATACTATTTATTTTGAGGGATCTGAGCTTAATAAATGAGATTTAGAGTAATGAATCCGAGATTCATCATCCCTCTATACTTAAACCATGCTCGTCCCTGAGCATCAAAAAGAAATGCCATGAGGTGAAATGAGATTGGGTTCCATACCAAGACCATGAACTGAAGGTGAAAGTGAAACTAAACTCGACCTTTGGATTATTTGTGTGTCGGAACTTCTTTAAGACTTAGAATTTTAAAATCAACAGCCATCAAGTTCTACACATCATTGTCACAGTTTCGGCTCAGAAGTCATCTTAGATCAATCCTCTTACCAAAGTATACCCTATGGACATTGAATAACCGACTCATGTGTGTGAAAGGTTTTAGCTCTTCCCATCCAGAATGCCAGACTACCATGCTCCTCTCCTCTCTAGTAACTCATCCTCGGGGAGTCAGGTATTTCCTTCTAAGGTCTGTCATGCTGTGTTCACAATCGAAATGGGGGAGAAGTTAGAAGAAAGGGGAAAGAAGTGGAGGGTGGCCAGTGTAGTCACCTCTCCTTGTGAAGATGACCAGTGTAGCCGAGTCTTCACCAAGATCTACATGTTTCTTGAAGCTTGGACCTTTTTGGTCAGATATTTATTTGGTAGAATGCTTCTTTTGTATTTGGAATTTTTGGTGGTTCTGCTTCGATCTTGTTGTGCCCCTACGGATATAGAATCTTTTTATTCCGTACATTTTTCGGGGTCTTAGAAAAAATTGTGCCCAGTCGTCCATCCCTTTTCCGAAGCTTTATTTCAACCCGTACTCTAGTCTTTAGATTTCCACGCTACCAGAAAAGAGATTCACACAGTCTTCCAATATCCCGTCTGAGTTGAGCTAAGTGCATAGTGCGAGAGTACAAATTAATCCCTTATTCCAGGGTTGTACCCAGAATGAAGAGACCAGGTTAGACACTAAGAGTCAAACACTGCACATTGTCATGTGGAACTTAAAGAATTAAGTCAAAAGACCTGAAGCTCTTAAAACCCTATTTCTCGGTAAAGTTCCTCTGAAAATTAGGTGGATTAAGGTCAAGTTCCGACCACTCTCGGTTTCTGCTCACAATTTGGTTCAGAACCCATTGTCTTTTCACAGATGTATATGAATGCGATGTTGGATGAAGTACAGGTGTGTGAAATGCAGACACTTTTTTTATTTTTGATTATTGCTTTTTTTAATGCAAAAATGAAATAAGAAGCCATTCTCTTTTTTCAAAAATTTTGGGCAAGTCAGTGTTAGTAGAAAAACTCTCCCCTTTTTTGTTTTTTTTGTTTTGTTTTGTTTTTTTTGTTTTTTTTCAAAGAGATTACCCACCCAGTAAATACATATAGACTTACGCGAAAGTACGAGATATGGGTAAAATATATACAAAGTATATATACATACCCCCCTATACTTAGCGAGTGTTGTGTCCTCAGAGCACAAAAAGCGTAATGAAGACATAGCTCGGGCTAAGCGTAAGAGAGTTAGAAATTTATATACAATGGTTCACCCCCCTATACTTAGACTCCAAACAGTCTAAGTATAGAAGAAGAGCGGGAAAATGAAGCGGTCGGGATATGTGGATGAAGAGAGTATATACAGGTGGGTGTCTGTTCCCCCTATACTTAGGCTCTAGTCAGCCTAAGTGTAGAAGAAGGATGGAGATGGAGCGATCGGGAGAAGAAGTTTCATGAGAGAAATGGTATATACAAATGGCATCGGTCCCCCCCCCCCATACTTAGGCCTTGGCCTAAGTATAGGAAGAAGCTGTACAAGGGGGCCGATGTGGTCGGGAGGGAGGGTGGGTAGCCAATGATTAAGGCGGTTTTCGGCTGATCTTTTTGTGAGCCTGCGGTGGTAGATCGTAATGATGAGGTGAAGATGATGCATATGATTCCCAACTATTATCACTGTTATCCTCAGAAAAATCATGATGGATAATGGATGAAGTATTTGAGTTAGATGAAAGGTATCCATCATCAGAATTATCCTCAGAGGAGTAATATTTGAAAGTGGACATACTCCAAGTATTCATGTCTTTCTGTTTCTTTAATTGTTTCCTCAGAATTCGCTCCTTCTTGGGGTCACGTGGTTTGTCCTCAGATGAATACTCGGAAGCACCGATCTCAGTCAGCTCATACGAAATAATTCCAGTGTACTTGAAGAGGGCAGGAGCATCAGCTTTGGATGAGTAGTAGTTAGGAACGGGAGTTGTCCAACGAGAGTTGAATTTTGGATCCTTGCGAAGATATGGCTTTAGGGCTGCCGAACAGACTTCACTCATGTAGACCACCTTTTCCGGACCTGATGAGGGATCATCAGCTGATTCCTCTTCCGAAAGGTCAAAGGTGACTCTCTTTTTATTTCGTCGTGAAGGTGTTGGTTCACTTGAGTATCCAGATGAATAGCCATTGGAATTCTCCTTGGTCGGTGCTCGGTCTGCGTGCTTGTTCTTAGTCTCCCGAATGTTTGAGCACTCTCGATTTGGGATGATTTGGTCATGATATTCAGAGAATGTTGCTCCAGGGTGCGACCATGCATATGTTTCAGGATCGTAGTAGAAGGTTTTATCTATTTTGAGATTCGCGGGAATTGAAATACTGGGGAGAGTCTCTGCATATTTTTTCTCAATAGATTCGATGTTGGAGAATTCCTGTGTCGAGTTAATATAATCCATGTAGTCATAGTAGGTTGACCCAGGGTGTGCCCATGCATAAGTCTCCGGATCATATGATTCATATACATGATTCTCCATGGTGAGAGCGGTTGGGAATGGAGCAGGGGGGAGATTCTCTAAACCAATAGTCTCATCAACAACCGCTATCTCAGGTGTGGCTTCGGGGTAGGGCTCTTCTACCATTTCATGGTTGTAGCTGTCGGGGACTTCGTGGGTTTCCTCAGAAGATCGTGGGTTCCTCAAAGACAGGGTCAGATCTAAGAGCTTCCAATGCTGTGAAATTGATTTCCCGAGTCTCACAATCAATACTCGCCTTGGCCAATGCCAAGAATGGCTTTCCGAGAATGATTGGAGACTGGGTGAATTCTCCTTGATGCTCAATATCAATGATCATGAATTCTACTTTGAGTAGAGCACCTTGGAATTTTGTGATGACAGAAATGATTCCTCTCGGCCGTTTTATCGATCGGTCCGCCAATTGAATAATCTCTCATATCTTCCAAATCGGTCCGAGTTTGAGTTCATGAAATACAGAAGTCGGAAGGATATTGATCGGTGCATCATCATCAATCCGAGCATGGGTGATGGTTGTGTCCTTGATTTCACAGTCAAATCTAGGCAACCACTTCACTTTGCGGCTCTTGGTTTTTCTCCTCAACACCAAGGAGGAGGCAATTGACAAGATATGTCTCTCGGTCTTGATTCTAATTCTGCCCGACATTTTCATGGTCAATTTATCAATTACAAATCTTTTAAGGTCGGGGAAGTGTTCAATGGCCTGTAGAAAGGGAAGTTCAAAAATCAATTTCTTTCCTAGTGCTTCCCGTACATCAGGATCCAAATTCTGCAGATCTTCTTCAGTTTCAATTTTTATGAAATTTTCTGAATTTTCATTTTTTTTGTGGTTTTCAAATATTTCCATTTTTTTGGTATTTTTTGTGTGGTGTGGGGGTGTGGTGTGTTCCTCAGATGAACAGGGGTTCGAGTATTCATAGTGAGAGTCAGGGGCATAATCATCTCTAGGGTAATAATATGCAGAAGTGATTTTGTCAGAATCGTCCCTAGGTTCCTAAATATCCTCAAAATTTTCGATTTTAGATCCAATCATTTCCTCATCCATTTTTATGTCCGAGCTACCAGAGATTAATCGATCGGCAAGTTCTTGAAATCTATCTTCCATTAAATCAAATTTCTTATTCATCCTCAAAATATTATCCAAAATCTCTTCATGATCAAGCATGGGAGCAGTTGGGGTGTGTTTTTGAATGTCTTCTTCCATTTTTCTATATGTACTAGGGGAGGAGTTTCTTGAAATATACGATATACGATCATCATTTTCTGAAAGTATCTCCTCAATAATCATGGAAGGTGACTACTCATATGGTCTAGGTATGTGGAGTTGGTCCGAGGAGAGTTCAATCTTTTGAGTGGTCGGACCTTGATATTATGGAGTCAGCATACAGGGTTGATGTGTTCCTATGTGGTCGGCCCAATCCTCTGTATGACTGAAGAGGGGGTTGTTATGTTCAATCCAAGATAATGATTCTTCATTGGTGTTCAAGGAGAGAATCGATGGAAGAGGTGAAGAAGTGTTCAATTCGATCATGTGGTTATCATCTCCCATGAATGATGGATTGACGTTTACCGAATATGAAGGATGAATTGTATGATCAGCGTAAAGAGGATTGATAAATGAAGAAGTAGAGACCTCAATCATTTGTTGGTTTGTCTGCTCTGAATACAAAGGGTTGTTATTCATGAAACAGATCGGATTAGCAGAGGAAGATGAATTTATTGGTGGTTGAGGAGGAGGTGTTTTGGGTCTAACCGATACGAATTCATTTTCATAGTATAGCTTTGATGGATTCTCGGATAAACGTTCGGCCATGTTTGAAAGAGCTGAAAGGAATGAGGGGTTGGGTCTGCAAGAGTTATTAGACAAGAATTCCATGCTGAATTTTAAATCAAGGGAGGAAAGAGATGATCGCACGGGAAGTGAATCTTTATCGAATGTGCGGCTTTTGATCTTAGGTGTCGGTTTACACACACCAATGCACACACAAATCAAACATCGGGTTCATCAACTCACACAATGAAGCCGTAAGAGTTCGGCAATTATCTTTTCAATTTTAGTGGTGATAAATAAATCTTGGCAAAAATTTAGTGAGCTGTTAGGTGTCGGAGCTTGTCTCTAACTTTAAATTTCGTCTCTCGCTCACTCAGAAAAAAAATCATTCAAGGTTGGGGTTGCTCTCCCGCAAAAATTCTTGATTTTATGGGTTCTTAAGGTCGGCTATATTTAGCAGTCCCAATTTTTAATGAGGTGATCACTGAAAAATTAGATGAGTACAAATACACGTCTACCGTCCAGTCCCAATTTCCTTTAAAATTATGTGATAAAACAAGAGGAATGAGTTCGGGAAAAGCCAATGCATGCGAAAATAATGATGTATGTTCAGTTAGAAGACTTACAGTGCCTCTTCGCAATCTCCATGTGGGATGCAATACAGAATTTGAAAATTTATTCTAAATGCGTGCAAGCCGATGAAAACCGCACCTAAGCAGAAAGTTCTATTAGCGGGAAGAATTGAGTTAAATTTTTGGCTATGTTGAACGATCTAATGTGCGTCTTAGTTAAAGTGCAGTGTGGCTTAAGATCCTACGAGCACAAAAAATATAAAAATGCTCTGAGAGCCGTATGTGCAGGTCTATCCTAATCGCCACTTAAGTCGGGCCCCACCCTCACCGGAGAGTGAAACAGGTCACGACACACCACATAAAAGTTCAAGGTCTTTTTTACACACGCGAGCGTCCAAACGGACACCGCTATAAATAAGCAGAAATTTGAATTTGCAGAAATTAAAAATCTAGACTTTACGCTCTCCCACGACTCGACTCGATCTTAAATTAATTGCGGCTTTCTCGGATGTCGGTGAAGATGCGTTAGTTTCTTGAAAACCGCTCCACGTACGCCGGGTACCTCGGAAGAAAAATAAGAGAAGAGATATAAGAGAGTAACTCAGAAAATAATCAGAAATAAATGCTGAAAATAAATGCAAGAAATAAAGCGGGATTTACAATGAACAATTCGGGGGTCAGACTACCCGAATGCGAAAAATCGAGCAAAAAGTTTCAAAACACAAAACTAAGTCGTTTGCCTCCCCGGCAACAGCGCCATCTGACGAGTCCGGAACTGCCGCTTTAAAAGATGTTTTAATCTTAGTGCATAAAAAAATAATGTGTCGTTCGTTGTAGGCGGCGATTGGAAACAGTCAAGAAATAACCACAAATTTTATTCAATTTCAATCAAGTGGTTTTATGTTTATTTTACTTGGGCAAGTCCCAAGGTCGATTACAAGGAGGCAAAGGAACATCCTAGAGTTATGTTTATCAAGGTTTATACACGGTTTTTGAGGCGATCTTTTTTTGGAATTTTTAATGCAAATAGGGGATGCAAGATGCAATTTCGGCCAATTTTAGGGACTAAAATGTCGGCTATGTTCAAACGATGTCCGAAAAATATAAAACTTGGCCATAATGTAGATTATGATGAAATGAATGCACTGTAATTTTTTTGGAATTTTTTGGAATCAAAAAGAATTTTTTATGGATTTCTAAATGCAATTAAAATGATTTTCAATATTTAATTATAATAAATATCAAACCTACTTATTTTTTAGGACCAAAATTATCTAAGATCTATCACTAGGTGATTGATCTCAGAAAAATCTTAAAACTAAAAAATGTGAGATCTAATATCTACTAAAATTAAATAGTGAAATATGCAAAATGATTTTTACAGGGCAAATTATGCATCAAATGCAAATCTTTTTGGGCACAATGTTAATCAAAATAATCTCTACAATATGTGATTTTTCGGGGATTTTTAGAGCACTAGTTAATTACTGGCAAATTTAATCGTAAGAAATGGGTAAAATTCGCAATTTTTCTCAGAAGAATTGATTATTAATTAACCATCAATTATAAAAATATCCACAGTAGGCAAAATGCAGAGAATTAATTGAGAAAAACAATGCCAATTTTTAATAAATAAAATAATGTAGAAAAGAGGTTCAAAACAGAGGTAGAACACAGGGGTATGATTGCAAACATAATAAATAAAACAAATAAAGAAATATGCAGTGGGGGGCCTAAGTGCAATTACCAAAACTTGGGGGGCGAATTCTGCAAAATGTCCAGAGTGTCACGTGCGAAGCACGTGACCTCTGGCTTGGATTGCGGCGCAAATAAGTGGGATTCCAGGGGGCCTTTGTAAATTTCCCGATGGGTCACGTGCTGCACACGTGACCCCTGGGGGTTGACGGAGGCTGACGTTCCCCCCCCCCCCACACGCACGTGCTTCGCACGTGGGGGGTCTCGGCCCTGGAACTGACCAGCAATGGTGGAGGAGAAGCGGTGGTCTAGCGAGGGGCGGCCTCCGACCGATGACGTGGCTTGGCGGCGTTGTCAAGGTGGGTCAGGCGGCGGCACTGGAGTCGATGGAGAGCTCCTAGACGGAGGGGCGCTCGACGATGAACGGAGATGGCGATGTTCCTGGATGGTGGCGGTGAAGACGAAGGGCGGTGGAGCTTGGCGGTGTTGAAGATGGAGTCGTTGTCGGTGCAGACTGATGAAGTCGATCTCGGTGGAAGTCGAAGACGAGGATGCTCGTGGCGAGGAAGAAGGTGATGGCGTAGTCGGAGAAGATGAACGGCGATGTCGTTGGCGTGCGAGGTGATGGCGGTCGATGGAGTTGCGGCTAAGATGAAAACGTTGGAGGTTGAAGGCGGTGAAGAACATCGTTGGCTCCACGACCGAGGTCGGAGCGAGGCAGTATGCGGCGGAGGGGCACGGCTGCAGCAAGGCGGCATTCGTGCCTTGGATCTCGTCGACGGCGAAGCTCCGGGCTGTCACCACCGGGCTTCGCCTGATCTATCGCCGGATGGCTCGAAAAGGGGGTGGCGACCCTTCTTTTATAGGGTAGAGAGAAAGATTGGGCGGCCGACGCGAGATAGGTGGGGGTGGTTGGCGGCAATAGACGCGAAGGCGGTTGGCGACGCTAGACACGGAGGCGGTTGGCGGCGATAACGGGGGGGGGGGGTAGTTTTTGTTGCGGAAGGGGGCTCTGGGGAAGATGATCAAGGGCCGTCCGATCGGTCGAGATTGGACGACCCAGATGTTGGCGCGTGGCAGAAGTGAGAGGGTGCGACGCACGTGCAGAGCATGTGCCTGGGTGGCACGTACCAAGGACGTGCGTGACTTTTAATTATTATTTTTTTGAGAAAACCGAATACTAGAAACCCCAAAAACAACTGACACGTGGCGGCCTCTGGGGATGCCACGTGTCAATACGAGAGAAATCGCAAGATAAATACATTGAAAAATCATAATAAATAGTAGACAACCTCGGATAAAAACAGTTTCTTCAAGAAAGTTGCTCGAATCGATGAGATCTAAAACTTTCATGAAGACATGAAAGCCAAAATCGATCAAATGTAAAAAGTGAATTTTTGGGGTATCCCATGTACATAGAATACCTTGATTTTTGGGTTTTGTATTTTTTTGTTATTTTTAAACAAGATAAAAATCTGGAAAAAATATAGAAAAATCAAAGGTAAATAAAAACACCTTAATCTAGTTTTTTTGGATTTTTATTAATAAAAAGAATATGTACATAAAATATAGGTCAGAAAACCGCTAAAATATACAATGTACAAAAGAGGCTCAAAACCCAACTTTCACATACGAGCTCCGATTCACTTGAACTTGGTCTTGTTTTGAAGGTAATTGAATATGCATTAGTTCAAAAGTGAGTAGGATCAAATCGGACACTAGATGGGGAAGATATGTGGCTTTTAGTTCGAAAATCCTGAAATTAGGGTTTGGGTTTTTGGTCCACTTATTTGGGGAAGTGATTTTTTTGTATTTTTCATTTATTCTTGTTAGTGATATATACACAGTGGAAGTGGTTTTGGGTTATTCGGAGTTAGCATGAAGGAGTTAAAAATATGGGAATTTAGGCTATTTACAGGTCATTTTGGCTTGGATTTTTGGCTTCTTATTTTGTGCGAAAATTAATGCTAAAATGCAATTCTTATGAAAACATGCATGAATGATAATTATGTAGAATAAATGCAGAAATGCTATTGATTTTGAGGGATCTGAGCTTAATAAATGAGATTTAGAGTGATGAATCCGAGATTCATCAACCATATCCACCTCAGGTCAAGAAAATACCAATTAATCACTTTATACTTGAGATGATAATCGGTATTTCAATCAAATTATACCATATATAATAATCAAAACCATTTTGATTTATATTATGAGCAAATTTGCTAAACGAATTTCTAATATTATTCAAGCAACTTTGTTTGTTGGAAAGAAGATCAAGTAACCAATTTATGGTATAAATCATAATTTCAAATCAAATCAATTAATCTTGGAGATATAGAGAGAGAAGATTGATCTCATCCCTAAAATGGAGGGACATGTCAATTTCATTATCCCATGAGATCTCATTATCTCGTTATATATCCAAGATTTACAAAAACACTTGTTGTAAATTATTTCACAAACATAGTTCACAATTATCTTGTGAATATTGCGATCATGCCATTGGAAAAATGTGAATCACATTCACACCCGAAAATAAAATGTAAACTATATTTTCAATTAATAATCTAATGTGAATCCAATTCAGATTAATCATTAATCAAGAAATATTAACCACAATAGTCTCTCTCTAATATATTATAAATCACATTTATAAATATGTATGAATAATTGGAATGCAATGCACATTATTTATATCCATAATAATTAAACCACATTTAATTATATTGGATTATCATTCTCATGCATTCAAATAATATATCAAACTCATATTATTCATGATAATTAAGTCACATTTAATTATCCATTTCTCAATACTTAAATATAGATCAACAATGGAATTATTTTTGAACTCTTTTAAGAATAATGCGCTTTCTCTGCAGATACGTGGAGATAAGGATATGACGATGGTACGTTGTACGTATAGTGACTTGGATATTGAGATCAAATCTCGAATCCATATCTCATGGACCTCTCATAGATGCCTGATTAAATCAAGGCCGTAAATCTAATCTTCTTACTGCATACGAATCTCATTCAGATCAATGTCCAACACTTGGACAATATCAGATTACTTCTCTACCAAGAGGAGTCACTAAAATCCAGATTTGTTTCATCACTTCCTCGAAATGGGAGCATCATAATTTTATACAATCGTTGATGATCACACCACCCTTATGTATTTGAAATACCTATACATATGGCATAATGTAAGACCTATGATAACCCCTAAGATATAGGTCAATTTTACACTGTCATCTTTAGGGATTCATCATCAAGTTTCTCATTCTTGGTCATTAGGAGTCGGTATCACTCACATGATTTTCAAAAGCATATATCACACATACAAATTCTTTTCATGCTTCCAAAGCACAACAACCATGCATGGAATTTGATCGTTCCCAATGCCTCATGAGTGAGCTCATGTCTTCCGGTTCACAAGTGAACATGTATGATCCCTTTGAGAGATCGTATTATTCATTTGCCCTCATATGCACATCAACTCCTTTGTGTATAGACCTTGGCTAGGTCATCAACTTATTGGTTTGCTGAATGTACATACTTAGACATATAATAACACATCTGTCTCCGATTACAGGATGTGTGCTTGTATCTTGACAGTATACGATATTGGACTTTGGTTATCTCGATCTCGTTATGTCAACTGTTTGACCAAACTAATCTGATACCTCTGAATCTCTATTCCCATACAGAGGACATGCATCAAGAGGTAAGTCAAATATCAACCTAATGAGAAAGGATTGCCATCTCCTACTCATGCTGGAGATAATCTCTTAACAATCATTTGAATAGTTCTTGATGAGTCCTCAATCTAACTCCTTAGTTATTCATCCAAATACCAGCCTCTTTGATTCATTTTTGTGTCAACAACTATATGATCATTAAGAAGGCCATGGTACATAATCCTAATTGTACTAAGGGGCATATTATGCAAATTAATTATTCTTAATTTCGGATCAGGTAATGATATTTGCAATAACATTTATTGCTAATGGTTTGTTGTGGGCTCACATGTCCAACACCCACGAGGCAGCAGCACCATTTTTCCCTATATACATGGCTAATCTAGTGAGAGCCTCGGATTGTGAGAGCATGAGAGCACTGCCTTTGAACCATTAGATTTTGAGTGGTTGAGATGGTTTGTTGTTGACACTCAAAATCTAATGATTAAGATTCATGCTCTCACAATTTGGGCTCTCACATTATCAACCATATATATATATGAGAAACATGGGCTTCCCATGCCCCATATTTCGACATTTTTCTGTTTTTTTTGGAAATACCGTCATGTATTTTCATCACTATATCCCTCTAATTTAACATTTCAATTTCATCAGCAATAGAGACTTTAATGCCCTCCATTCAGAACAGGTCGATTACGATAATTCTAAGACCTTTAAAATTAAATGTTCTCAATGGAGAACATACTAGTCTTTGTTTTTGGTGAAATTTACAAGCAGTGTATGTTCCTGATGAAATTGGAATATCATATGAGATGGATTAAGTGACGAAAATATAAGATGGTATTTCCCCAAAAAAATCATCGAAATATAGGGTAGGGGCAATCAATCGGCATTCCCATTAACCCCCCCTCCACACACAAATGGAAAAGAGAAGTTGCTTCAAGGAGTAACTAAGTTGGTTGCTCCACGGAGTTTTTTTTTTCATTTTTATTTTTTGGGAAATTCCACCATTTATTTTCATCACTATATTCCTCTAATATATCATTCCAATTTCATCAGAAATAGAGACTCATATGTCCTTCATCTAGGACATGTAATTTTAATGGTCTTAGATTTGTTGTAATCGAGCTGTTCTGGATGGAGGGCATAAGAGTCTCTGTTTCTGACAAAATTGGAATTGACATATTATAGGGATATAGTGATGAAAATAAATGGCAGAATGTTTCAAAAAATAAATAAAAATTGGGGGAAAATGCTCTGTTGAGCAGCCTCCCCGTCCTCTCATACACGCACACAAGCACACACATACACATATGGGAAAACCTTTGCCCCCTGGGGGGAGCTAACTTAACTCTCCTTGCTTGAAAAATAAATTCGTAGAAATTCAGAACTATATCCCTATATTACGTCATTCAAGTTTCATGAGAAACAGTGACTTCTACGTCCTCCATTTAGACAAATTTTTTAACGATCGCAGAATCGTTGAAATCGATCCCATATGAATGGAGATTGTAGGAGTCTATGTTTCCCATGAAACTTGAAAGACATAATATATAAATATAGTGATGAATTTCCACAAATTTTTTTTCAAAAAAATAGAGAAAATGGAGCAGGATAGCCAAGTTAGTTAACTCCCCCAAATTTTATACATATATATGGGTAAAATGGGGTTATGTCGTTAGGGGAGCTAACTTGCCCCCACTCCATTTTTCCCATATTTTTTTATTTTTAGGAAAATAGTTCCGTATATTTTCATTATTATATCCCTGTATTTTTTATTCAATTTTTTTGCAAAATAGAGACACCTACAACTTCCATCCTGCTGAGTTCAATTCAACGATTCTGCGATCGTTAAAAAATGTCTGTTTAGATGGAGGCTATAGGAATATATGTTTCTCACAAAACTTGAATGACATTATACATGGATATAATGATAAATTTCCAAGTATTTTTTTTCAAAAAAATAATATAGGGAAAACGAGGCAAAGGTAATCGAGAGCGACTAGTCGTACTAGTGGCTCGATGCAGCGAAATTTAAAAAAATTCTAATAGATGAAACAACATGATCCAAGAACACTTCTTGGATCGTTTCATCTAACCACATAGTAGATAATGGATTCACCTCTTGTAGCATGGTTGTGTTCGAGCCTCTAAGAGAAGAGACCTCGTATCTCAAATCTGATCTGTCAGAGGAGACGCTTGCGAGCACGGAGATGAGTCGCGTGCTTCTCGCAATCCAAGTCGTTGATCTATGCCATGTATCTCTTGATTTTGTCTCACTAGATTGAACGTCTTCTTCACGAGCGTGATACACCAAAGAAGACGGTGAACCAAGAGTTGTTGAAGCGGCAATACAATAGCGATGCGACGACAGTGGTGTCCTCTCTAGGGAAGGAGTGGACAACCACTCAAGGAGAGATAGAGGAATTGGTGTGAGAATGAGAGAGAGAGTTGTGTTGTTGTCGTTTATGTCACTTGAGTAGCAAGGGGTGCCTATTCTTTTATAGGGTTTTTGGGAGTCCATGGATCTCAATTCATGGACAACACAAAATCAATGGATGAGATCGATTTATGTTTCATTCAAGGACAATGATGTTGTTGTAAAAACACAACAATAATTAATTTAATTTAAATTAATATTTATTGATAAGTCAACATAAGTTAATTTCAAATCAAATCGATTAATCTTGGAGATAAAGAGAGAGAAGATTGATCTCATCCCTAAAAAGGGGGAGATGGGTCAATCTCCTCATTATCTCATGAGATCTCATTATATCATGATATCTCCAAGATTTACAACAATACTTGTTGTAAATTATTTCACAACAATAATTCATAATTATCTTCTGAATATTATAATCATGCCATTGGGAAAACGTGAATCACATTCACACCCCAAAATAAAATGTAAATTATATTTTCAATTAATATTCCAATTCAACAAATATAAACCACAATATTCTCTCTCTAATATATTATAAATCACATTTATAATATATATGAATAATTGGATAGTGCTATCCACATTATTTATATCCTTAATAATTATCCACATTTGATTATAGGGATTTTTACCCGGCAGACCCTATAATCTTTGTCAATTACCTCTACGAACTTTGAAACATCGTAATTCCTCCCTTACCTTTGTAAACTTGTTAACATTTACCCTACAGACCCTGTGGTTAACCACCATCCATGTAGTCATTAAAACTAATCGAATTTTGTTATCTTCTTTTACATAATACCCATTTTAGTTATCAAATTTAATATAGGTGCCATCTCCTCCCCTAAGCAGCCCCCCCCCCCCCCCGGTTGAAGCCCCCCACCCCCCCGTCGCCCGCCGGTTGAATCCCTCCTCCCATGGGACCCGTAGCCACCCATGCGAAGCCCCCGCCCGTCGGTTGGAGCCCCTACGACCCCCATCGATGCTCCTGCGAAGCCCCTCCGATCTGCCAGTTGAAGCCCCTCCTCCCCTGCGACCGCTACCCCTGCGCCCCCTCCTCTGCTCGTCTCGTCCCGTTCGATCGAAGGCCCACCCCCAAGATGTTGCCTCCTCCCTGTGAAGCCCTCCTGTTGCCCGTCGGTTGAACCACGTCCTCCCGTGCGACCCCCAGCTGCTACCCCAGCGAAGCCCCTTGTCGGTTGAAGCCCCTGACCCCATCAACCCCCTGCCAACCCCATCGCCACCCCCCCCCCCCCCCGACGCCATCGTCTGCCCTGCCTCCCTTGCTCCCATCGCCACCCCCCACTGAAGGATATTGAGTATCCTTAAGCGCATCACGGAAGCGTGTTGATCGCATCGTATGCAATCGAGGCGGCTAGTCGCACTAGTCGCTAGATGCGGCAAAAATTAAAATTTTTAAACCTAAAGATGAAACGACATGATCACGAGAACACTTCTCGGATCATTTCATCAAACCACAAAGTACAAGGAATACCTCTTGAAGCGTAGTTGTGATCGCAAGATCCCAAAGTAGAGATCCTCCTGTCTCAAGTCCGATCCATGAAGAACGCACTTGCGGGCACGATGATGAGTCGCGCCCTTCCCGCAATCCTCGATGAAGATCCAAGCAATGGATCCCCTGATTTCGTCAAACGAAATCCGTCGTCTTCCTTTAGAGCAAGCAGCCCCAAAGAAGAAGGAGATCCTCGAGTCGTCGAAGGCGAAGCCGAGAAGGTCTCTCCTTCCTCCACATAAGATGGACGGCCATCCTTTGGAGGAGAGAAAGAGAGAGGGCGAGAATATGAGAGAGAGAGAGAGAGAGAGTTGAAACCTTGTACAACTCTTAATGATGTACCTTGGAAGGCTACCCTAGCTCTCCTTTTATATTAGTTTAGGATCCAATGGATCTCAATCCATGGGACACATGTATCCAACGGACATGCTTGGTCCATGTAAAATCAATGGCTATAATTATTGTTGGTTAAAACCAACAACATTTATTTATGATTAAATAAAATATATGTTGCAACATTATCAACACATTTTTAATTTAACATAAATAAGTTAGTTGAGAGATTAATCATCATAATAAAATGGAGATAATATTTCCTCCTAAAATTGGTGGCTTTATTTCACCTTTTTATTATATTACATTATCTCTCAATTATCACAAAAATATCCACCAAATTAATTCCAAATTAATTTGTGCATATTTCAATCATGCCATTAAAAATTATGTGAATCATATTCACATCCCAAACTAATTTGTAAATGACATTTCCAGTTAATTAACAAATGTGAATCCAATCCACATTTAACTATTAACAAATGTTATTTACTAAATTTCTCTCTCTTGAATATATGTATATTATAAATAATATTTATAATACACAAATATTATGGATAATAATATCCACATTCTCTTGATAATTAAATCCCATTTAATTATCTTGGATAATCATTCACATAATATGAATCATATTCATATTAAGCTTGATAATTAAATCTCATTTAATCATCAAGTTCTTCTTGCTTGGATATGAATTTCATCAAATGAATTATTCTCGAACCCTTTCAAGAATAATGTGCTTTCTCCGCAGATACTTGGAGATAAGGACAGGGCGATTTATTGTTCCACGTATAGTGACTTGGATGTTGAGATCTCATCTCAAATCCAGATCTTACGGACCTCCCATAGATGCTTGATTAAATCAAGACTGCAAATCTAATCTTCTCATTGAATCTGAATCTCATTCAGACCAATGTCCAACACTTGGACTAAGATCAGATTGCTTCTCTACTGAAAGGAGTCACTAAAATCCAGACCTGTTTCATCACTCCCTCGGAATGGAAGCGTCATGGATATACAATTGTTTATGATCACATCACCCTCAGGTATTCCCAATACCTGTACATCCTGCATACTGGAAGACCCATGGTCAACCCGAAGATCAAGATCAATTTTACACTGTCTTCTTCAGGGTTTGATCACTAAGTTTCTCATTTGATCATTGGGATTTGGTATCGATCATATACTTTCCAAAATCATATATCATACCTAGTTCTTGATCATATACTTTCCAAAAGTATATATCAAACCTACAAATTCAATCAAGCTTCCAAAGCGATACGATTGTGCACGGATTTTGATTCTTCCCAATATCTCATGAGCGAGCTCATGTCTTCCGGTTCAGTAGTGAACCTGTATGATCCCTTTGAGAGATCGAATTACTCATATGCCTTTATATGCACACTAGCGCGCCGGTGTATAGACCTTGGTTAGGTTATCAACCTATTGGTCTGCCAAATGTACACACTCAGACATATAGTAACACATATGTCTCCGGTCAGAGGACGCGTGCCTATGCTGTGACAGCATTCAACATAGGACTTAGGTTATCTCGATCTCGTTAAGTCAACCCATTGACCTAACTAATCTGACACCTCCGAATCTCTATTCCTATGCAGAGGACCTGCATCAAGAGGTCGGTCAGATATCAGCCTATGTGAGAAAGGATTGCCATCGCCTACTCAGGCTGGAGATCACATCTTAACAATCATTTGACGGTGCTTGATGAGTCCTTAATCTAACCCTTTAGATATTCATCCAAGCACCATCCTCTATGATTCAATTTATTGAATCAACAGCTGTATGATCATTAAGATAGCCATGGTACATAACCCTAATTGTACTAAGGGACCTTTTATGCAAATTATTTATTCTTCATTTCAGATCAGGGAATGATATGTGCAATAACATTTATTGCATAATGGCTCGCCGTGGGCTCACATGTCCAACAATCTCCCACTAGCCCAAAGAGCCATTAATGGGCTAATCATTTAAACCCACAGTCATGTGACAATCATAGGCTATTTAGAAAATAGCTAGGTAAGCTGATCGGTCACTCTGTTCCCAAAAGATTATGCCAAGTCCTTTTACGGCACTTGCATATCTCCAGTAACAGTGCTCGCATCCAATGCGAATGTTGCATATAATGCAACCAATACTCAATCTAGTCAAAGCGGTTATTGTGTCCTTGACACTATTGCTCATTAGCTATTATAACCAGTATTTCCATAATCCTTATCAGAATACCCTTATTCCGGGAGATCACTATCTCTTAAGGTATCCACAGTTAAGACCTTTTAGATCTCTATAAAGTCTTAAGCTTTTGAAGATATGACTTAGAAATCACTATCTCTAAAGCCTTGTCATCTTTGAAGATATTGTTATTACCGCAATCAAGTGTTTTCTCTCCATAGTAGGATTAGCAACACTTTACTACTCCCACTGCATGGCAGATATCTGGCTTATATACACATTTATCATACACTTAGCTTCTCGTAACTGATGCACAAGTGCAAGAAGTTCTAGCATTCACTTCCTCAACTCTTTGAGGTGTTATCCCTTTAGATAGGTCACTACCAAATCTCAAGGGAAGGAAGCCTTTCTTGGAATTTCCAAGAATGGAATATGTCCAAGGTATACTACAAATGTGACAGTCCCAATACCCTCTTTTCTTTGCTTCTGAACACCTTCAGAACTAAAATCTAAGAGTCATCTTTGAGATCATATCTCAAGGTATGGAATAACCAGAATATAAAACACTTATTATCATCCTTATATCATTCCAAATGATTAGGATATTATCTACATTTAGCACGATGAACACAATGGCACTCCCACTAAGCTTCACATGGTATATCAAGATTCTATCTGAAATCATAACATTTATAATTTCATCAAATCTAATGTTCCAACTACAAGAAGTTTATTTGAGTCCATAGATGGATTTCTTTAGCTTTCACAACCTACTTTTCCCAAACATGAAGCCCTAGGGCTACTTCATGTGAATATCCTCAGAGAGGTATTCTTAGAGGAATGCAATCTTGACTTACATCTTGAAGATGCAATAGTCAAGTTGTGTAGCTAAGGTTAGCAACATTTTGATGATTTTAAGCGTGGTCACCGAAGAGCAAGTCTCATTGCAAGCAATGTCTTCTCTTCCGATGTGTAGCTTATGGCTATGAACCTAGCTTTGAAAGTCTCTACCTTCTCATCAGATTCCCTCTTCTCTTGAATATCCATTTACACCTTTATGGGTCTTACCCATATAGGTGGATCCTCGAGGGTCCATATACAACACTTGTAAATGAAGTCTACTTTAGACTTTATTGCTAATATCCATCTTTCCATGTCATGATCCTTAGGAGCTTCATCACATGAAGTCCGATCATTGTCAGACTTAACTGACACATGGAATACATCCTCAAACTTATTTGAAGAGGTATTAGTGCTTCATCTTTAATTATCCTTTTAGTTTCTGATTTCAGGAGCCTCATTGTCATCTCAAGATTAAATGAGTTCCTTCACTTCATTTTCATCTTGATTCTCAAGAGTCTCAATTGTTCAAGAATCACATTCTCATAAATGAGATCTTTTAAGAATCTCAAGGTCATAAAGTAGGTATCCAATACCATCCTTTATTTTCCTAATGAAGTAGCACTCCCAAGTGCTCGATTCCAGCTTACATGCATGGAACCTTATTAAGGATATATAGTGTAGTCTCTACTACATATATACCTGGAAACTAAGAGGTAATTATGCTAAAAATTCATCATTGACCAAATCATGTCACACATGATCCAATTGTATCTCCCTATAACTCCATTGAGTTTAGGTGTGTTAGGAGGATTGAGATAGAAATGATATTCATATCTCCATAAGGTATTCTTAGAATTTTATCTAATAGGTACTTGCTACCTTGGTTAGATCAAAGTCATTTAATCTTCTTTCAAACTTTGGTTCTAAACCAAAATTATGAAATCTTTGAACATTTCAAAGGTTTCTCAGGTGAAGAGAAGAAATCTCATATCATACATAATCATCAATAGATATTACATATCCATAATGTTCACTATTATATAGATGATCCACATACATCAATATGTATGAGATCCTGAATACCTTGACATCTTACACCTTTCCCATAGAAGGGTGTATTGGAAATTTTTACTTTGAATACAATATTCACAAGTATGTAAGATTTGAAATTTTAGACATTCTAAAGTTTCATATCTTATTAGTCTATTGATCAAATCAACAAACAAATGTCCAAGGCTTGATGCCAGGTCATTATCAAATGATCTTCATCCTCCAATTGATCTTGTAAGGTTTGATTTTCAGTATTAGAAATCTTAATGAACCATTCATTAATTTTCTAATTTTGTGGAGTCCACTAGATGTTAGATTACTATCTGAAATATTTCCATTATAACTCTTTATGATAGTTCTATCTCAGAATTCATGTTTATTTCCAACATTTAGAAACAAACAATGAGTGTACTCTACTATCTAGGTCATAGAGACATTCTCCAAGACTAAGGACTCTCCCACTTAGAATATGAAGTCTATCTATCCAACAGAGATTGCTTCAACAATTACAACAATATCCATTTAGATGATTACTGAACCTTAAGATCAAATTTCTAATCTTCTAATATATATATGCAACTAATTGCAAATGTCACTAGAAGAATGGGATACAATTGTCAGACTTTATCTTATGAAATAAGAAAGTCAAAGTCAATGATTATATGTAGATTATTTTGATGCTCTATTTGAGTCCTTTACTAAGGATTTTAGACAAACTTGATAGTCATACTATCAACACATCAACTTATTGCAGTATTGGCATTCATCCAACTCTTTGGATGTGATATGGAAGTCACAGAAGTAGGTCAACTCTTTGACTTTCCTTCTTACTCGGGTCCGACCCACGCTTCCATTGTGCTCTCTTCATCTATAAACAACCATTGTTCAAGACAAAGAATCTCTTATGTTGAATTCAAAAGGATTTCAATACAAGAGCATTTCAACGTTTATACATGCTTCAATAAATTCATACAATATGAATATTACGAAGCTTCATGAATGACTAGAGTATAGACAGTAGAATGATGACACTCATCATATCTACATACATCTTAACTCTTAGAGACTTGGGTTTAGGTAGGTATTCAAACATTTTGAATACATCATCTCTTTCGAGCCACCATTCTGCATAATGCAGAGAACCATTTCATTCATGATTAAATGTCTAGATCACATATGTATGCCAAAATATCTTCTTTTATTTTATAGGGATTATTCGACAATTACGATCACCATCGACATGTCACTACCAAAGTACACTCGATGAAAGATCAAGACTATAGAGAGATACAAACCCTAAGGTGATGTCTTATTATCTTATTTAATTGTCATTCCTCATTATGGTGAGGAAACTTGCACATTGCAACCACATACATTATGTGTCCAATTGCATGTACAATATCTGAATCATGGGTCCAATCCAAGATATTTTACTGGTTATCATTGAGTATAACATTGAGTGGGTTTAATGAAGGATTATCTTAAATAAGAAATTTGCATAATGGTATATATATTATATATACATATTTTACTTTGATTTAGGAATTTTTTATGTCAAAGTTGTCTTGCCTTGTCAACACTGAAAGTTCATTCCCTTAATCACTTTCAATGTAAGAGATATTCTTACCATTATATCTCTAGCAAGATCTGGGATCTCCTTTCCTATCTTTAGCGCATCCCAATAATATGAGAACTTACGACTCCGATAAAAAGAAGCGGGAACTCATTCCGCCTTGCAAGTCCAACTTGCATTCCCAATTCGATCTTTAACACCCGGGCCTACCACCCCTAAGATGATGTTGACCCGTCATTAATTGAACCAACCGTCAACATGCTTAATACTCGCTATACACAATCCAATATCACCCCAATAATATGAGGACTCGATATTGGGTCACTACGTATACGGCCTTACTCTTTCGAGAAGCAAAGAACCCGATCCAATTAAATCATGTACAAGATCTGTCACTTCGGACAGGCGTCTCCTATACACAACAACCGGCGACGTAATCCTTTGCCTTGACGGGAGACCATGGATGTCACTTATGTGATCCTCCACCTCATATTCAAATTGTAATTAATTATCGTGAATCATATTCAAATAATTAATTCTTACAAGGGAAATACACATCTATTCATAATAGAGTGTTTATTGGATATAATTAATTTAATCACATTAAATTAATCATCAATCCAATCATCAATAAACAAACATGTCTTTTACTTGAATTGTAGGTATATTCTCAAAGTACGTATTATTCGAATTTTAATAATTAGAAAAATACACATTGACTTTCTCCGGTATTATACAGTCCCTACCCGATGTCATGGCCAGTACCGACGAGAGTGGGACGGACCACATACGTTGCAACCCGCGACCCCAATGCTCTCCTACTAGGCACCACATCCGCCTCGAGAAAGGATAATACCAGATAGATCATCATGTACTTTGAGATGCTCATCGGTTTTTCAATCGAAATTATACCATATAATATACATCAAAATAATTTTGATTATATTATAAGGAGATTTGCTAAACAAATCCCCAATCCTATTCAAGCAAGAGGGTTTTTCATGTAAATGTTGTCCTACAACTATTGTAGGATAAACTATGGTTTTCATGAAATCAATGTTTGTTGATGAACCAATGATCAAGATCTAATATCTCATCATTGTGGTTTAGGCAAATGTCAATAAATGAAATAATTATCTCTTTAAATATTTCACAAATATTTATCACTAACTATTCCAGAAAATTAACAATTAATTTTCATCATGATAATTGAATGACTTATCACAAGGTTCATGATCCAAGATGTCAATTTCCAGCAGTGACCCCCAATCACTAAAATTAATTATCTTGATCAATTTAAATCCAAAAAATGCAAACTCAGTTTCCAAAGATTGCCTATTTGATTTATTAAAGAACCCAAGTGATAATTTATGCATTTCGAGGTGGATTAAAACCGTAAATATCTCATTAATCACGTTTAAATCCGCAGTTCCCGCAACAGTGAATATAGGCATATTCAAAAAGCCATATCTTGAGCAAATGAAGTCCAAATTTAGTAAACTCAAGTCCTATGGTTTCCTTGTTTAATGGGGAACAAAATCCAATTGAAAATTTTGTATTTAAACATTTTAAACAGTGCCGAAAAAATCAATTAGACAGAGGTGCGAAAATTGAAATGCAGTAAAAAATTCGCAACCCTTTCAAGAACCAAATCGTCTAAGGTCTATGGATCATATCCAAAACCTTATTCAACCTGACTCTGTTACCACTTGAAGGATATTGAGTATCCTTAAGCGCATCACGGAAGCGTGTTGATCGCATCGTATGCAATCGAGGCGGCTAGTCGCACTAGTCGCTAGATGCGGCGGAAATTAAAATTTTTAAACCTAAAGATGAAACCACATGATCACGAGAACACTTCTCGGATCGTTTCATCAAACCACAAAGTACAAGGAATACCTCTTGAAGCGTGGTTGTGATCGCAAGATCCCAAAGTAGAGATCCTCCTGTCTCAAGTCCGATTCATGAAGAACGCACTTGCGGGCACGATGATGAGTCGCGTCCTTCCCGCAATCCTCGATGAAGATCCAAGCAATGGATCCCGTGATTTCGTCAAACGAAATCCGTCGTCTTCCTTTAGAGAAAGCAGCCCCAAAGAAGAAGGAGATCCTCGAGTCGTCGAAGGCGAAGCCGAGAAGGTCTCTCCTTCCTCTACATAAGATGGACGGCCATCCTTTGGAGGAGAGAAAGAGAGAGGGCGAGAATATGAGAGAGAGAGAGAGTTGAAACCTTGTACAACTCTTAATGATGTACCTTGGAAGGCTACCCTAGCCCTCCTTTTATATTAGTTTAGGATCCAATGGATCTCAGTCCATGGGACACATGGATCCAACGGCCATGCTTGGTCCATGTAAAATCAATGGCTATAATTATTGTTGGTTAAAACTAACAACATTTATTTATGATTAAATTAAATATATGTTGCAACATTATCAACACATTTTTAATTTAACATAAATAAGTTAGTTGAGAGATTAATCATCATAATAAAATGGAGATAATATTGCCTCCTAAAATTGGTGGCTTTATTTCTCCTTTTTATTATATTACATTATCTCTCAATTATCACAAAAATATCCACCAAATTAATTCCAAATTAATTTGTGAATATTTCAATCATGCCATTGAAAATTATGTGAATCATATTCACATCCCAAACTAATTTGTAAATGACATTTCCAATTAATTAACAAATGTGAATCCAATCCACATTTAATTATTAACAAATGTTATTTACTAAATTTCTCTCTCTTGAATATATGTATATTATAAATAATATTTATAATACACAAATATTATGGATAATAATATCCACATTCTCTTGATAATTAAATCCCCTTTAATTATCTTGGATAATCATTCTCATAATATGAATCATATTCATATTAAGCATGATAATTAAATCTCATTTAATCATCAAGTTCTTCTTGCTTGGATATGAATTTCATCAAATGAATTATTCTCGAACCCTTTCAAGAATAATGTGCTTTCTCCGCAGATACTTGGAGATAAGGACAAGGTGATTGTATTGTTCCACGTATAGTGACTTGGATGTTGAGATCTCATCTCAAATCCAGATATTACGGACCTCCCATAGATGCTTGATTAAATCAAGACCGCAGATCTAATCTTCTCATTGAATCTGAATCTCATTCAGACCAATGTCCAACACTTGGACTAAGATCAGATTGCTTCTCTACTGAAAGGAGTCACTAAAATCCAGACCTGTTTCATCACTCCCTCGAAATGGAAGCGTCATGGATATACAATCGTTTATGGTCACATCACCCTCAGGTATTCCCAATACCTGTACATCCTGCATACTGGAAGACCCATGGTCAACCCGAAGATCAAGATCAATTTTACATTGTCTTCTTCAGGGTTTGATCACTAATTTTCTCATTTGATCATTGGGATTTGGTATCGATCATATACTTTCCAAAAGCATATATCATACCTAGGTCTTGATCATATACTTTCCAAAAGTATATATCAAACCTACAAATTCAATCAAGCTTCCAAAGCGAGACGACCGTGCATGGAATTTGATTCTTCCCAATATCTCATGAGTGAGCTCATGTCTTCCGGTTCAGTAGTGAACATGCATGATCCCTTTGAGAGATCGAATTACTCATATGCCCTTATATGCACACTAGCGCACCGGTGTATAGACCTTGGTTAGGTCATTAACCTATTGGTCTGCCAAATGTACACACTCAGACATATAGTAACACATCTGTCTCCGGTCAGAGGATGCGTGCCTATGCTGTGACAGCATTCAACATAGGACTTAGGTTATCTCGATCTCGTTAAGTCAACCCATTGACCTAACTAATCTGACACCTCCGAATCTCTATTCCTATGCAGAGGACATGCATCAAGAGGTCGGTCAGATATCAACCTATGTGAGAAAGGATTTCCATCTCCTACTCAGGCTGGAGATCACATCTTAACAATCATTTGACGGTGCTTGATGAGTCCTCAATCCAACCCTTTAGATATTCATCCAAGCACCAGCCTCTATTATTCAATTTATTGAATCAACAGCTGTATGATCATTAAGATAGCCATGGTACATAACCCTAATTGTACTAAGGGACCTTTTATGCAAATTATTTATTCTTCATTTCAGATCAGGGAATGATATGTGCAATAACATTTATTGCATAATGGCTCGTCGTGGGCTCACATGTCCAACACCCACCCCCCGACCCCATTGCCTGCCCTGCAACCCTGCCCCCATCACCACCCCCTAGACCCCATCGCCCCCTAACGACCCCATCCCCCCGCCCCACCATCCCCCCCTTCGCCTACCCCACCTCCCCTGCCCCAATTTCCACCCCACCCCCTCCAATAGCTCGCCCCGCCTCCTTCCCCCATAATCCCCCCTACGGCGTTGATGAATCCATGATTCATTAACTTTTCTGTCGCATTTTGTCTTAAAACCCTTAACAAATACATGTAAATATTCATTAATTCTCATATTTTAACAAAACAATATTCATGTGTAAATATTCACTTTTAATCACTAAAATCATGTAAATAAATAAAGAACCAGAAAAATAAAGAAAAGGCAGATTGAATATATGTATATATATGCAATATGACTTAAATATAAATATAGCTATAAGATATATTTATAACCTAACCCCCGTGACCAAGTCAGCATGGATTGGTCGACAAACTAATAAGTAGGAGGAGATAAGGAAAGAAAACCAAAGAAAAATAATTTAACACACACAAATACACATTTCATTATTTATAAAATAAATACAAAACTTCAAAGAATTTTAATTATTCCATATGAACATATTTTTCACTAAACCCTTCTCCTAATTATTCCTAAAAATATATAGAAAAATATAAAAATAAGTTAAAAATATTACCCTGTATATATGCCAAGAAACCCAGCCTGTAAATTGTCAAAATCTCAACTTCCGAACATCATAACTTCCTCATACGAACTCCAATTTCACGGTACTCACCTTTAAAGTTCATAAAATAATATTCTCTAATTAATAAAGTGGTTTCATCGAATTTGGAGTCCGTTTGCAAAAAGTCGGTTTTGGGACCAAAAGACAAAGGGGTTTCTGGGCTATTTATTTTCTAACACACATTATTTATCATTTTCTTAATTTTATAATTTTTAATTTATTTCATGATCTTGTAGTTTCACTATAATTTATTTCATAATTTTTGGAGACTATTTATTATTTTAATAAAATCAAAAACCCTAAAATATAGGTATAAATAACCTATTTAGATACTAACTCTATTTATTAAAATATGTAAATTAATTTATAAAAATCTATAAAAATTCGTATAAACTTTATTTAATACTCTAATAATTAAGAAAATATAAAATTAATTTTTATTTATTTATTTATTAAATTAAAAATCTAAAATCTATTTATAAATACATATTTATTAATATAATATTTATATTTAAAATAATATTTATTATTTATTAAAAGTAATTATACCATAATTTAGAAAATTAATTTATTTAACTTTCTTGTATTTATACCTATTTAAAATAATTTAATTTACTATTTTATACTTAATTTATAAGCTATTTTTGCTTCTGGGCCAACCAGGTGCTGACACGTGTCAGCACCTGGTTCATCTTCTTCAAGAAGAGGTTGAGCCGGATTCTGTTTGGCCGGCCGACTTCGCCCCTTTTTCCCGCACCACTCTAGAAGCTTCCGACCTCTCTAACCCGTCCATCTTCTTCTCCTAACCACCCTCTTCACCGCCACCCTTAGATTAACCTTGGAGCCCAAGCCAACTCTTCTATAAATATGCTCCAAGACGTCATATCAACCTAACTTTCCAACAACCCAAGAGCTTCTGCTCCAGGTTTCCGAACCTCCACCTTCCAAGCCTTATTCCGGCCAAACGAAGGCGGTGACAGCACCGTGGAGGATCTCGCGAGGAAGAGGAGTCTTCGGAGGATCGTTCCAAGGCAGAGCATCGTCTTGAATCGCAACGCTACGCCGCGTCGGAGCTCCGGCTGAAGTCGCCGTCGAGCATCAGTCTAGGTAATATACCTTGACCTATTCCCAGACTTTTTCGTCCATTTTCCTTCGTTTTCTTCTCGATAATCGTGCCATGATTAGCATGGCTAATAGCTACTTTAGGTAGCTTAATCACCTATCTTCGACGCACATCCGAATTCCCCTTTCGAATCGTTTTGAATTCGCTTCAAATCAATAATCAAACCATCGTCTTCCACATCACTGGTTGCTTTGGCTGGAACTTAAGTTTTTTTTTCATCACTTTTGGGGCTTAAGATCATTAATCCATTGGTAGATTCGATACGAATCGAGCATATGCTTGGGTACCTTGCAGATCCAGGTTCTTCGCAAGATCGTATTTCGCCATTGAAAACCTTCGAGCATCAGAGAAATCCATCTCCAAGGTCGGACTTCAGCACAGCTCAAGCTCCAGGTTGACGGGACCCCAGACTTCATCGTCGATTCAAGGCTGCTCGGAGCGACCTCCGCCGGAATCCTTCAGCGGGCGAGCTCGAGGGGTGGAGGCGCCACCCCTCTGGCCCCGCAGGTGTGCCAAAGTCATCGCCGGTCGACCGCCATTAATCGGAGATGACGACGCCTTCACCAGCAGCCGCAACTGCCCAAGAACAGAGGATGCACAGGTGCGCGATACGTGGCGCACCTGTGAGCGTCCGATCCGCGCGCACGCCTTCTAATCTCGGCCGTCAGAAACGAACCGGTGGAGAAATTGTAACTTGAACCCAGCCAAGTATCCAGAATTTCATCCCGCCTCCAGACATTCACATAATTGCATTTAGGTCCCTCCGTAGGGACCTAAATGTAAAGTTTCTTATATTTTTCTTTCAGAACAGTCCTCCAGGACCAATTTGCAGACAATTTTAATAGTTTTTCTCGTGTTTATGCCCCTGGGTTGTAGGGGTTGTTTCTTATTCTCATGACCTCAGATTTCGACGCTTTCTTGAGGGTAGTTACATAACTACCCCAGATACTTAGTATAAATTTTTCGCGGCTTTTTGACGAGTTTTCTACGAGTTTTGACTTTATCGAAAGTCGCTTCGTTTTGCTTTGTTTTCTTGTGTAGTTCGAGTACGCGGCTCGAACCTCGTTCACCCTATTATATAGTATCACCTAGATATTAATCGCCTACTATATAATAAATAAATCTTTTGAAAAATATCCCTTTTTGAAAATTAAATAAAAATTTAAAAACAATAAAATCAAATAAAAATAACAAAAGTAAAAAATCAATAAAAAGAAGAGTTTTGACTTAGAGAAGAATTAAAATAAGATTACGAAAAGGAAAATCTAGGGAATTTATTCTGCCTCCTTGAGTTCGACCCAGGAACACTTGCCTGGTAAAATAATTAGTGAACAGTTTTCCGACAGAAAACCGTAATTTGTTTGATATGTTTAAGAACCGAAAAGTTTGTTTCGCGGCTTTCGGCTACAACTGACAACTACTTTCTTCCTTCAATAAAAAGAAAGCCGCGAAACTCAATTCTTTTTGCCATATCAAAATGGCGCCATTGCCGGGGAGGTGTCAGATTCTTTTTGATTTTTCATTTCTCGTGATTTTATTTTTTTTCTCTTCTCTTTGTTTCATTTTTTTTCGTACGTTTTTTCGTAAGGCTTTTCGTGTTTAGTTTTTCGAGTTTCTCTTTTGTTTTCTTACGGCTTTCTCGACTTCGCGGTTTTCACGGCTTTCTCGATCAGCTTTTCTTTGCTAACCATCTTTGCAGGGCCTGCAGGATCAACCGGCTTCTTCGGAAGCTGAGCCAGTTGAAAGAGCAGAGGTCGACTTCTTCTTCACGAGTCGACTGCAGAAGAGCAGAGTAGTTAGTACACTTTTGTTTATAAAAGAGAGAGAAAGGGAGAGAGTTGTAATAGACAATAAATAAACCCCCCCCCCCCCCATTTTCTTCAGGGTCTGATTCGCCAGATACCGTGTATCCAAGGATCAGGGCACCCACCGCGGCTTTTATCGCTCATCAGTTTTCCGCAGTTTTTATAGATGCTTGTTTAGGTTTTTTTTACTCTATCTGCTTGTGCCGCGTAGCTAGTTCTAGGACTTGCAACCTAGGTGCTTGCTCTAGGGTTTCTAAATAAAAAGAAAAAATAGACGTTGTCTGAAAAAACCCATAAAAATCGCAAAACTAAAATCAGGACTGCTAAATCTATCTGACTAAAAACCGTAAATCAACTCAAGTGATTTGGGAGAGTAACCACCGCACATTTCTCAGAGTGCGCGAGCGAGAGACGACACTTAATAAATATCCCGAAATCTTTCAAAATACTACTTAGTTCATACACTGAATCACTGCTTTTCAGTGGGTACGCTCGGGTAGCCGGCAACGGTCCGAGTTTACTTAGCAGAGTAGGGGATTTAGAGGACACTGCGTAAGGCTCCGTCCTCAAGTAACGCGGTCCGGAATCGGTTCGTGTACTTGCCACCATACTGGCTGAGAGCAAGTGGTTCTTTGTAAGGACTCGGGACAGTATCGCGGGAGATACATCGGGCACCTATAAGCTCGCACAGCGCACGATAAACTGCCAAAAATTTGTTTGCTAATTACAACCCTAAAACCGAAAAGATAAAAGACCGAACTCTTACGGTCTTCATCAGGGTTGAGTTGGTGAAAACGGGGTTTGCTTTGTGTTTGCTTGCGGGGCGTGAGTTTCCGCGGCTTTCGTATTTCTCTCTCTCTCTTGAATCGTACACGTGCCTCTCCCGACTTTTCTCTTGACATCGAAGATGACGTCTCGACGGCTTTTCAGCTCAGACTCTGTGAGCTTTCAACAGTCCACCGTCGAACGTATGTCTTCACAGGCTCGGGATGACTCTCTTTCCGAGCTGGTCCTATCAGATCTCGAGGCGAGTCAGACCCAGACTCCCTCACCTCCTGGCCAGAAAATTGAGACATACTCTCATCTCAATAAATCATCTCCAGCTGAACTATCACTGAGTGCTTACGAGAGCTTTTCTTTTCCAGACGACTCGAAGCCAATGGCTCGCGGTAAAGCACCAGCATCAGAAGAGAGGGCAGCAGCCGAGGAGCAAGATGACGGAAGATCAGAAGCTGCAGATATTACTACTGGGATTCTCGATACACTTCAGCAGATGAATCTACAAATTCGAGAACAATTCCGAGTTCAGACGGAATTACAAGGGCAAATAGCCGCCTGCGAGCAGGGGCCGGGAACCAGTTACCGCCTACGGTTCCCGCGACTTTACGGGACGAGTATGACCCGGGCGCAAGAATGCTCCACCATTGGATTCGGCTACCGCCGAATCAAGGGCCATATGAACTCCGACCGTCCTTCATCTCTTTGCTTCCCAAGTACTATGGGAATACCGCAGAGGAGCTGTTCACGTTTTTACAACAGTTTGAGATGATCTGCAGAACGGCTTGTTATCCAGGTGTAACGCAGGAAGCCGTACGCCTCAAGGCCTTTCCCTTTGCCTTAGCCGATAAGGCCCTTTATCGGCTGAGTCATTTGGGAGAGAAATTTCTACGTGGGATGACCTGAAGTGCACATTCATGCGCAAGTATTTTCCTCTAGGAAGGACGAACATGATGAGGAGCCAGATCTCCAACTTTACGCAAATGTCGCACGAATCATTCCATGAGGCATGGGATCGATTCAAGGACCTAACGAAGAGATGCCTGCATCATGAGATCCCGATGAAGGTGCTCGTACAGAATTATTTCGGAGGACTCCAGCCGGAAGTTCAAGGGCTAGTCAGTGCCGCATGTGGTGGCAGCTACTTAAACAAAGATGCCGAGTCAGTTTGGACCATCCTCGAAGGGATGGCTGAGAACTCAAGAGTTGTAGACTCTACTCGGGCATTTCAGAAAGCCCCACAGCCACCACATCATCGAGAACATCATAAGGTGGCAAATATCTCGGACTCTGAATCCAACACCAACATGGGCTTCATTAGCGAGAAATTGACGTTGGTGGATGTGATTCACAAGCAGGTTCAAGACCTACAGCCGCTGCGAGAGTTGGAAAAACTCTCATCTCTACCTCAGCAGCTGAGTGGTCTATCGAAGAAGGTCGCTGAACTTCAGATCCAGTACCAGCAGAGCCAGACTTCTTCGAATGCGCAACCAGCACGGAGGATTGCACCCGCTCCACCCACCTGTCAGATCCATTACATCCAGAGCGAGTCCGAAATTCCGCAGGTCGATTGGCATGAGGATCAGTCTCATACCAATCCCGGTCAGATCACCAGCACCGCAGAGATGGAGGTGGAGCCGCAATCCACTTTCGAGATCAACGGGATTTGGTATACTCCAATACAGCAGCCGAGTATACCGAACCAGCAGCTGCAGCAGCCATACGGTCATCCGCAGCATGGACGTCCGCAATTTCAGCACCTCCAGAGCTTCACACAGCAGCAGTCTCATCCGAATGTCTACCATCAGAGACCGCAGCCTTCATATCAGCACCCTGCCCAGTTTCACTGAATTATTCTTTTCAGCAGCCGCAGCAGTCTTCCTCTACACCTCAGCGCTACTCCCAGCCTTCCACCTCTCAGCATTTCACGCCAAGGCAGGAGAGAGGAGCAAGCCAGGGCCACCACAACGAACCGGAGATGTCTTCACAGGCCCAGGCGCTCAACCAGATCATGGATATGCTGAGTACGCTCCAGATCGCGCACAAGACAGAGATGGAGCAGGTTAACCGTCGTCTGGACGAGTTAACCGTGCCGAAGACCACTCTCCCAGCCCAACCTCAGATGAACCCGAATAACAAGAGGAGGCATCCAGATCAGGTAGATCCTACAGGTAAGATCTCGTTTCCTGAATTTTTATCTAACTTCATTCGTCTCAGGAGCGGTAGATCACCGCAAACACCTACTGGAGAGGAGGAGAGGGCACCAGAGGAGCACGAGCATGATCCAAATACCGAGGAGGAGAAACCGCAAGAGGATAAGGACCAATATGAAGAATCGAGAGACGGGAGCAATGCCAACTCATCAGATATGGATACTGGCGACTCAGACGATGATATCACGCCAGATCAGGCAGAGAGCCCGGACAAAAACATTTCTTCCCCTGTTTTAGAGAGTTTTGTAGATAATTCTGAGACTCTCGATGTAAATACTGATTCTGAGTTGAATAAAACTTCTGATTTTCTGAATCCTGACTTTATTCCTTTTCTCGATGCTTTATTTGGAAAAGGAAAGAAAAAGATCAAAAATAATCCCGAATCTCCACAGATTGAAAAGTTACTCAAAGATCACATCTTTCTGAAGATCCCTCTTCACGATGCCTTGGATCATTTTCCTACGCTCAAGAATCAGTTAAGGAACGAATGTACTTTGCGTAGGAAAAAGAGATCACGAGTTGAGAAGCATATATTGACCAAGGCAACTTCATGTGCAATTCGGAACAAGGTACCAAAGAAGAAGAAAGATTTGGGAGCTCACTATGTCAACTGTCAGATTGAAGACACTACATTCCATCGAACTCTCTTAGATAATGGTTCTTCGATCAATCTACTTCCATTCTCTTTGCTTGATAAGCTCAAGCTAGGTCCTCTCTATAAATCATGAGCGATACTTCAATTTGCAGATCGATCTATAAAGAGACCTAGAGGTGTGATGAGGAACATTATCGTAACCGTTCAGGGCTCACAGTTTTCCGTGGACTTTACGGTCCTAGACATGACATGCCCTACACAGTTACACCTTGCTCCAATCATTCTCGGGAGACCCTTTTTGCAGACGGCAAGAGCACTCTTCGATTATGATGCTGGGAGAGTATCCTTCCGCACAGACAACGGAGAAATAAACATTGAGATGGAGAGAGAATGTAGCAGTCCTAGATCAGTATTGTCATTCACTTCAGAGGACACCAGTCTTACGGAAGATTGCTAGAACATAGATGAGACACAGTTTCCTGATCTTGAGAGCGTTTATTTTGATACCCAAGATATCCTACACGAGGATAGGGTAGATCACTTGGTACCTAGTTCTTCAGATGATTGTTTGCATACAGAAACAGATTTCATTTCAGACTCAGATGAGCAGTCACCTACAGTAGATATCTCTGTGCCGCAGATTGAAAGAACACATATTACAGCACAAGAGTCCATCGAATACATTGCACAGATCATACAGTCCATGCAGCATAGAGAGTCGGATGGTGTAAGGCTGACACAGATAAACACCTTCTGTAGTCCGACTCCAGAGATGCATATTTCAGAAAAGAGAGCTATGCCGTATACAGAGTTTAATTACAGAGGAGGCTCTACTTTTGTAGCCAGCGATCAATACGCACACAAGAAGCAGAAAATTCAGTATGATCCTGGTTGAAGTGATTAGATAACCGTCGTGGTTAACGGGCAGATGTTGAAGCACTTCGTAGAGACTACTGATCATCTGGCCTGTACTGAAGTGATCTATTTTGTACAGGAATCATGATCATTCCTTCACTTTTTCCTGTACAAATTCTTTTGAGCCATTCTGGAGATTCACAACTCTTGTACATTCTTCGTAGACCACAATCCTCCCCGTTTTTGCTCGTCTTCTATGCTTAGGATATCAGATCCTAAGTATAGGGGGGACCGATTGCCCGCTGATTTACGTTTTATTTTTTGTACTGATTCTTTTGTATAGTCATTCTTTCTCACGAATCACTGGTCCCCAATTTTTGGCTACACTCTTTTCTATACTTAGGATGCCTTATCCTAAGTATAGGGGACCGAGTGATTTTGATGATTTCGTATTCCTTTCCTTTTAAACTTTCATTATTTATCCTTTTTATTCAGTCATCCCGTTTTTTCTCTCCCGTGATACTTACGATGACCTGATCGTAAGTATGGGGGGGTGACTGACTTATACTCGATATCCTTTTTCACCCACTTTTACTTAGCACGAGTTAAGTCCTCCTTTTTCTCTTTTGATGCTATGGGGACATAGCTCAAGCTAAGTATAGGGGGTGCGTATATATTGTATATATACTTTCGGCCATAACTCGTACTTTTATGTATTTTCTATATCTATAAAATCCATAAAAAGTGGGTACGGGTTAATTTAAAATCCACTCTTTTATTTATAAAATCCTTGTAAATAAGTAAAATATGATTAAAACTTGTATTTATAAAATCCATAAAAAATACAAAGTCCTAAAATTCAGAAAAATTACAAAATTCTTAAAATCCATAAAAATGAGTTAAATCCAGAAAATATACTTCACAAAAACATGGTTGCATTTGCATTCGCATTTTTCAGAATAAGTTTGATTTCTGGAACTAAGGACTGAGTCTAGTCTAAAGGATGGAGCTTGATTACGGCCTTTAACGTTCATTGTAAGGAGCTTGATTAGGAACTGGAATTTAGACTCTTCAGGTCTACCGACTTAAAATCTTTGGGTTCCGTAAGACCATATTCGGGAAATCAAGTCATCTGAGCTTAAGTAGACCATTTGGAGTCATCCGTACAACTCTACACCAGTGAACCAATTTTGAACACATGCACTCTGCACTTAGCTCGACTTGCATGGAGTTCTGAAGGGCAGTACACCTTGGTAGTGCGTTTCTGTCCTTATCTTTGCGGCATTGACGTCTAAAGACAGGAGAGATTGGGGTTGCGATAGTTGCTTCGGATGAGGGAAGGATCTGCTGACACAATTTTTCTAAGACCTCAAAAAAAGGGACGGACTAAAAAGATGCTATATCCGTCGAGTCACAAAAAGATGAATGCAGTGCAAGCAAATTACAAAGTCAAAGCAAAGCAGAAGCCACCAAATAAGACCACAATGGTCCAAGCTTCCACCAAAAATGACCACAATGGTCCAAGCTTCCACCAAAAAATGCCTGCACATCTTAGTGGAGACTCAGCTACACCGGTTGGGCTTCACAAGGAGATGCGTATCCACTGGTCGCACTCCACTTCTTTTCTCATTCTTCTAACTTCTCCCTATATTCGATTGTGGACATAACAGAACTGAACTCAGAAGGGAATACCTCCCTCCTCGAGGAAAGAGTAGCGAGATGAGGAAGCCATAGGAGTGTATAGCCGAGATGGACGGTTTCTACGGTTCTCTAAGCAGGAAGAGCTAAATCAATTCACACACTGTACAAGTTGACTTCAAGGATGATAGAGTTTGCGATATGAATGAATGAGTCTGAATTAGCCGATGAAGTGATCTTGAGTAAGGATTATGGAACTTAAGGATTGTTGAGGATAAAATCCTAATCCTAGTTAAGGTTTCGACAAAATGCTTGTTTTAGGCCCGATCGAGCTCTGTCCTTTGTCTGTTCTCATGAATTGGTTTAGGAAAACAAATTCATTCTAACTTACGTTCTTTTTCACTTACTTTTTCAAAATTGTTTGCTAAGGGACTAGCAAAGTTTAAGTATAGGGGTTGATGAATCCATGATTCATTAACTTTTCTGTCGCATTTTGTCTTAAAACCCTTAACAGATACATGTAAATATTCATTAATTCTCATATTTTAACAAAAACAATATTCATGTGTAAATATTCACTTTTAACCACTAAAATCATGTAAATAAATAAAGAACCAGAAAAATAAAGAAAAGGCAGATTGAATATATGTATATATATGCAATATGACTTAAATATAAATATAGATGTAAGATATATTTATAACCTAACCCCCGAGACCAAGTCAGCATGGATTGGTCGACAAACCAATAAGTAGGGGGAGATAAGGAAAGAAAACCAAAGAAAAATAATTTAACACATACAAATACACCTTTCATTATTTATAAAATAAATACAAAACTTCAAAGAATTTTAATTATTCCATATGAATATATTTTTCACTAAACCCTTCTCCTAATTATTCCTAAAAATATATAGAAAAATATAAAAATAAGTTAAGAATATTACCATGTATATATGCCAAGAAACCCAGCCTGCAAATTGTCAAAATCTCAACTTCCGAACATCATAACTTCCTCATATGAACTCCAATTTCACTGTACTCACCTTTAAAGTTCATAAAATAATATTCTCTAATTAATAAAGTGGTTTCATCGAATTCGGAGTCCGTTTGCAAAAAGTCGGTTTTGGGACCAAAAGACAAAGGGGTTTCTGGGCTATTATTTTATAACACACATTATTTATCATTTTCTTAATTTTATAATTTTTAATTTATTTCATGATCTTGTAGTTTCACTATAATTTATTTCATAATTTTTGGAGACTATTTATTATTTTAATAAAATCAAAAACCCTAAAATATAGGTATAAATGACCTATTTAGATACTAACTCTATTTATTAAAATATGTAAATTAATTTATAAAAATCTATAAAAATTCGTATAAACTTTATTTAATACTCTAATAATTAAGAAAATATAAAATTAATTTTTATTTATTTATTTATTAAATTAAAAATCTAAAATCTATTTATAAATACATATTTATTAATATAATATTTATATTTAAAATAATATTTATTATTTATTAAAAGTAATTATACCATAATTTAGAAAATTAATTTATTTAACTTTCTTGTATTTATACCTATTTAAAATAATTTAATTTACTATTTTATACTTAATTTATAAGCTATTTTCGCTTCTGGGCCAACCAGGTGCTGACACGTGTCAGCACCTGGTTCATCTTCTTCAAGAAGAGGTTGAGCCGGATTCTGTTTGGCCGGCCGACTTCGCCCCTTTTTCCCGCGCCACTCCAGAAGCTTCCGACCTCTCTAACCCGTCCATCTTCTTCTCCTAACCACCCTCTTCACCGCCACCCTTAGATTAACCTTGGAGCCCAAGCCAACTCTTCTATAAATATGCTCCAAGACGCCATATCCAACTAATTTTCCAACAACGCAAGAGCTTCTGCTCCAGGTTTCCGGACCTCCACCTTCCAAGCCTTATTCCGACCAAACGAAGGCGGTGACATCGTCGTGGAGGATCTCGCGAGGAAGAGGAGTCATCGGAGGATCGTTCCAAGGCAGAGCATCGTCTTGGATCGCAGCGCTACGCCGCGTCGGAGCTCCGGTTGAAGTCGCCGTCGAGCATCAGTCGAGGTAATATGCCTTGACCTATTCCCAGACTTTTTCGTCCATTTTCCTTCGTTTTCTTCTCGATAATCGTGCCATGATTAGCATGGCTAATAGCTACTTTAGGTAGCTTAATCACCTATCTTCGATGCACATCCGAATTCCCCTTTCGAATCGTTTTGAATTTGCTTCAAATCAATCATCAAACCATCGTCTTCTTCACATCACTGGTTGCTTTGGCTGGAACTTAAGTTTTTTTTCATCACTTTTGGGGCTTAAGATCATTAATCCATTGGCCGATTCGATACAAATCGAGCATATGCTTGGGTACCTTGCAGATCCAGGTTCTTCGCAAGATCGAATTTCGCCCCCTTCCCCCATAATCCCCCCTACGGCGTCCCCCCCCCCCCCCCAAGCTCGCACCTCCCCTACGAAGCCACCCATCCGTTGAATCGCCTCCCTCCCCCAACTCGGTGACCTCCAGCCCACTGCCTCCCTACGAAGCCACCTGTCGCCCACCTACTTTCTTTGGTTCAGGTCCAGAGGTCCAACGTCGTGGGAGGGGAGGCTGTCCACAGGACAGGTCAAACGAGGATAGATTATTTTTCTTCTTGATTAATTTTAGTCGTTCGATCGTAGCTTGGTTATATTAACTCATTTTTAACTCAAGGAAGTTAACTCTAGATGTGTCAATTTAACGATAGGGTTCGTGGGGGTAAGATGGAGCAAGTTTACAGGGGTGAGGGAGGAATTACGATGTTTCAAAGGTCGTAGAGGTAATTGACAAATATTATAGGGTCTGTCGGGTAAAATCCCTTGATTATATTGGATTATCATTCTCATGCATTCAAATAATATGAATCAAATTCATATTATTCATGATAATTAAATCACGTTTAATTATCCATTTCTCAATGCTTACATATAATTAAAAAATGGAATTATTCTTGAACTCTTTCAAGAATAATGCGCTTTCTCCGTAGATAGATGGAGATAAGGATAGGGTGATTGTAAGTTCCATGTATAATGACTTGGATATTGAGATTACATCCCAAATCCAGATCTCATGAACCTCTATTGATTACATTAAGATTGCAATCTAATCTTCTTATTACATCTGAATTTCATTCACATCAATGTCCAACATTTGGATCAAGATCAGATTACCTCTCTACTGAGAGATGTCACTAAATTCTGGACTTGTTTAAACACTCCCTCGGAATGGAAGCGTCATGGTTATACAATTGTTTATAATCACATCATCCTCAGGTATTCCTAATACCTGTACATCCTGCATACTGGAAGACCTATGAGAACCTCGAAGATATAAATCAATTTGTACTGTCATCTTTTGGATTTCATCATCAAGTTTCTCATTATTGGTCATTGGGAGTTGGTATCATTCACATGCTTTCCAAAAACATATATCATACCTACAAATTCTTGTCATGCTTCCAAAGCACACCGACCATACATGGAATTTGATCGTCCCAGTACCTCATGAGTAAGATCATGTCCTCCAGTTCAAAAGGGAACATGTATGATCCCTTTGAGAGATCGTATTACTCATATGTCCCCATATGCACACTAGCTCGTTGGTGCATAGACCTTGTCTAGGTCATCAACTTATTGATCTGCTAAATGTACATACTTAGACATATAGTAACACATCTGTCTCTGGTCAAAGGATGTGTGCTTGTATCATGACAATATACGGCATATGACTTTCGTTATCTGGATCTCATTTAGTCAACACTTTGACCTAACTAATATGACACCTTCGAATCTATATTCGCATACAGAGGACCTGCATCAAGAGGTAAGTTAGATATCATCCTAATAAGAAAGGATTGCCACCTCCTACTCAGGTTGGAGATCATCTCTTAAGAATCATTTAAACGGTGCTTGATGAGTCCTCAGTCTAACTCCTTTGATATTCATCCAATCACCAGCCTCTATGATTCAACTATTAAATAAAAAATTATATGATTATTAATAAGGCCTTGGTACATAGCCTTAATTATACGAAGGAACCTATTATGCAAACTAATTATTCTTCATTTCAGATCAGGGGATGATATTTTCAATAATACTTATTGCATAATGGCTCTTCATGGGCTCGCATGTCCAACAATCTCCCACAAGACCAAATAGCCATTAATGAACAATCTCCCACTAGCCCAAACAACCATTAATGAGCTAATCTTTAAACCCACACTCATGTGACAATCATAGGATATTTAGAATAATAGCTAGTTAAGCTGATCAATCACTCTGTTCTAGAGAGACTATGCCAAGTCCTTTTACGACACTTGCATATACCCCAGTAATAGTGATCGCATCTAGCGCAAATGTTGCATGTCATGCAACCAATACTCTATCTTGAAGCATTTATAGTATTGTTGATACTACGATTCAATAATCATTATAACCAGTATATAATTTCGATTATCCTTATTAGAATAACCTTATCCCCAGAGATCTCTATCTCCCAAGGTATCTATAGTTAAGACCTTTTAGATCACTATCAATAAAGTCTTAAGTTCTTGATGATAAGACCTAGTGATCGCTATCTAGAACGTGTTGTCCTCTTTGCATATATTGTTATTACTGTAACCAAGTATTTTATTTCCATAGTAGGATTAGTAATAATTTACTACTCCCACTGCATGGTAGACATCTAGCCTTTGCACACATCTAGCATACACTCGACTTATCATAACTGATGCACAATGGCAAGAAGTTCTTGCATTCACTTCCTCAACTCTTTGAGGTGCTAGCCCTTCAGATAGGTCAGTACCATATCTTAAGAGAAGGAAGCCTTACTTGGGGTTTTTCAAGCATGGAATATGTCCAAGGTGTACTACAAATGTGACGATCCCAATACCCTCTTCTCTTTACTTCATGACATCTTCAGAACTAATATCCAATAGGCGTGCTTGAGATCATATCTCAAGGTATGGAATAGCCAGATTATGAAACACTTATTATCATCCTTATATCATTTCAAATGATTAGGATATCATCTACATTAATCATGATGAACACAATGGTACTCCCACTAAGCTTCACATGGTACACTAAGATTCTATCTGAATTCATAACCTTTATAATTTCATCAAATCTTATGTTCCAACTAAAAGAAGCATATTTGAGTCCATAGATGGAGTTCTTTAGCTTGCACACCTTTCTTTCCTTATCCATGAAGCCACGTGGTTGCTTCATATGAATATCCTCGGAGAGGTATTCATAGAGTAATGCAATCTTGACTTCCATCATGAAGATGTCAAAGTCATGTTGTGTAGCTATAGTTAGCAATATTCTGGCGGGTTTGAGAAAGGTCACTTGAGAGAAAGTCTCATTGCAAGCGATGTCTTCTCTTCGGTGTGTATCTTGTGGATATGAGCCGTGCTTTGAAGGTTTGTACCTTCTCATCAGGTTCTTTCTTTCTATAAAGATTCATTTACACCTTAACGAGTCTTTAGGTGGATCCTCAAGGGTCCATATACAACACTTTTATATGAAGTCTACTTTAGACTTTATTGCTAAACTACATCTTTCCATGTCATGATCCTCCGAAGCTTCATAACATGAAGTCAGATCATTGTCGGATTTCTCAACCACATGGAATCCATCCTCAAACTAATTTGAAGAGGTATGATTCTATCATCTTTTATTGTCCTTTTAGTTTCTGATTTCAAGAGCCCCATTACCTTCTCAAGATTCAATGAGATTTTTTACTTCATCTTGATTCTCAAGAGTCTCATCCTTTAAGAATCATATCCATAGAGATGAAATCTTTTAAAAATCTCGAGTTCATAAAATATGTATCCAATACCATCCTTTATTTTCCAAACAAAGGAGCACTCTCTTGTGATAGATTCCAACTTACTTGCATCCACGACATGGTCATGGACTAAGCGACCCTAAATTCTCAAGTGTCCAACACAAGGCTAGGTTTCAAACCATAGCTTATGAGGATGTTCGGGTTTAGATTTGCATTGGAATCTTATTAAGGATGTATATTGTAGTCTCTACTACATTTATACTTGGAAACTAAGATGTAATTATGCTAATATTCATCACTGATCAAATCATGTCACACATGATCCAATTGTATTTCCATATAACTCTATTGAGTTTAGGTGTATTGGAAGGAGTGAGATAGGACATATCTCCATAAGGTATTCCTTGAGTTCATCTAATAGGTACTTGCTACCTAGGTTAGATCAAATACAATTCATCTTCCTTCAAACTTTGGTTCTAAATCAAAATAGTGAAATCCTTGAACACTTCAAAGCTTTCAAAGATGAAGGGAAGAAATCTCATATAAAAAATAATCACCGAATGATATCACGTATCATCCATGTTTATTATGATGTAGATGATCCACATGCATTAATATGTATGAGATCTTGAATACCTTGGCATCTGACACCATTACTAGAGAAGGGTGCGTTGGACATTTTCTACTTTGAATACAATATTCAGAAGCATTTAAGATTTGAAATTTCAGACATTTTGAAGCTTCATCTCTTACTAGTTTATTGATCTCATCAATAGACACATGTTCAAGGCTTGATGCTAGATCATTGTCAAATGATCTTCATCCTCCTATCGATCTTAAAAGGTTTAATTTCCAACATTAGAAATATTAATGAAACATTCATTGATGTTCTAATTTAGTAGAGTCCTCTAAATATTAGATTACTATATGAAATCTATCCATCATAACTCTTTATGATAGGTCTATTCCTGAATTCATGTTTATTTCCAACATTTAAAATTAAACTATGAGTGTATTCTAATATCTAGGTCATAGAGACATTATCTAAGACTAAGGGCTCTCCCTCTGAAAAAATGAAGTCTATTAATCCAATAGAGGTTGTTGCAACAATTGCATCAACATCCATGCAGGTGACTATTAAACCTTAAGATTGAAAATTTTCTAGTCTTCCAAAACATATGAAACCAATTCCAAATGTCATTAGAAGAATGAGATACAATTATCATACTTTGATCTTATCTTATAAGTAAGTCAATTTCAATGACGCTATGTAGATATAGATTATTCTGATGCACTATCTGGGTCCTTCTCTAAGGATCCAAGATAGTATAGATAGTCATACTATCAGTGCATTGGCTTATTGCAATATTGACATTCATAAAACTCTTTGGATGTCATATGGAAGTCATAGAAGTACAGTCAACTTTTTGACTTTCCTTCTTATTTGGGCCAGACCCATGCTTCCACTGCCCTCCCTTCATCTATAAACAACCATTGTTTTAGACAAAGTATTTCTTATGTTGAATTCAAAAGATTTCAATATAAGAGTATTTCACAATCAATACATGCTTCATTTAAAAATAGAATTGTTTGACAATTACGATCATCATGGTCAATATACCTCCAAAGCACACTCGTTGAGAGATCAAGACTATAAAGACATAAAAACCCTAGGTTGTTGTCCTATTATCTATTTAATTGTCATTCTTCATTATTATGAGGAAACTTGCACATTGCAACCACATACATTATGTGTCCAACTGCAAGTACAATATCTTGATAATGGATCCAATCCACGATATTTTACTGATTATTATTGAGTATAGTATTGAATGTAACGAGGATTATCTGAAATACAAAATTTCTATAAATGTATATTTATATAAGTTACTTTGATTTAGGAATTTTTATATCAAAGTTATCTTGCCTTGTCAACACTGAAAGTTCATTCACTAAATCACTTTCAATGTAATAGATATACTTAGCATTATATCTCAAGCAAGATCTGAGATCTCCTTCTTACCTTTGTTACATCCCAATAATACAAGAACTTGCAACTCAGATAAAAATAAGCAGGGACACATTCCACCTAGCAAGTCCAACTTGCATTTCCAATTCGGTCTTTAACACCCGAGCCCACTACCCCTAAGGTGATGTTGACCTGTAGTTAATTGAGCCAGCCATCAATTGGATTAGAACAACTATGCGCAATCCAATATGACCCCAATAATAAAAGGACTCCACATTGAGGACACTACGCATACGACCTTACTCTTTTGAGAAGCAAAGAGCTCGATCCAAATGCTCTTATATGTCGGAGCTGTCACTTCGGACATGCGTCTCCTACATACGATCTCTGGAGACGTAACCCTTCGCCTTGACAGGAGATCATGGATGTCATTTATGTGATCCTCCATATCAGGTTAAATTCTAATTAATTATTTTGAATCATATTCACATAATTAATTCTTTCAAGGGAAATTAAAACTCTATTCATACTAGAGTTTTTAAATTTTAATGGGATCTAATTAATTTAATGATATTAAATAATTTATCAATCCAATTAATCAACCGACAAACTTGATTATTACTAAAGGATGCTATTATATCAAAAATACATTTTTTTGAATTTTAATAATTAGAAAAATACATCATGATCCCTTCAAACATTATCCCTTCCTTACCCCTATCATGGCCAGTACTGACGGGAGGGGGACAGAGCACTCATGTAGCAACCTACTTCCCCAACGCTCCCCGACTTGACACCATATCCGCCTTAGGTCAGGATAATACCAAGTAATCACTTTGTACTTGAGATTATAATCAGTTTTTCAACTAAAGTTATACTATATAATAATAATCAAAACCATTTTGATTTATATTATAAATAAATTTGCTAAACAATTCCCAGTCCAATTCAAGTAACTTTGTTTGTTGGAAAGAAGATCATGTAACGAATTTGTGATCTAGATCATATCTAATGAACTATTAATTAATGCAATTTCATTTAAGGAAATATTCACGATCAAATATTCCAAAACATATTCATCAATAATTCTTTCAGGAAATTAGCCATTAATTTCACTAATTGATAAAATCACAATCGCAAGGTTCTTGATTTGGAATGCAATTTCCAGCAGTAATCCTCACTTACTGAAATTAGCATATCTCAATCAATTTAAATAAAAATCATGCAAATTAAGTTTCCAAAATTTGGTAATTTGATTTGTAATATAACCCAAGTGAATTTCATGCATTTCTAAGCATTTAAAAATAATAATTAACTCTTTAATTATGCCAAGATTCACCATCCCCGAAACTGTGGGTATATGCTCATTAAAATGACCATAACTTGAGCAATTTGATTCCAAATCATGCAAACTCAAATCCCCATGATTTTCTTATTTAATGACTAACATAATCCAAGAAATAATTTCATGTTTAAACAATTTAAATAGTGCCGAAAAAATTCACAAAATAGGGCTGCGCAAACCAAATGCGATTAATTTTTCATAAACCCTAATGAGCCCAGGTCTACCTACGTGTATGGATGATATCTAAAACCTCCGACCTTAGCTCTGATACCACATGAAGGATATGGGATAATCCTTAAGCACATCATGGAAGCATGAGGATCGTATCATATAAGATCGAGAGCGACTAGTCGTACTAGTTGCTCGATGCAGCAGAACTTAAAAGAATTATAATCGATGAAACCACATGATCAAAGAACACTTTTTAGATCTTTTAATCTAACCACATAGTAGATAAAGGAATACCTCTTGTAACATGGTTGTGATCGAACCTCTAAGACAAGAGACCTCATGTCTCAAGTCTGATCTGTCAGAGGAGACGCTTGCGAGCGTGAAGATGAGTCGCGGGCTTTTCACAATCCAAGTCGTTGAACCAAGCAATGGATCTCCTGATCTCGTCTCACGAGATCGAACATCTTCTTCACGAGCAAGATTCACCAAAGAAGACAGAAACCCAAGAGTTGTCGAAGCAGCACCACAATGGTGATGCGACGACGGTGGCGACCTTCTCTCTAGGGAAAGAGTGGACGACCATTCTATGAAAGAGAGGGATTTGCGTGAGAATGCGAAAGAGAGAGAGAGAGAGTTATGTTTTTATCACTTGAAGAGCAAGGGTGTCTCTTCTTATATAGGGTTTTTAGAGTCCATGGATTTCAATCCATGGACAACACACAATCAATGGATGAGATTGATTTGTGTTTCTTTCAACGGCCATGATGTTGTTGTAAAAACACAAAAATAATTAATTTAATTTAAATTAGTATATATTGATAAGTCAATATAAATTAATTCAAATCAAATCAATTAATCTTGGAGGTAAAGAGAGAGAAGGTTGATCTAATCACTAAAAAGGGGGAGATGGCTAAATCTCCTCATTATCTCATGAGATCTTATTATCTCATTATATCTCTAAGATTTACAACAACTGATAATTCATGATTATCTTGTGAATATTCCAATCATGCTATTGGAAAAATGTAAATCACATTCACACCCCAAAACAAAATGTAAATTATATTTTCAATTAATCATCCAATGTGAATCCAATTCACATTAATAATTAATCAACAAATATAAACCACAATAGTCTCTCTTTAATATATTATAAATCACATTTATAATATATATGAATAATTGGATAGTGCTATCTACATTATTTATATCTATAATAATTAAACCACATTTAATTACATTGGATTATCATTTTCCATGCATTCAAATAATATGAATCAAACTCATATTATTAATGATAATTAAATCACTTTTAATTTTCCATTTCTCATTGCTTAGATATAATTCAAAGGTGGAATTATTGTTGAACTCTTTAAAAAATAATGGACTTTCTCCGCAGATACTTGGAGATAAGGATAGGACGATTGTATGTTCCGCATATAGAGACTTGGATATTGAGATCACATCTCAAATCCAGATCTCATGTACCTCTCATAGATGCTTGATTAAATCAAGGTCGCAAATATAATCTTCTTATTGCATTTGAATCTCATTCAGATCAATGTCCAACACTTGAACCAAGATCATATTACTTCTCTACCAAGAGGAGTCGCTAAAATGCAGACATGTTTCATCACTTCCTCGAAATGGAAGCATCATAATTTTATACAATCGTTTATGATCACACCACCCTCAGGTATTCCTAATACCTGTACAGCCGACATACTGGAAGACCTTTGATAACCCCAAAGATATAGATCAAGTTGGTGATGTAATCTATAGGGTTTGATCATCATGTTTCTCATTCTTGGTCATTGGGAGTTGGTATCAAACACATGCTTTTCAAAAGCATGTTCACACATACAAATTCTTGTCATGCTTCCAAAGCATAACGACCATGAATGGAATTTGATCGTTCCCAATGCATCATGAGTGAACTCCTGTCTTCTGTTCACAAGTGAACATGTATGATCCCTTTAAGAGATCATATTACTCATATGCCCTTATATGCACACCAGCTCCTCGATGTATAGACATGTGTTAGGTCATCAACCTATTGGTCTGCCAAATGTACGTACTTAGACATATTGTAACACATCTGTCTTCGGTCAGAGGACGTGTGCATGTATCGTGACAGTGTACGACATAGGACTTTGGTTATTTTGATGTCGTTAAGTCGACTCTTTGACTAACTAATCTGACACCTACGAATTTCTATTCCCATACAGGGACCTGCATCAAGAGGTCATCGAAATATCATCCTAATGGAAAAGATTGCCATCTCCTACTCAGGCTGGAGATCATCTCATAACAACCATTTGAATGGTGCTTGATGAGTCCTCAATCTAACTCCTTAGATATTCATCCAAGCACCAACCTCTATGATTCAATTATTGAATCAACAACTATATGATCATTAAGAAGGCCATGGTACATAACCCTAATTGTACTAATGATCACATTATGCAAATTAATTATTCTTCATTTCAGATCAGGTAATGATATTGGCAATAATATTTATTGCATAATGGTTCACAGTGGGCTCACATCGGCAGCGCCATTTTTCCCTATATATAATGTTGATCCTGTGAGAGCCTCGGATTGTGAGAGAGTAAGGGTACTACCTATGAACCATTAGATTTTGAGTGGTTGAGATGGGATGTTCTTGCCACTCAAAATCTATTGATCCAGAGTCTTGTTCTCATAATTTAGGGTTCGCACATTATCAACCATATATATATATATATATATATATATATATATATGAGAAAAATGGTGTTCACCCTTTTATTTTTTTGAAAAATACTGCAATGTATTTTCATCACTATTTCCCTCTAATATGTCATTCCAATTTTGTCGGAAACAGAAACTCCTATGTGCTCCATCCAGAAAGGTCGATTACAACATTCTAAGATTGTTCAAATTACTATTCTAGATGGAGGCATATGATTATCTGTTTCCGACAAAATTAGAATGACATATTATAGGGATATAGTGATGAAAATACATGGAGATATTATCCAAAAAACAAAAATTTTAGCTGAAAAATGGGACAGGGGCAGCACGTGGGGGAGCTAACATGGCTTTCACCGGCCCATTAATATTATTATTTTTACTTTTTTAAATTCTTCCATGGATTTTCTTAACTATATCTCTATATTATGTCATTCAAATTTAACGTGAAACATAGACTCCTAAGACCTCCACCCAAACGGGGTCGATTTCAACAATTCTACGACCTTTAAAAAATTACTATCCAGATGGAGGCTATAGAAGCCTCTGTTTCATATGAAACTTGAACGACATAATGTAGGGATATAGTGATGAATTTCCACTGACTCATATTTTTTAAAAAATAAAAATGGAAAAAATGAGGTAGGAAGAGCCGAGGTAATCCCCCAAAATTTTTTTAATCTACAATTTGTTATGAAAAGATCCACATTTCTATTCAGTTTTTTTATTATCTCATCCTCATTTGTTGGTAGCCACTTCTGCTTTGTGAATCCTTCTCTTACTATAAACCCCTTTGCAACGTTTCTTTTAATCGAGATTTTTTGGCAATGTTTTCTTTAAAAGGCCTATCTTACAAAGCCCATATATTGAGACAAGTTTATTTGTTTATTTATTTTTTGTCCTACCCTTTAAGTTTTTAAAAAATCTAGATCTAAAATAAAAATGTACCGTCTCTTCTTATCCACATTCGTCTACCTTCCTGTATCTTTCTTCTATTTCTCATAAATTTGTTCTCTTAAATTCAGAAAAATGGCAAGGAAATTAGTCACAACTGAACTTGTGAAATTGAAGCATCTTAATGGTATAAATTAGGAGATGTGAGGTCATAGAATTTGCTATGGTCTTATGCATGATAACATCCATTCTTCGATTGATAAGCCCTCTCGAATTGCCTGAGAATCCTACTGTTGAACAAATTAGTGTACACGAGCAATGCAAAAAAATGGATAATGTGGTACAACTTCATGTTAATTCACATGAAGGACAACTTAATTCAGATTTTTAAATTCAAGAAAATGTTTTTAAGTTGTGGAATGCAATGAAAGTAAAATACCATTCTAAATCAAAGGTGAGTATTCAACTTATGTTGCAAAAATACAAATCGCTAAAAATAAAGGAATTCGAAAATTTAATCGATCACATGAATAAAATGATCGTCATGACAAAAGACCTACCAACAACGGGATCTGAAATTCGCGATAGATTGCAAGTGACAACTATTCTTGTAATGGTTTGGCTATTTTGAAAAAAAATCTAATGTTTTACCTTAATACCATTATTGCCATAATTCATTGGCAAAATAAATAGATTTTATCAACACAATTAATCCCCTAATTAAAAGATATATAAAATCATCTCCCTAAAACCTACATCACCTTTTTCACCAACGTGAGTCTTAGAGAAAGAGTGAGGAAGAGAGTGAGAGAGTTAAAGAGAGAGAGGGAGCTCGAGAGAAGTCTTTATGAGAGATTCATCTTTGTCGCAGAGAAGGCAGTGTCGAATCAGAGGAGGAGGAGAGCGTGGATACGTGATCGAAAGAAGGCACGACAACCACGACAGAGAAAGTTATTCGTTGGGCCTAAGGTATATATCGGTTTAAGATTATGTATAAACAAAGTTCAAAGAATAGATCCAATCTATAATTGTATGCATCAATTCCATAGGTTTAATACCTATAAGAAATGACTTGATTTCGAATAAGACTGTGATGTATGTGTCGTCTCATGTTTATACATATTAACAATGATTACGATATGTAAATGTATTCATTAGGTTTTCAATTTTGGATAGACCTCTAAATTTATGTATCGGCATATGATTTTAAGTATGGGTAATGATCATGTTTGGATTAAGGTCTTTCAATGTGTATCAAATAAAATGAAATAGTACATATGAAATAGTATATAAGAGCCGGATGACTATCCTGATTTAACAACATGCTCTTTTTTATTATCGTAATTGATTAGATGACAAAGTAGAGGGAAAAAATTTACATATCTCAACTATTTCATTTTTCGTGGTGTGTCCTAGAATATAAGATATAAGTAATTATACATGTTTTTCGGCTTTGAACTTGCGACGTTGGTGGGGGGAATTATTCCTCGAATCTTTGCATATAAAGATACATGTACATGGATGCAATTAGCAATCTTGATAATCATAGAGCAAATTTCTCTTATTTGTTGATTTCAACAAGTAGAGGACATATCTTTAATTTAGGATTGGATTTTAATCATAGAGCAAATTTCTCTTATTTATTAATTTCAACAAGTAGAGGATAGATATTTAATTTAGGAGTGGATTTTAGTAAAGTGGTCATTCCATAATAATATTTGTACTATTAATATTTGCACGGTTTAAGTAGAAATATTCGAACAGATATGGCAAGAAATCTCACTATTTCGGCAACCATATAGCCTATATGTTATTAATAATGCATCGAATATCTACCAATGTTTACAAATCCTTGCACTTTCTTAATTTTGATGTGCATACAAACAAGTTGTTTGGAAAGTTTATATGTAAGGGCACAAAGAAAAGAGAGAGAACTAATTCTTGATAGGAGTACAATGTTAACTAAGAATTAAATGTTATTAAAGTATTTTCTTAATAAAAGAATGATAGGTTGTAATAATAAATTGATTAAATATTGATTAATTAGTATCAAATGCAAGATCAACAGGGATTGGAAAAGAATATAAAGCAAGATATATAACTTTACCAGAAGAGTTAATCAAGATTTAAGGCACAAGACTCATAAGAAGTCACATGGACGACCACAAGGGATCGTGTTAGTCCAAGGGGCAATGGCGCAAGGGGCGTAGGTTGCAAGGAGCCACAAAGGCAAAAGCTAAGTCCTCTATATCTGTAGCTACACTATCATGTTATGCTATGGACAACAAGTGCCAACAGTTGAAAATATATAACAAGATACGTACATGAAAATTATGTAAGAAAATGGTTTATAAAGGTAAATCATTATGAGTTATACAAGAAATGGTTTAATAAAGAATAAAACATTACATGTTGTATAAGAATTAACATAAGAAAATTAAACCATCAAAGTCATGGGCGCTAAAATGTAAAGTGATTTATATGATAAAAGAAATATATACTTGTTATGAATTGTATGAAATATTCCCTACAAGATGAAAGAAATGTATGCCATATTTTTTATGCGGCTTATATACGTATACTTATTTGTTATGAAAGAAACCAAATTATACATGTTAGGAATCGAACTTAGACATGCATGGGAACAATTAGGCACGTAATGATGTTTATCTATGAAAACTCAAGTACATGCATTATCATGAAATAAACGGCTGTTAGAATTCCCATGCATGGATTCCGATGCAAACATAGGCATTAGGCTCATGAAAAATTATGTTTGTCAATTTCAGGTCAAGAACATAGTTGATTGTGTATTCATGATCATTCCACAGACTACTCGAGATTCCTGATGTGGTATGATTAAACTCATGAAGATGTATAGGATATATATGTCCACAAGACCTTTTGAGATGTTATTTTTTTTCTTGGTGAGTTTTTACAAAATTATCCAAGTCAGAGCTGTAATAATAGAATTCTTAGATTTAAAGGACTTTATTTGAGATTGATATTATCTTTTCTCATTGATTATCATAGATGTTTTCCATAATGGTTCAGTCGTGCTATCTTTATTACATGTTTCCGCCGGTCAGCATGACCCTTTACATTACAAATGGTATCAGAGGTAGAGTTCCTCTGGACATAAGATATCCACGATCTTTAGCGACCTAAGATCTAGATATATGGAGAGAATTAGTATCACCACTCATTGACCTTGTCAAATTTTGAATAAGATGTCTCCTTATCGTGCAATTAAAGCCAATGAAGACCTCGAATCATCAATGAGCCAAGAGACCATTGTGTACATGCAGAAGCAGATGCTGGAGTTAATAATAGTGATCGCTCAATAAAAAAAGAGTCATGCATCTAACACTGGTGGACTAACTCTAAAGATCTTCATCTGGCATGATCCACCCACTTTCAAATGTGAGCACGAGTTGGAAAAAGGTGAACACTGGCTACGATAGATAGAAATGGAAATTGAGGTGATTGATTGTCCCGAGGAAAAGAAAATGATTTTTAGTAAATTACGTCTGTGATGAAGCACTAAGAAGTGGTGGACAACCTACAAGGGAATTCACTTTTCAGAGACTCTGGTTATTACCTGGAGTGACTTTGTGGTGCACTTTACTGAGCGTTACATCCCGAACCATGCTAGGAATGATAAATGCCATGAGTTCATAGATCTTCTACAGGGAAATATGACAGTACACGAATATGCTACAAAGTTTCTCGAACAGGGAAAATATTTTAAGGGGATTTGTGCAAATGAAAAACAACAAGCTAGAAAGTTTGTTGATGTCTTAAATGCTAGTTTAAGTCTCAAAGTGCTCACTATGGGTCCCACAACCCTTTCTGAGGTTATCACATCAATTGCGAAAATTGACACAACATATCAAAGGATGCAACAAATGAACCCTCAAAAGCATCCTCACAAGACAAGCTACAATGATAATTGGCATCACACTGCAGTAAATGCAAAGAAGATCAAGACTTATGATGCTCCAACCAACATGAAGTACACATATGAAGTGTGCCCTCATTGTGATAGAAGGCACACATGAGAATGCTACACTACTTTCTTTAAGTGCGACAAAAAGGCCACTTCATGAAATATTGCAAGAAAGACTTTCAGGATCACAAGAAACCATTTGAAGTAAGAAGAAGATAACATGAAGGGTCTTTATTATTACCCATGAAGATGTTGAATGTGGCAACACAACAGTGGAAGGTACTCTTTTAGTTCCAAATCATTTATGTCATATTGTTTTCAATTCTAGCACTACACATTCCTTTATTTCAAATGTTTTTGCAAGGGAACTAAGCTTGGAAGTTGTTGAGCTTCCATACACACTTACTATTATTTCACCATTGGGTGATATTTGTGAGATAGGTATTCACTTAAAGGACATATCAATCATTTTAGGAGAAGACACCCACATAGCTAATTTGATCTTATAACCCATCATGATGTATGATTTCATCTTGGGTATGGATTGGTTATGGGAAGCAGTTTATTGTCAATAAAAAGGCGGTCTTGATTACACCACATCATGAGGAAATATCTATTTGAGGAACTTGTAAGAGTGGGAGATTGGTTATCTCATCTTTGGAAGCAATCCAACTACTAGCTAAGTGTTGCATTGCATACCTAGCTAGTATAATTAGCATTGAATCATCATAGACATGTCTTACAGATTTAGATGTAGTCCAAGATTTTATCGATGCCTTCCCAAAAGATCTTCCTGAAATACCTCCTCATAAAGAGTTTGATTTCTCAATTTAAGTTATCTTAATAACAAAACCGATTTCCAAAGCTCCATATAGAATGGAACCTGCAAAACTTAAGGAACTAAAGAAGAAGTTACAAGAACAACTGGATAAGGGATTTTTGCATCTCGGTATTTCCCTGTGGGGAGTACATGTCCTTTTTGTGAAAAAAATAGGTCTCTTAGACTCTACATTGATTATCAAGGTCTAAACAAAGTGATCGTGAAGGATATATATCCATTACCTCACATCGATCGCTTATTCAATTAGTTGCAGGGAGCAACAATTTCTCAATAATCAATCTGTGTACGGGTGATGAATTGTATTTTCATCTCATCAATAATCAATAGTTGTAGTATAGGAGGCAAAAAATGCTTCATCAAAAATCACAAATATTGAATATTGTGGAACAATTTTTACTTTGTAAGTATACTAAGGCCAAATACAAGGAACCAAAAATTTTTATTCCCATGATTTAAATTAATCAAAAAAAATTAATTAATTGCAATATGTATCTCTATGTCAAAAAATAAAAGTGAAAATAAAATAAACGCGACGATGAAAAGGCAAGTAGAAGAAACATAGAAGACTATGTAGCATAAAATCTATGATTAATATTTTTACTCCAATAAAAACATAATCAAATGATATAACAGATCATAAGATGTTAATTCAAGATATTTTTTTCAATTTAACTACAAGCAGCATACCAGAAGATTAATTAATGAATAATAATCCTGTAAATGAAGAGATCAAAAATAATCCTTGAGAAAAGATGACCTCCAAATTCCCAGTAATCTAATCCTCAAATAAATGGATTTTCGTTACATGAAAAGTCAGGGAAAGTAAACTAATTCTTCCTCAATTACGTCCCTACAATGATTAGTTCTTCAATTAATATCATCAAATATCACAAGAGAATTAATTAAATTTAAATCCTCAATTGAGTCCAAGCAGAACAAATCAATAATTTTCTGAATATAAAATAGCACAAATCTATCAAAATCAACCTGCATAGATCATTAGAAACTTTAAATAATAATTATCATTAGAAAGCCTCTGATGAGTCCATAAAGTATATAAAATGATAGAAAATGGAAAGAGCTTCAAAATGACATATTATGCGCTAAAATCAAAGTTCAAATGAGAAAGATGTGCTAAAATGAAATTTCAAGGACTAAAATGCAATGAAAATAAAGTTATTTCTTCCAAAAAGTCTATGAGAGACTTATCTACAATATAGGAAATCCGTAGGGGTTTTGGCATAATTTTTCCAAAGCGATACGTATAGGGCATGTGACTCTGCTAGGTGGGGGCCTTTTCACAATTTCTGGAACTTATAGATGCTTGAGTGTAATTGTCCCATCCCTCACATTGTACGCATGTGCTGACGAGGGTTGGTGGGCGAAGCGTAGCCTCCGAGTCTGAGGTTGAGGATTGGAGTTCCTTAGCTCCATGTGACGACGGATAGAGGGCCAACTGACCTGAGCCTTGAGGCGTAGGTTGAGGCTTGGGGGAGATGGTGTGGTGGCATAGGGACAATTGGATCCCCCATCCAATAGTTGTTGTGCAAGGAACTGGGGCAGAGCATGGTCGGCGGTTGGCATTGAGGGTGAAGTGGAGCTGCACCTTAACCGACACACAGTCGAGGGTTATGGTGGAGAGAGTTGGCTCGGTTCCTAGGAGGTGGCGAGCGAAGGATCTTGGGCGAGACGACGCTAGGTTGGAAGATGGCGAAGCCAAGGTGATCGGTGGTAGGAGCTCATCCAAGCATAGGTTGTATGAGTTGTGCAAGGCGGGTGAAGGTATGATGGGCGGAGACGGTGGCCAGTGGAGGGTGAAACCAAGTCGATCTGATAGAGTTGATCGGGTAAAGGAGGTGAACAGAGGAGGGTAGAGAGTACGACATTGGGAAAAATATAAGGAGAAAAGGAAGAAGAAGAAGAAGAAGAAGAAGAAGAAAGAAGATTAAGAGAGAGAAGGGTATACCTAAAGTTGTGGACGGGTTGCCTATGGAGGTGGAGAGGGTACAACCCTCTTCGGTTGTCGCCTTCGAGCAGCCAACAAGGAGCTACGAGGCTCAAGCAAGCTTCGAGCAAAGCTTGCAGTGGCTGAAGTTGAGTCACTTTGCCAGATCTTGCCCGTAATAGGGAGGTTTTCGCTCGATGGTGGTGGACCTCGCTGTCACCAGTGACATCTGGAGAGATCTCTCTCCCTGTCAAATAATGGCGGATACCTTGGAAGGCCGACGAGAGATGGCTCAGCGAGGCATTACACGGAGGAGGAGAACGATCGATGGTGGCATTTACGGGAGGTAAAGGGCTGCGGTCAATATGCGTTGCAGGAGGGGAGGAGATGGTGCATGTGTGTGGCATGTGTGGTCGGATGGAGGAGATGGCATATGTTGTGCTCGTGCCATGGAGGTGGCTTGGGAGCACATGTAGAAAGAGAGAGAGAGAGGGAGCAAAGGAGCGAGGTCACGTGCTGAGCATGTGACCTGTGAGAATGGATGGGAGAGAAGTAAGGAAATGAAGAGAGAGTTGAGAGAATAAAAGAGAGAGGGAAAAAAAGGAAAAAAGAGAAAATAAAACATAAGTTCAAAAAAATAAAACAAAATAATAAAAAAATATTGATTAATTAAATAAGAAGAAAAATAAAAAACAAACAGTAAATGAAAATAAAAAAGTGATCAACACGAAAGTTGCTTGTATTGACAAAATCTACAACTTTTGTGAAGGATCCGAAATCAAAAGAGCTTAACTATACAAAAACGTATTTTTAGAGGTACTATACAAATAAGAAAATACCACATTTTGCTTATTTTGTTTTTTTATACTTTAATTAATTTTTAATTAGTGAATTAATTTTTAACATATTGAATCTAATGTTATGGATTTTTATAGGTTATAAAGAGTTAAAATAAAAACGACAAAGATAAAATATGCATAACATATACAATGTCAGATTTTTGTCTTTCTATTAATTTTTTGATTTTTATGGATTTTAATTCTTAATGTCAAGTTATTTAATGAATTAAAAAATATATTAAAGAAAGAATTGGGTTCAAATAACTAATATTTATATATAAAATAATAGGTTCAAACTGGGTAAAAATATGGTTATTTATTACAGCACTTTTAGCCTTAATTTCAATATTGTTAGTGATGGTTAATTAATACAAATTAAGGAGATTATCATATCATCCTGCATAAAAGGGACATGCAAAGGTACAAACACTAGTGTAGAAGGTATAGAGGTACCCTAACGAGTATAAACGATTGGTGGAGGAGGGAGGTCCAGAGGAATGTCACTCACAATTTGTGTGAAATAACTTTTTTGCTCAAAGAAGGTGACATCAACAGACACATAGTATCAACGTCCAACAGGATCATAGCATCGATAGACTTTCTGGGTACTAGAGTACCCAAGAAAGATGCATTTGATAGCATGAGAGGATAATTTGTCAGCTACATGAAAGTTATGAACAAAGGCAATACAACCAAAAATTCGCAGAGGCATGGGAAAAGAAGACTCGGTAGGTTAAAGTAAAGAAAATGGAGTTTCCCCTTTGAGAACAGATGAAGGAACACGATTGATGAGATACACTGCAGTAAGGATTGCATCTCCCCAATATTGTTTAGGAACACTCATTTGATTAAGAAGAGACCTGGCAACATTTAACAAGTGTCGGAGTTTCCTCTCAGCTATACCATTCTATTGTGAGGTATATGGACATGATGTTTGGTGAACAGTTCCCTGGGATGCAAAGAAAGAAATCAAGTCATGTTGGGTTAACTCAAGAGCATTGTCAATACGAATGATATTAACAATGCTATAAAAGTAAGTTCTAACATATTGAAAGAAATTTCTGACAATTTGATTAATCTCCGAACACTCTTTTATTAGATATACCTAAGAAGATCGACTGTAATCATCATGGAAAACTATAAAATAATGATGACCACTTAATGTGTGGATCAGACAAGGTCCCAAACATCACAATGAACAAGATTAAAAGCAGCAGTACTATGAGACTCAGTACGAACAAGAAATGAAGCTTGATGGTGTTTCATAAACTCACATGCCTCGTACTGAAAGGGCTTCAGTGTAGAGAGTTCAAGAAACATCATGGAGATGACCTTGGAAAAGGGATGCCCAAGGCGTAAATGCCATAGGAGCGGATCTTCGGAGATTAGCACCAACAAAATTGGAGTCTGAGGGTATGTCAAGATAATATAGGATGTTCTTCTCATGACCCCCACCAAAAATCTGCCTCGTCCGAATGTCTTGAAAATAACAACATCAAATATCACACGACAATGAAGCTCAACACAAAGCTTGTGAACTGAAAACAAGCTAAGAGAAAAATCAGGAGCACAATGAACCTCTGAAAGTCGAAGCTTGGAAGAGAATTCCATAGTTCCGACAGTAGTAATATGTGATTGAGTCTCATTAGCGACTCGAACTGACTTCACAGAGGTAGTTGGTATGGAAGAGGTGCGTAGACTACCTTCTCCAATGAGATAAGTAGAGGCACCGGAATCAATAATCCAAGCTGGAGTCGGAGTGATAGCAAAGTTGGCTATTGTACTTGAAGGAGTAGCGAGAGCAACAGTTGTAATGTTACTAGTGGTGGTAGGCCCAGAGCAACAATAATCTGCAGAGTTGTCTATTGTACTTGAAGGGGGAGTAATCTATATCATTAAGATGAACAGTCTTGCCACTGGAGGTAGTCGATGCCTCTTCCACATCATGGGCATCCTCATAAGCATTATTGGCGTGATAAGAAGGTACACCAAACTTCTGCCAGCATCATTCAGTCGAGTGCTTCCACCTACCACAGTGAGTGCATGGTACAGTAGAGTCTCGCCCACGACCATGACCAAAGTCACGGCCCCGTCCAGATTCCCCTCTACGGCCACGACTTGGATCACAACCACGTCCTCCTCGCAAGTCATATCTGTCTCCTCACCTAGATGAGGCAATGTGCAAAGTTCTCTGTTGAAGGTAAGATGGGAGGCCAGGCAGCAGATGTCTCGAGCTCCTCAAGTCTTTCAAAGATGGCCTTCATTGTTGGTAGGGTGTCTGATATAAGAAATTGCTCCTTCGTTGCATGGTATCTAGAATGCAAGCCATCAAGGTATCGATATACCTGCCAGTCAGAATGTTCTTGTATCTGTTTAGTGCAACTTGAGGGCTGGAATATTGCAAGCTCCTCATACAGGCTGGAGAGATGCCTGTAGTACTCGATGAGGGTGGAATCATCCTGAGATGCCAACCTGATTTGCCTATAAATGTCTACACGGCGTGACTTTGTCTTCTTTTGGGAGTATGTTTGCTCGAGATCATCCGACATTACCTTGGTCGTATTTTTGTAAAGAAGATTTGAGGCATTGTGAGCCTCAACACTGTTGGCCATCCAGTTGATAACCAAATAGTTATCAGTCTGCCAGTTGTCCAACTCTTTGTCATTTTCATCTAAAGGATCTTTGGTCAAAATATAAAGTTTCCATTGACCACCAATGAACACAATAAAAGATTGAGACCAGAGCACATAATTTTTTGTGCCATTGAGTATGATAGTAGTGCCTTGTGCCATAATATTCGTGGCCAAGGGCTTTGTCTCCATAGAAGAAGGTGCCATGGTGGTCTTAAAATAGAAAGAAGATCCTGATCAACTAAGGATGCATATAAGAGTTGAAAAATACCCTAGAACTCACTTTTGCCCTTGAAGAAGGGCTGAAAACCCTCAATGGACAACATATTTGGATTCTTGAAGCGGTCCATGATGGGTTTTGGATCTCCAAAGAGTCCTATGGTACATGTAGAGGGTAGCTGTGGGGCTAACGACCTTCGTAGGAGGTCTTGAAAGCGCAGGGTAGCGCTAGCAGGAGGGCTGTGTGCCACTTGGCGGCACCGGTAGGTGCTGGAGATGCTCGTTTGGGGTCGAGCTGCTACATTGGAGGTGATTGGAGGGCCTTGCGCGGGGCCCTAATTCAGGGAAGAGGGCTCGCACAGGCTTTTGCGAGGCTTGAAGGTGGCAGTGAGGATTTTTTGTCAAAACCCCGATCTAGGACCATTGCTCTGATACCATGTGGAGAAGAGAGACAAATGGGATATTTATTCCATAAGGCTAGGTCTCTTATTGATGAATCCATGATTCATGAACTTTTTTGTCGCATTTTATCTTAAAACCCTTAACAAATCCATGTAAATATACACTAATTTCCATCTTTTATTCAAAATCCTTTTATGAATAAAAATACACTTTTAAGCATAAAAAACATGTAAATAAATAACAGAATAAAAATGAAGAAAAGAAGGCAGATTGTAAATATGTATATATATACAATATGACTTACAGATATAAATATAATTACAAGGTATATTTATATAACCTAAACCCTGAGACCAAGTCAGCATGAATTGGTCGACAAACCAATAAATAGGGGGAGATAGAAAACCTTAAAAATAAATTAAAACACAATTCACACGTCTCATTATTTATCAAATAAATACAGAATTTCATTAATTTTTAATTAATTCATATTTACATATTTTTCACTAAACTCTTTTCCTAAAATATTTCTAAAAAATGTATATAAAAATATAAAAATAAATTAAAAATATTATATTGTACATATACCAAGAAATCCTACTTTCAAATTGTCAAATCCTCAACTTCCGAACATCATAACTACTTCATACGAACTCCAATTTCACTCTACTCACCTTTAAAGTTCATAAAATAATATTATCTAATTAACAGAGGTGGTTTCATTGAATTCAGAGTCCGTTTGCAAAAAGTCGATTTTGGGACCAAATGACAACGGGGTTTCTGCGCTATTTATTTTATGTAGACCACATTATTTATACTTCTATTAGTTTTATAATTTCTAATTATTTTCATGATCTTGTAATTTAGCCTTGATTTATTTCATATATTTTGAAGCTTATTTATTATTTTAATAAAATCCAAATACCTAATTTATAGATAAAAATGAACTATATAATGTATACATGTATTTATTAATATATGTAAATTAACTTATTAAAATCCTTAAAAAATCACAAAGACTTTATTTATCACCCTAGTAATTAATAAAATACAAAATTAATATTTAATGATTTATTTATTGAATTAAAAATCCACAATTTATTTATTAAGTAATATCTATACCTATTTATTAGTATAATATTTATATTTCGTATAATATTTCTTATTTATAAAAAGTAATTATTCTATAAGTTAGATAATTTAATTATTTACATTTCTTGTTTTTATGTCTATTTAAAATAAAGCTATTTACTATTTATTATATAATTTATAAGGTAATTTATACATCTGGCCTACCAGGTGCTGACACGTGTCAGCACCTGGTGCTTCTCCAAGAAGCCAGTACTGAAGTGTGTTCTAACCAGCCATCTTCATCGAATTTTCACGCGCACATCATAACCTCTTCCGACGATCTAACCCATTGATTTACTTCTCCTAACAACCTACTTATTCGCCAAATCTTAGATTAAGCTTGAAGCTCAAGAAATCTCTCTATATATACCCTCAAAGTTGACGGATTCCATCTAACTTTCCTAACCACCTGAGCTACCCAGTTCCAGAGGCCGAACCCCAATCTTCGTCTCTCGATTCCGGTCATCCTAGGAGGTGACAGCTCCACTTCTTCGGCTCGCATGGAAGAAGATTGATCGGAGAAGGTTCCAAGGTGCTCGTCAGCCCTTGCATCGCTACCACGTGCGCGTTCAGCTCCGACAAAGATCGGTTGTCGAGCAACCATCTGAGGTAAATACACCTCTGCTTTCACGGATCTATTTCTTCATCTTCATCGATTTTTATCTCGATCATCGTGCCTCCATTAGTGTGGTTAAGCTCGTCATTAGGACGCTTAACCTTCCAACTTAAACGCCCTATATTAGAATCACTTGAATCTATTTCAAATCAAATCAAATCACATCTTCATTCGTGTATCCATTCTTCAACTCGCTTTCATTAAGTCTGGAAACAACTATTTGAGCTTGCAAAACTATAACCATTCGACGGACTTCTTGCGAATCGAGCACGTACACATCTTCTTTGCAGGTTCTTCTTGAATCTGGAGCAACTTCAAAGCGTCGGGAGCCTTTAATCATCATGCAAATCATCATCAAAGAAGCAGCAACAACCTCACTCCTGGAATAGAGTAGCAAGAATGTCCAACTTCTTTGACCTTTTGCCGCCGCTCTCAGCCTTCTCCGACCGATGTCCGCTGCGGGAGAGCTCGAGGGGTAGAGGAGCTACCCCGCTGGCCCCCCCAGAGGCCCAAGCTACACTTCCATCACCGGTGAAAAATCAAGGAAGAGATCGCCTTCGTCAAACTACGCAACTGCCTGAAGAACAACCAAGAACACCAGAGGCTACAGTTTGTTGACACGTGTCCTGCAGTGGACGGTTCAGATCGTGCCTAACGACCTAATCTCTGTTGTTCAATCCGAATCGGTGGAATATTTGCATACTAAGTCCCGAAGGCTTCCAGATTTGCAACGTGCCTCAAAGCTTTCCAGATATTGCATTTAAGTCCCCGCACGGGGATCTAAATGTAAACTTTCATATTTTTGTTACAATTCAGCCCCTGGTAGAGGACCAAACTGCAGACTTTTATTTCTTTTTCTTGCATTTCTGCCCCTGAGCTGTAGGGGTACTTTGGACCTATTTTTGACATCATTTTTCCGTAGTTTTTCTTGGGGTAGTTATATAATTACCCCCGCAAGGTTTTTCAGTAATTTTCGTGTGTTTCTGTTGCTTTTTCATCGTGTTTTGATTTGTTAAATTTCGCTTCTGTTTTGCTTTGTTCTCAAGTGTTCCTTGAGCCCGTTGCTCGATCACTTTACCTACTATATAATATCACTTATTTCACCTATCATTCACATATTATATTGTAGGTAAATTGTTTGAAAAAAACATCACTTTGAAGAAAAAGTAAATAAAAATTGGAAAATATAAAATCAAATAAAAATTTATATCGCTTTTTCTTCAATCAATTTAAGAAGAGACAAAATAATCACAAAAATATACTTTCACATAAAAAAAATCAAAGTACCCTATTCTGCCTCCTTGAGTTCGATCCAGGCACACTTACATGGTTAAATAAATACTGTAGGTTTTTAAAACCGATCTTTGTTTGATATGAAAAGCTTGGATCTCTTCGCGGTTTTCTACACCGACAACACAAACACTTAAAACCGCTATCGGATCCGAGCTGCGCATCAAAATGGCGTCGTTGCCGGGGAGGCATTAGTGTATTTTTATTTTTTTACATATTTTGTGATTTTATTTTCTCTCTTCTTATTGTTTTTCGTAGTTTTTACTTGGTTTTTCTTACGGCTTTTCTCGAATCGTTTCTCAATCTTCTTTAGCCGCTAACTAATTTTTGCAGGGCCTGCAGGATCAGCCAGTTTCTTAGGAAGCTGAGTCAGTTGAAAGAGCAGAGGCCGATTCTTTCTTTACAAGTCAGCTGCAGAGGGTAAAAATTAATTAGTGTAATTTGTAAAAGAGAGAGAGAAAGCTGTGTTGAACTCCAGTAGAAGGGGTCCACTAAGGACATCCCGACTTGTACCTTCCTCCCCTATTTTTTATTTTTGGGGTCTGATTTGCCAAGTACCGTGTATTCGGGGGATCAGGGCACCCACAACAGTTTTCTGACATCGACGGTTTTTTCGCGACTTTTTCGAGGATAGGTGCTTGCTTAGGAGTTTTCTTTTATTCTATTTGATTGTGCTTACGTAGTTAGTCTTAGGACTTGCAACCTAGGTGCATGATTTTAGGATTTTCATAAAAGAAAATAAAAAAAGTAGATGTTTGTTTGAAAAAACTCAAAAAAAATATAAAATCCCAAAAATAAAATCGGGACTACTAATGCATCTGATTTAAAATAAACGTAAGATTCACTTGATTTGGGAGAGTAATCCCTGCACATTTTTCAGAGTGCGTGATGAATCTGTTATCCATCACTCCAAAAGTCAAAAATAGATCCTTGTTCCCGAGAAAATAGAGGCATATTTCCTTTTAAATTGCATAAATAGCACTCATGCACACATTCATAATTCATGCATTTTAGCAGCTCATTTGCATTTAAATAAGAAGCCAAAAATCCCTTGTAAAATACCTCTTCACCAAAATAACCTCTTCTCTATAATATATATATATTCCTTAATAATATAGGGAAGAATGCCAAAAATCACCCTTGTAAAATAGCCAAAATAGCCTGAGAACCCTTGTACATTAAAACACACATAAAGCCCTCATACAAACCCCGAATTAGGTCTACTCACTCTTAGAATACTACATATTAAAAGACCTTCAAAATGAGACTAATTTCATTGAAATTGAAGCTTGTATGAGAAACTTGGGTTTTTGGGCCATTTTGTATACTACATATGTATATTTATGTATCCTTGTATTTATGTATCATATTTTGACCTCATCTCCATCTTTGGTCAACATAAAACTTGTAGATCTCATCAAGATCTACAACTTTCATGTTTTGAGTTTTTCCAAATTCGGCTTCCTCTTCTCTCTACACGTGTCTCTTACTCCAGCCACTCACAGCAGGCCACGTGGCGCCCTCTGGTTGCGCCACGCGGCCCGCCTCCCATCGCCACATCCGCCCACGCCTTCAGCCGTTGGATCTCGTTTCAGATCCAATGGCCCAGGCCTTTCCACGTACCTGCCATCTCTCAGCCATCAGATCTACCCCACACTTCATCTTCACCATCCCTTAGCGCCGCGCCCACAGCTTGACACGTGGTGCGCTGTACGCCGCTTGATCGCATCCCCGATCCTCTCATCGCAGCCGCCCTTCTTCCAAACGAATCATGCCCCTCTGATCAACCCTATCTTCTCATCCTGGCCGTTCGCGTGCGCTTCGCCCTCATCTCGACACGTGGTGCGATCACCGCTCTCCGATCACAACGCCTCAGATCTAATCCTACCCGACCAGATCCCCCTTGATCCCCACCGTTGGATCTCAAGATCCAACGGTGGAGACCTCGTCTCCTACCTCCAGGCGCCCCTCTCCCCCACGTCCCTTGCCTTGCGGGAGGGGCGCCCCCTTCCTATTTTTGGACGCACGTCGACCATCTCCTCCGGCCGCTGACACCTCCACGACAGTACCCACTCAACCCTCTCCCGCGCCAGCTCCCTCAAGCTCCACCACCTCCACCATACTCGCCCCACGACGACCACCAACTTCGCTACTCCACCAGCCAACCCACCATCTTCACCTTATAAATACTCCACCACCAGCGCCGTTCACCCCCATCCGCCCCTCGTGAGAGACGCCTCGAGCTCTGAGCTTCCGGTTAGTGACAGAAATTGTGAGTTTTCATTGAGCGAAGACGTCCGTCTTCTCCGACGAGATCCTCGGCCTCCGCCGAGTTGCAGCCCTCCTCCGTCGAGCCGCTGCTTGAGCTCAGGGAGCCACCGGCCCTTCGAGCGACGACCTGGAACTCAAGGAAGAGTTCCAATCCCCAGGTGACGCATCCATCCATCTCCGATCTTCGCTTTCTTCTTCTTCGTTTTTTTTCCTTGTTATTCGCTGCCTCCTATCATCTTCACACCTCCATTCCATTCTGCCGAGCTTCGCGTCGAAGCTCCCATCTTCGCGGTATCCTTCACGACCTCCGACGACGCATATCACCGTACTTCGATCTCTAGCTCCACCACTTGGTCGGAGCTCCTTCATCAGACCACCTCCGTCTTCCTTAGGCCTCACCAGTCAACCACCCACCTTCACAAGAGCACGCACGAGCTCTGGCTCTGCCTCTAACACTTGCAGGTACCCCTCTGCTCATTGACCGGAGATTCGCCGGAGCCGACTTCGTGCTTCATCGCCATCTCCTCCGCAGGCGGCGGAGGACCATCGGAGGAGACGTACAGTTGCCGTTCGATCACATCGATCGAACGGTCTACCACGAGCCACGTCGCATCTCAGCCGAGCTTTACAGGAGTCGTCGGATCCATTTAGATCCAACAGCGCCGAGTGCGCCACGCGTCTCCCCTCCGCAGCAGCTTCCCACCGTCGATCGTGCCTTTGATCCAGCGGTCCGCAGCGAGCCACGTCTCCGTCTTCATCGAGCCCCAGAGGCCGTTGGATTATCATAGATCCAAAGGCCCGAGGTCACGCCACGCGTCGGCACCGACACCCCTCGGATCCATCTTGATCCAAGGGTCTTCATTACGCCACGTAGCCCAGTCGCCCGAACCTCTTCTCCGAGCCTAGGTTCGGGTAGCACGAACCTCACTCCAGACCTCCAAAGCGTCCGAGCCTAGACCCGAGCCTCGCAGCCATCCGAGCCTAGGCCGCCCACGTGAGGAGCTCGTGCGGCCTGGGTAATTTACGCAGAGGCTCCTGGAGCTTTTCAAAATTACAAAGAGGTCCCTGTGAAGCTGAGCCCGCGTGAGGAGCACGTGCCCTGTGGAGAAATTGCATTCAGTTCCCCAGCATTATAGGTAATTGCATTTTAGTCCCTGTCAGCATATTTGCTTATTGTATTATTATTTTGTCTGTATTGCATTTACACCCCTGTGTTTGCACGCATCCCTAGAGTGCATTTTTCATCATTTTAACATTTTAAAAATTGTATTTTGTTAGAAATTTTGTCCTCTGTCTATTGGTACACGTGTCTTATTTTTGTAAGCTCAATTGAATTATTAATGAATTAATTGGTGCATTGTTGACATATTTTGCCCAGTGATGCCTTTTGATTTTTAATTAATTATCTATGCCTTCAAAAATTATCAAAAATTTACGGTAGCTTAAGGACATCATTTTTAACATACCATAAAAATTTCAGAGCATTTGCACGCATATCGAGGCCTAAATAAATTGTTTAGTGATTTTCTTAAATTAATTTTAGTAAATTCATTTCACAGTGAAATTAAGTTCTGTCAATTTTCCTAAGTCCCTGATTATTAGAGCTACCTAGGCTAATTTTAGTGCTTGGAAAAATTGTGATTTGATATTTATTAAAATTTAAAGTCTGAAAATCACTCTGTCTGTTTATTTAATTCACAGTAAATTCATTTTGAGTCGAAAAATTCCAAAAAAATAGTGTAGGTCATTTTCATCATAAATAACCATCTGGCCAATTTTCATTATTTTTTGACTTCATTTGATACATTAAGTAAATTGCACATTAAATTGGCCTGCATTGTCTGCATAGACATCAAGATAACTAGGTCGACAAGGAATAAAGTAGGGGGAGATAAGGGCCAAAATACAATGAAAATACCTTTTATTTCATCCATTCTTTATTCATTTTGGGACCTATTTTTGGTTCCACTTTTTATACCTCAAATAAAGAAACTTTGTACATGAAAGTTGTATATAATTTAATAAACAAAAATACAAAATTGATTTCACTCAAAAATAATGTACATATAAAAAGCTATGGTCTCAATAAAATTCCAGAATCCCAACTTCCCAGACCCGTATCTCACAAATAAAAACTCCAAATGCATCAAACTCACCTTTAATTGTATATAATTTAAAATAAGCCATTTAATGGCCATGGTTTCGCATTTGGCGGAGCTACGGTTTGGAAGTTGAGTTTTGGACCCCTATTGCATACTTGTACAGATTAAAATATTCAATTTGTTTATTATTCATTATTTTTATCATTTTATATGTTTACTATTTTGTAATTATTACTTATAATAAATATGTGTATTAAAATCAGAATAAAAACTCAAAATAAACTACTTGTATATAAAAGACTGGTAAAATACCTATATACACGCCTGTATAATTTATACTTCTATTTTATTAAGTGTATAAATTACAACAGAAAATAAAATAAAAATATATTTAAGTGAATAAAAATATTTTATAAAGTTATAAAATAATAAACAAAAATAAATAAATAAAATATATAAAATAAAAATAAAATATTAAAATATATAGATATATACTTATATAGCCTATAAATAATAACTTGTATTTTTATACCTCATAAAAATAATTAAAAATCGTAACAAAATACTTCATAAAAAATAAACATTTTTATTTTATAATTAATAAATTCATTTACTATTTTAAATTGAATTTATAAAGCATTTTTTGCGGGATTTTTCTGGTTGGTCCACGTGGACCAACCAGGGAGGTCTGACAGTTGACCTCCGGTCAACTATCTGACCCTTCCTGTTCTGTCAGATTTTTTGTTTTTCATCAATCTTCGAGGATTTTTCGAGACTCCATCTTTCATCCTTTGGCGATAGGGTCTTCGTGACGTTTTGTCCTCAAGGGTTGGTGATTCACGCCCTAACGATTCCTATGGGAATGGGTCATCGATTCGCAAGATAATCCTCGATCTTTGGGACCTCACCACTCGGTGGTCAAACCTTTAAATATTTTCCCCCGACTTTCCTCTCTCTTTTGATCACTCTTCCGCCTCCCAATCCTAGTCCTAGGGTTTCAGCCATCTTCTTGGTGACAGTAGGGAGCCAACGCATCCTTGGGTTGGAGCTGGAGACGTCGAATTGAGTCTAATCCCCTCGCCAGAGTTCTCACCGGAGATCCCTTCGTGCGCACCTTGGTGATTCCCTCTTCCCCCTTTTGCTTTATTGTTAACTAGTGTCGAAGCAGTGGAACATTTCTTTGTGTTTTCCTTGTCACGATTCATCGCCTGATCATCATCAAACCACTTCGATCTCATCTCGGCCGGTATCGAGTCTCGACGGCCGACGTCACTTCCCCACATCGCTTCATACACCATTTATACCCTCCACGAAGTCGGGGCGTTTTGCCCCCGACCTCTTCACACTTTCCTTGCAGGTCTGAAGCCCAACCAAGCGTCTTGGAGGGAATTTTGTGCCTCGCCGGAGGTACTTGGAGCCACCAGGCTCCGCCTTCGCAGCAGGAGAACCCCGGCCTTCGCCTGAGCATTTTGAAGTCTCCAGACGTTAGAGGAACCTTCTAGGGTGCTCCTGGACATCTCAGATTTGGCGGAGGACGGCGGTGAGAGACGAGCACGGCGATCAAACCTCGCCGGACCCGTGTTCTTCCGCTGTTCTTACACCATAACCCAGATCCGTTGGATTAGCCCAGTTCCTCCAGACCGTGCCACCACCGTCCGATCTCCACCAACGTCAGCCGTCGATGCAGCCTTGATCATCTAAGCATGACCGTTGGAGATGAACCGTCATTGCGCCACCAGGGAGCGCCACACGTCAAGTGAAGCCATCTCCGGAGTCCGCTCCCGCGCAAGGCTTGGGTATTTTGCATCTTGACCCAAGTCCTTTTTGTATTTAGATTATAGCTCTAGAACTTTCTTCTGCAGTTATAAATTTTTGTAATATTTAGGATTAAGCCCCCGAACTTTTCCTTATTGCAGCTAGCTCCCTTGCCACATCACCGCGTGCCTGTGCGCGTGAGGGGACGGGAATTTTGCAAAGGGACCCTTGTGGTTTTGCTTATTTCATTTTAGTCCTGAAACATTTGTTTGCAGTATAATATGTTTAGTACATTTTGCATGAAAGCCCCTGGATCATTATAATATTGCTACGATACCCTTGCCAGGTCACGTGTTCATACGCGTGAGTTTGGGCATTTTTGTTGAGAAGCCCTCGCGGCTTGATTTCGAATCTCTACCAGCTCATTCAGATCTATCTTTCTCTTGTCTCCTACTTTCTGTGCATCAAGTAAAATTTCTCGAATAGCACATTGAGATTTATGCATGATCTCTACAGGCAAATGGCATGGATTTCCATAAACCAGTCTGAATGGTGAAGTACCTAAGGGAGTTTTATATGCAGTACGATATGCCCAAAGAACCTGATCTAGTAGCTGCGACCAGTTCTTCCTATCCGGTCGTACTAATTTCTGTAGAATTGATTTCACCTCCCTATTTGAAACTTCAACCATGCCATTCGTCTGTGGGTGGTAAGGAGAAGCTACTCTATGATCAATGTCGTATTGCTTCACTAGCTTATTGACCTCCTTATTAATGAAATGGCTACCCCCATCTGAAATAAGAACACGTGGAATCCCGAACCGCGAAATAATGTGTTCCCTCAGGAACTTGCAAACTATCTTACTGTCTGCAGTTCGTGTGGGTATAGCCTCCACCCATCTACTAACATAATCTACAACGAGAAGAATGTATTCAAAGCCGCTGTTGGAAGGGAACGATCCCATGAAATCTATGCCCCATGCATCAAAAATCTCACAAATAATGACGGGTCGCATCGGCATTGCATCTCTAGCACTGACTGTCCCTACTGCTCTCTGACAATTCAGGCAACTCTTCACAAATATACAAGCATCTCTAGTAAGAGTTGGCCACCATAATCCGCACTGAAGTACCTTCTGCGTTGTCCTCTTCCCTGAGTGATGTCCCCATGCTTCTGAAGAATGACACAAAGTTAGGACACTATTATATTCCTCCTGGGGAATAAAACTCCTATAAACACAATCCGGACCTTCACGAAAAAGAATCGGATCCTCCCAGTGGTAGTATCGTGCCTCAGAAATTAATCTATCAACTCGATTCTTTGGCCAACCCTGAGGACTTTTCTGTGTAACCAGAAAATTCATTATATCTGCATACCATGGAAGTTCGGTAACTGCAAAGATGCTTTCGTCAGGAAGTCTCTCTACAATCTCTTGTGTATACTCATCGGAAGGCTGTTCTATCTGTAATCAGGAGAGGTGATCAACTACCACATTCTTTACCCCAGGCTTGTCTCTAATGTCCAAATCGAATTCCTGAAGTAATAGAATCCATCTAAGAAGGCGTGCCTTGGCATCCTTCTTTTCCAACAAAAACCGTATAGTTGAATGATCTGTGTAGATTGTGATTTTAGAGCCAAGAAGATAGGATCGGAATTTATCTAGAGCGAATACCACTGCCAACATTTCCTTTTCTATCACTGTGTAATTACGTTGAGCATCATCTAAAGTTCTGCTGGCATAGTGGATCGCAACAGGAAGTCCATTCCTCCTCTGTCCTAATACAGCCCCTACCGCAAAGTCTGAAGCATCTGTCATGATCTCGAAGTATAGAGACCAATCAGGCGGCTATAGAACAAGAGCACTGATAATCTTTTCTTTCAATGTGAGGAAGGCATTAAGACATTTATCATCTAACAAGAACTCAATGTCTTTGCCTAATAATTCAGTTAACGGTCGGGCAATCTTGGAGAAATCTTGGATAAACCGTCGGTAAAAACCAACATGACCGAGAAATGACCGTAACTGCTCGATGTTGGATGGCGGTTCGAGGCACTTGATGACATCCACCTTAGCAGGGTCAACCTCCATATCTTGCTGGGAGATGACGTGACCCAACACGATCCCGTGTGTAACCATAAAAGGACTTTTTTCCCAAGACAGAACGAGATCTACCTCACAACATTTCCGAAGAACCTGGTCTAGGTGCGCTAAACAATCGTGAAAGTACTCACCATATACTGAAAAATCATCCATAAAAACCTCTAGAAAATCACCGACCATATACGAAAAAATAGCAAGCATATACCTCTGGAAAGTAGCAGGAGTGTTGCATAATGCAAAGGGCATCCGTCTAAAGGCATACGTACCGAATGGACATGTAAAGGTGGTTTTCTCTTGGTCTTTAGAAGAAATTGTTACCTAGTTGTATCTGGAGTAACCGTCAAGGAAACAAAAGTACTCCTTCCACGCCAACCATTCTATGACCTGATCTATAAAAGGCAAAGGGAAGTGGTCCTTCTTCGTCGCGGCGTTCAATTTTATGTAATCAATGCACACCCGCCACGACGTGGTTACTCTCTTTGGAATCTCCTCTCCACTCTCATTATTAATCATATGAATTCCTGACTTCTTCGGGACAACATGTAATGGGCTGACCCATTCAGAGTTGGAAATGGGATAAATGAAGCCCGCATCGCACCATTTCGTAATCTCTTTCTTGACAACTTCTCGTAAAACCGGATTTAGCCTATGTCGAAACTCTCTGGAAGGTTTGCTATCATGATCGAGATATATATGATGAGAAAACAAAGCAGGATTAATCCCGCGAAGATCGGATACAGTCCACCCAATAGCCTTACGGTTTCTTTCTAGAACCTCCATCAGACGAGATTCTTCTTCGTCGGTCAAAGATGAACTGATAATGACCGGAAACTATTGATGTGGACCCGCAAGGAAGGCATACTTCATATTTGGTGGCAGTGTATTTAATTCTGGTACAGTAGATTCTAGCTCTGCTGAAACCTCATCCATATGTGTATTGGGATCTGTATTGGTTGTGGATTTGTCTGCGATTTGGTTATCCACCATCTCAATGTGTTCTAGAGTCGGACTACAGAAGATGTTCAAAACATCATCTGACTTGCTACTATGCTCATTCTCAGAGTGACCAGAGGAAAAGAAATCAGCTAAATAAAATTCTATCTCTAGATCATCTGAAGTGGAGGAATTGTGTAAAGTCTCTGAGTCTAAAATGTCTGCACTAAACTTCTCAGAAGTCTGATCCCTTTGCTTCTCGTCATCCAAGCTAAAATATAAAGTACCTTCTGAAGAATCACCAACTGTAGTCTCGGACCCATCCTCTGTTAAACACTCTTGGGTCTCTACTTGATATCTTTCATGGTCGTCAAGATGGACCTCATCCATGTAATCGCAGGTGGCTAAAGAACTTAAGAAATCAGAAGATGCATCACTAAATGTGTTCGAATCTTTCGCCATCTCTATATGTACCTTCTCGCCCTTGATGCGAAAAGATACCTTCCCTGTATCATAATCAAAGAGAGCCTTTGCGGTTTCTAAGAAAGGCCTCCCGAGAATAATCAGGGTAAGGTATAAATGTGTAGGACAATCCATGTCTAGGACCGTGAAAAACGAAAAGACGAGAGCCGCTAAATAGTGGTCTGACAAATCAGACTCACTGTCGCCGGGGTGACTACTCAAGCCTTCACGTTCGTCAACAATTAACCCACACAATTAATCAATCAATCAACAGTAAGGATTAAAATTTATTATTCCCTACTAAAAATGTACAGTGGCAAGCAAGTAGGGGTCGAACACTGGAAACAAAGGTGTAGAGTGAACAAACAAAAAGTCAAGGCCTATGTCTAATGAACTACTTAGCCAATATGAAATTTTTTTGTGGGTTTTTAGTTTTGTATTTTTTTTTCTTTTTAACTTTATATATATATATATATAATTTTAATTTTCTGACCGAGGGAACTGCTCATTTGTTAACGTAAGGGTAAACGAATCAACGGATATATTGGAATAGCTATGAGAAGGTGGCAGACAAAGCAAGCAAATGATGCATAGCAGTGTACCAAGCAAAGAGAGAATTCCACATAATCTGGCACATATCCTGTTAGTCTCCTGGGAGATCTGGTATATAGTCCTATACTGAGGCAGCGGCAGACACTCGACAAGCCTAGAGAAACAGTATAATAATTGGCCTATAATATTATTTAGAAACTACATCTTTATATAGTGGCGAAGGTGAATATGATAAATTCTCATTTATAAGGACAAAGTGAAGAAATGGCACGGCAGACATATTCAGCACAAGCTCTTTGTCCCTGGGCAGAAAGTCTGGTTGTTCAATGCAAGATTAAGAATTTTTCCTGGCAAATTAAAAAGCAAATGGGAAGGACCTTACATAGTCAGAACGGTGCATGACAATGGAAGTATAGCAATATCAGATGAGTCACCTGGTGCAGAACCATTCGTGGTTAACAGGCAGATGCTGAAGCACGTCATAGAGACTACTGATCATCTGTCCCGTATTGAAGTGATCCATTTTTTACAGGATTCAAGATCATTCTTTCACTACATCTCATCCTGTACAAAGACTTTTGAGCCATTCGATTTCTGGAGATCCGCAACACTTGTATATTCTTCGTAGACCACAATCGTCCCCATTTTTGCTCGTCTTTATGCTTAGGATACCAAATCCTATGTATAGGGGACTGATTGCCCGTTGATTCACGTTTTCTATTTTGTTCTATTTATTTTGTATATCCATTCGTTTTCACAAATAACTGGTTCCCGATTTTTGGATACATTCTTCTATATACTTAGGATGCCTTATTCTAAGTATAAGGGGGATCAAGTGATTTCAATGATCTCGTATTCTTTATTCCTTTTGATCTTTCGTTATATATTCTTTTCACTCAATCATCCCATTTTTGCTCTCCTGTTATACTTACGATTACCTGATCGTAAGTATAGGGGAGGGGTTGTCTGACTTGTTTTCTTATATTCTTTTTCACCCACTTTTACTTAGCATGAGTTATGTCCTTTTTCTCTATTGACGCTATTAGGACATAGATCAAGCTAAGTATAGGGGGATGCTTATATATTGTATATATACTCTTGTCCATAAATCGTACTTTTATGTATTTTCTATAAAATCCAAAAAAAGTGGGTGAGGGTTAATGTATAATCCATTTATACATATATTTATTACTTATAAAATCCTTGTAAATAAGTAAAATATGTTTACAAATTTGTATTTAAAATTTCTAATTAAAATTAGTATTTTAAATTAGTACTTAAAATTTGTATAATAATTATTTTAAAATCCCATCTATTAAAACATATGTAAAAATCATGTAATCGTTGTAAAATTCTCTATAGATAAAATTTGTAAAATACATTAGATACTTAATTCCAATAAAATATCTTATAAAATTCGTGTACATAAAAAAATTTGTTATTAAAAATAAGAAAATTCATAAAAAATACAAAGTCCTAAAAGTCTTAAAAATTACAAAAGCCTTAAAATCCATAAAAATGAGTAAAATTCAGAAAACTGACTTCACAAAAACATGGTTGCATTTGCATTCGCATTTTTCAGAATAAGTTTGATTTCTGGAACTAATGATTGAGTCTAGTCTAAAGGATGGAGCTTGATCACGGCCTTACTTTTCCTATAACCGAAGGTAGGAGTTGATATCGAGGGAAAGAGCTCAAAGCGAGGTCGGCATGGACTTCTACGTGCGAAAGGCAGGCTCGTCTTACCTACCACCATCTGTCTTGTAAGGAGCCTAGTTAGGATCTGGAATTTAGACTCTTCAGGTCTTTTGACTTAAAATCTTTGGGTTCCATAACATTATATTTGGGAAATCAATTCATACGTACTTAAGTAGACCATTTGGTGTCATCCGTACAACTCTGCACCAGTGAACCAATTTTGAACACATGCACTTTGCACTTAGCTCGACCTGCATAGAGTTACGAAGGGCAGTACATCTTGGTAGTGTGTTTCTATCCTTATCTTTGTGGCATTGATGTCTAGAGACAGGAGAGATTGGGGTTGCGATAGTTGCTTTGGATGAGGGAAGGATCTACTGACACAATTTTTCTAAGACCTCAAAAAAGGGACGGAACAAAATATGCTATATCCGTCGAGGCACAAAGAGATGAATGCAGTGCAAGCAAAGTACAAAGTCAAATCAAAGAAGAAGCCACCAAATACAAATATGACCACAATGGTCCAAGCTTCCACCAAAAATGCCTGCACATCTTAGTGGAGGCTTAGCTACATCGGTTGAGCTTCACAAGGAGATGCGTCTACACTGGTCGCACTCCACTTATTTTCTCATTCTTCTATTTTCTCTCTATATTCGATTTTGGACATAGCACGAACTGACCTCAGAAGGGAATACCTTTCTCCCCGAGGAAATAGTAGCTGGATAAGGAAGCAATGGAAATGTATAGCCAGGATGGACAATTTCTTCAGTTCTTTAAGCAGGAAGAGCTAAATCAATTCACACACTGTACAAATTGACTTCAAGGATGATAGAGTTTGCGATATGAGTAACAGAGTCTGAATTAGCCAATGAAGTGATCTCGAATAAGGATTTGTGGAACTTGAAGATTGTTGGGGATGAAATCCTAATCCTAGTTAAGGTTCCGACAAAATGCTGGTTTCATGCCCAATCGAGCTCTGTCCTTTGTCTGTTCTCATGAATTGGTTTAGGAAAACAAATTTATTCTAACTTTCTTATTTTTCAAATAAGTGTTTGCTAAGGGACTAGCAAAGTTTAAATATAGGGGGTTGATGAATCCATGATTCATTAACTTTTCTGTCACATTTTGTCTTAAAACCCTTAACAAATAATTGTAAATATACACTAATTTCCATCTTTTATTCAAAATCCTTTTATGAATAAAAATACACTTTTAAGCATAAAAACATGTAAATAAATAACAGAATAAAAATGAAGAAAAGAAGGCAGATTGTAAATATGTATATATATATATACAATATGACTTACAGATATAAATATAACTGTAAGGTATATTTATATAACCTAAATCCCGAGACCAAGTCAGCATAAATTGGTCGACAAACCAATAAGTAGGGGAGATAAGGAAAGAAAACCTTAAAAATAAATTAAAACACAATTCACACATGTCTCATTATTTATCAAATAAATACAAAATTTCATTGATTTTTAATTAATTCATATTTACATATTTTTCACTAAACTCTTTTCCTAAATTATTTCTAAAAAATGTATATAAAAATATAAAAATAAATAAAAAAATATTATATTGTACAAATACCAAGAAATCCTACTTTCAAATTGTCAAATCCTCAACTTCCGAACATCATAACTTCTTCATACGAACTCCAATTTCACTCTACTCACCTTTAAAGATCATAAAATAATATTATCTAATTAATAGAGGTGGTTTCATTGAATTCGGAGTCCATTTGCAAAAAGTCAGTTTTGGGACCAAAGGACAACGAGTTTCTGGGCTATTTATTTTATGTAGACCACATTACTTATACTTCTATTAGTTTTATAATTTCTAATTATTTTCATGATCTTGTAATTTAACCTTGATTTATTTCATATTTTTTGAAGCTTATTTATTATTTTAATAAAATCCAAATCCCTAATTTATAGATAAAAATGAACTATATAATGTATACATGTATTTATTAATATATGTAAATTAACTTATTAAAATGCTTAAAAATTCACAAAGACTTTATTTATCACCCTAATTATTAAGAAAATACAAAATTAATATTTAATGATTTATTTATTGAATTAAAAATCCACAATTTATTTATTAAGTAATATATATACCTATTTATTAATATAATATTTATATCTCGTATAATATTTCTTATTTATAAAAGTAATTATTCTATAATTTAGATAATTTAATTATTTACATTTCTTGTTTTTATGTCTATTTAAAATAAAGCTATTTACTATTTATTATATAATTTATAATGTAATTTATACATCTGGCCTACTAGGTGCTGACACGTGTCAGCATTTGGTGCTTCTTCTCCAAGAAGCTGTACTGAAGTCTGTTCTAACCGGCCATCTTCATTGAATTTTCATGCGCACATCATAACCTCTTCTGACGATCTAACCCATTGATTTACTTCTCCTAACAACCTACTTATTCGCCAACCCTTAGATTAAGCTTGAAGCTCAAGAAATATCTCTATATACCCTCAAAGTTGGCGGATTCCAACTAACTTTCCTAACCACCTGAGCTACCAATATCCAGTGGCCGAACCCCAATCTTCACCTCTCGATTCCGACCATCTAGGAGGTGACAGCTCCACTTCGTCAGCTCGGGTGGAAGAAGGTTGATCGGAGGAGGTTCCAAGGTGCTCGTCAACCCTTGCATCGCCGTCGCGTGCGTGTTCAGCTCCGGCAAAGATCGGCCGTCGAGCAACCATCTAAGGTAAATATGCCTCTGCTTTCACAGATCTACTCCTTCATCTTCATCAAATTCTATCTCGATCACCGTGCCTCCATTAGTGTGGTTAAGCTCGTCATTAGGACGCTTAACCTTCCAACTTAAACGCCCTATCTTAGAATCACTTGAATCTATTTCAAATCAAATAACATCTTCATCCGTGTATCCATTCTTCAACTCGCTTTCATTAAGTTTGGAAACAACTATTTGAGCTTGCAAAACTATAACCATTCGGCCGTCTTCTTGCGAATCGAGCACGTACACATTTTCTTTGCAGGTACTTCTTGAATCTGGAGCAATTTTAAGCGTCGGAAGCCTTTAATCATCACGTAAATCATCATCAAAGAAGCATCAACAACCTCACTCCAGGAACAGAGCAGCGAGAACGTCTAACTTCTTCGACCATTTGCCACCGCTCTCAGCCTTCTCCGATCGACGTGCACTGCGGGTGAGCTCGAGGGGTAGAGGAGCTACCCCTCTGGCCCAGCCGGAGGCCCAAGCTACACTTCCATCACCGGTGAAAAATCGAGGAAGAGACCGCCTTCGTCAAACCGCACAACTGCCTGAACAACAGCCAAGAACACCAGAGGCTACAGTTTGTTGATACGTGTCCTGCAATGGAAAGTTCAGACTGTGCCTGACGACCTAATCTCTGTTGTTCAATCCGAATCGGTGGAATATTTGCATACTAAGTCCCGAAGGCTTCCAGATTTGCAACGCGCCTCAAAGCTTTCCAGATATTGCATTTAGGTCCCCACGTGGGGACCTAAATGTAAACTTTCATATTTTTGTTACAAATCAGCCCTTGGCAGAGGACCAAACTGCAGACTTTTATTTCTTTTTCTTGCATTTCTGCCCCTGAGCTGTAGGGGAACTTTGGACGTATTTTTGACATCATTTTTTCGTAGTTTTTCTTGGGGTAGTTATACAATTACCCCCACAAGGTTTTTCAGTAATTTTCGTATGTTTCTGTCGCTTATTCATCGTGTTTTGATTTGTCAAATTTCACTTCTGTTTTTCTTTGTTCTCGAGTGTTCCTCGAGCCCGTTGCTCGATCGCTTTACATACTATATAATATCACATATATTTCACCTATCATTCACATATTATATTGTAGGTAAATTGTTTGAAAAAAATATCACTTTGAAAAAAAAGTAAATAAAAATTGGAAAATATAAAATCAAATAATAATTTATATCGCTTTTCTTCGATCAATTTCAGAAAAGACAAAATAATCACAAAAATATACTTTCACATAAAAAATCAAAGTACCCTATTTTGCCTCCTTGAGTTCGACCCAAGCACACTTACCTGGTTAAATAAATACTGTAGGTTTTTAAAACCAATCTTTGTTTGATGTGAAAAGCTCGGATCTCTTCACGATTTTCTACACCGACAACATAAACACTTAAAACCACAATCGGATCCGAGCCGCGCATCACTTATATAGAGAGAAAACATTAGAGAGTATAAGGGAAAAAATACATAAATACCCCTTAGGGGTTACGGAACCCGAAGGGTTAAGGGTTACAGAATCCGAAAGGTTACAACCATAATTGTACTATAATAATTCTAACAGCCCGTAAGAATGTCCTTAAAAACGAGAGATGATGGGTAAAAAAATAGCTCAGCAGCGCATATCCTTATAATCTGACTGATAGAAAGTAAATTCATAAAGAAATCTGGAGCATGTAGCATATTCTGCAGATGCATCGAAGGCATCAAAGTGAACCCCCATGTCATGTGATCGGGGAATGAGTCCCTTCAACTATTACAATTGTTCTCTCTGACATAACTTGTCTATATGACGCAAGCTAGTGTCTGTCTCCACATAGATGATGTGTAGCAGCGGAGTCCATAATCCACTCTTTATTGTCAGATCTGTGACAAGATGTAAAAGCATAAGTACTTAAGGTGCTGGCTGTAGCAGAGGTATTGGCAGCCGCTGAGGATGCCACATCTGAGTGATCTCCCGAGGATGGTGAAGTGGAAGGGGGTATAATATCCCTCAGTCTGGCAACAAGGTCATCAAAACCTCTGATATAGAGTAGGAGCAACAGGAGACTCAATCTTCTCTACAACATAGGCTAATGTCGGAAACCCATGCCTAGAATAGCATGTCTCCTCGATGTGACCTGGGCGATGAGAAAAAGTACAAGGCTGACGAGTGTGACCTCCTATACCACGAGGTCCATGCCCACGGAAGGTAGAATGGCCTCCTCTTCCTCGAGAGGTTGCCATGGCCGAGGAAGTTTGACTAGAGGCTGTAAAAGAAATAAAAATCCTGCTGAGTCTGCGGAAACTTTCTCCATGGAGGAATAGTGACATCTGCTAGAATCTCAGAGCAAGCAGCTTCATATTCAGGGTCAAGGGTTGCGAGGAATACCCCTACCATGGTAGCATTCCTATAAGTCTTCTGTTGCTCTGGAGTTGTTGTTAGAGGCATGAAACTGTGAAGCTTCTCAAATATCCCACGCAAGGATGTATGCAATGAATACAAAGGACATCTGTTCTGCCTGATAGTGAATATGTCATGCTAAAGTTGGAGGATCTTCGTCGCGTTTCTCGCTTGAGAATATGTTGTCCCGAGGATATCCCACATCGCCTTAACAGTAGGCTAGTGTAACACATCATTGGCGATCTCAATCGTTAATGTTCCTGAAAGCCAAACTTTGGCATATGCGTCGTCCGCCTCTTATGAGGCATTTACCCCAGTCTTGTAGAGATATATGTTATGCTATTTGTATTGTTTCATATTTTCTATATTCTTATGGACTCTTGATATAATTTGCCCATAGTCTACTCTCCTATATAAGAGAGCCTAGGGAGTATGGAATAAACAAGTCTATTATTTTTCCCAACATTGTATCAGAGCGACAGTCCTAGATTGGAGTTCTCGAACCAAACCCTAACCCTAGAACCCACCTCCATGCCCTCCACATGCCGCCCCTCGGGCCTCGGCCCCGCGTGCCTCTCCGTGCGCCCTTCCGCGCCCTCCGCGCGGCGCGCCCCTGGCCCCGCGCCGTGTGCCTCAGGCTTCGTGTACCGTGCGCCCCTCCGCAGGCCTCTAGGCCCTCCGCGCTCCCCACGTACTATGCGCAACTCACCGTGACTCGACCCCGCACCTCTCGTGTTGTGCGTGACTCGGCCCCAGAGCACGTCGCCTCTCTTTGCGCGTGACTCTCCCTTTGAGTCTCTTCGACCTCGCGTGCATCCTCACTTCTTAGGGTTCGGCCAACCCTAGGGTATCTTTGTCATCAAAGAGACTTTCGCCCGCATTTCCATGTTTATGGGTTTGGTTGCTTGAGTCTACACATGCAACTGAACCCGTGAATGTCAGTGTAGACAATCATATCTTCAGTCTACAACCCTAGTCTTCTATTACCATCATGTCAGATAGCAAGGCAGATATTCCATCTACAGGCGCCTTTAGAGGTCCTACGCCTATTCTGAAGATGAACGGATCAAATTACGAACTGTTGGCAGTGCAGTTCATGAGTATGATGAAGTTGACCAGTAAGAAGCACATTCTTACTGAGGAAGAGCTTGCTAAGAAGACTGGGGTCAACTCCTCATGGGAGGAAGACGATGCATATACCAAGGTTTGGCTATCAGGAACATTAGCAATTGAGATTGCAAATGATTTTCTCCATCAACCCACTGCAAAAGCAATGTGGGATATTCTGGCTGCTACCTATTCACAGGAGAAGAATGAGACGTAGATTCTGCAACTCTAGCATGATATCTTTACAATCAAGAAGAATGGACGGCCTCTATACTCATTATACACGTCTTTACGTGGAATGTTTGAGAAGCTTTATAGCTTCTTGCCTCTCATAACCACTCCTGAGCAACAAAAGACCTACCGGAATGCCACTATGGTTGGTGTATTCCTGGCAGCTCTTCCAGAGTACGAGGCATCACGTTCCCAGATCTTGGCAGATTCCACTATTCCTCCGATGGAGGAAGCCTTTCACAGACTGAGTCGTATTACGGTTCTTCCATCTATTGCTAATCAGACCGCCTCATCTATGGAAGCATCTCGAGGTCATAGGGGTCATCACCAGCTTCATGGTCATGGACCTCGAGGCAGAGGGGGTCGTGTTCGGCCATCATGCACTTTCTGCCACCGTTCTGGACATACCGAGGACACATGTTATTCCAAACATGGATTTCCTGCCTTTGCACGCGTAACTGAACAGATTGAAACTCCATCTGCTTCTTTGGATCAGCGATTTTATGATCTTGTAGCTCGTCTGAGGGGTATTATTCCTCCATCCGGTCCTGTTGCATCAACGCCTGCCCCTGAGAGTCATTCTGACGTTGCTGCTTCTGCATCCACCAGTACCTTAGGTAATACTTATGCATTCACTAGCAGTGGTGGATCTGATACTTGAGTGAATTATGGATTCTGATGCCACACATCATCTGTATGATGACCAAGATCTACTTACAGCCTACCGAGAGGTTCCTTCAGGCCGTACTGTGGTTATTGCTAATGGGACACACTCCCTGATTATTGGTCAGGGGGAGATTAGCTGACACCATCTATGCACCTCAAGAATGTGTTGCACGCACCCGATTTTTCTATGAATTTGTCATCCATTATCCAACTTACAAAGGATTTACATTGTCAAGCAATTTTTGCTCCATCTTCTCTTATTTTTCAGGGCATCCTTACGGGCAACATGATTGGGCGTGGCTATGAGCAGGGTGGCCTATATCGTCCCAGTCGGACCCCATATGCCGTAATCTCCTCTCTTCCTACTGGACCTGTCTCTCCATTCAAATGGCACTTCCGACTTGGCCATCTACCGCTTCAGAAATTGTGTTGTGTTTACCTCAGGTTTCACCTCACACGTCCATCCAATGTGAGGTTTGTCAGTTGGGAAAGCATCATCGGTCTACCTTTCCCAGTCGTCAGAGTCGGAGTAGTAGCTCCATGTTTGAGTTGTTTCAAGTTGATATCTGGGGTCCTAGTTGTGTTCCTGATCATTAGGGATACATGTTTATATTGTCATTGTGGATGATTTTTCTCGTGTATCTTGGGTCTTTTTGTTAAAGAATAAATATGAAGCTGGGAATATTATCATAAATTTTATAAATGAAGTTCGTAATGTCTTTTCTACGTCTGTTAGATTGTGAGAAGTGATAATGCTTTGGAATTTTGTAATCATACTCTCTCAAATTACTTTTCAACACAAGGGATTATTCACCAAACTTTCTGTGCCTATACTTCCCAACAAAATGGAGTTGCAGAAAGGAAACATCGTCATTTACTTGATGTCACCAGGACGCTTCTCATGTAGAGTCATGCTCCTCATTCTTTCTGAGGCGATGTTGTCCTAACGACATGTTATCTCATTAATCACATGCCGTCGTCTGTCTTAGGTGAGAAGATTCCCTTCTCCCTAGTTTTTCCTGGAAAAGAATTGTACTCTCTTACCCAGCGTGTGTTTGGCTCGGTTGCTTTTGTCCACCAGTTGTCTCCAGGTAATGACAAGCTCTCTCCTAGGGCTGTCACGTGTGTCTTCGTCAGGTACTCCAGGACACAAAAAGGGTACATGTGTTATGATCCGTTGCACAAGAAATACTTTGTTAGTGTCGTTGTCACCTTTTTTGAGTATGTTATGTACTTCTCTCCTACAAGTGACCGGTTGGTATCCTCAGACACTGATGAAGCCATATACATGCCACCACCTCCACCACTACCTACATCACCTACACCTTATGTTACAGTTCATGTTCCCGCATTGCCACTCCACCATACCCGTCGGCTGTTTCTGCTCATGGTCACCGCTCATCATCTAGCTCGCCTAAGGTATGTTCTGAGAATATAATCAATAATGATGGATCTAATGATTTACCTAAGAAAACTGTGTTACAAAGGATAAATGAGGATGCCAATGATTTGGATCTGCCTATTGCCCTTTGGAAATAGAAGCGTACCGCCGTGTCATATCCTATAGCATCCACGGGTTCTTTTGATCATTTATCTGGTGAATTCAGGAGCTTTGTCATTGCACTATCTACTGTGGATATTCCATGGAATTATCAGGATGCATTGAAGGACAGTAGATGGCGTTTAGCTATGGAAGAAGAGATGGCTGCTCTTCAGTCAAAAGGTACCTGGAGTCTTGTCCCCTGCACCTACCGGTGTGTCTACAGTGAGATGTAAGTGGGCCTTCACAGTTAAGCAGAATGCAGATGGCAGCATTGACAGATACAAGGCACGCCTGGTTGCTCGTGGGTTTACACAGACATATGGGGTGGATTATCTTGATACATTCTCGTCGGTTGCTCACCATTCCACCTTACGGATCCTTCTTTCTGTTGTGGTTACTCGTGATTGGTCATTATTCCAATTAGATGTTAATAATGCATTTTTATATGGTGACTTGCATGAGGAAGTCTACGTGCAACAACCACATGGTTTTACTATTGAGGGGGTGTATTCCAAGGTGTGTAAACTTCATAAGGCCATCTATGGCCATAAGAAGAGCCTTAGAACTTGGTTCCAGAAGCTCTCAGACTTGTACAGAAATTCCAATGCAGATCATTCCATGTTTATACAAAAAACATGTAGAGAAACTATTGCAATTATGGTGTATGTAGATGATATCCTGATTAAAATTCAGAGGGCGAAAGAAATGTTGGGTCGTGAATTTGTCACCAAGGATCTAGGAGTCTTTGGATATTTTCTGGGACTGGAGTTCACCAGAAATCCACATGGACTTGTAATGACCAGAGGAAAATACGTTACTGATCGCTGAGTGAAGCATGAATGCTTGGATGCCGACCAACCACTACACCTATGGATCCAAGCATGAAATTATATGATGATGACACTGATGAGGTGAATAGGAGAAAATACAGAGAAATGGTGGGAAAACGTTTTTATGTTACCATTACCAGACCCGATATTTCTTTGCTGTTAGTCGGGTGAGCCAGTTCATGGATCAACTACGTCCGATACATATAGATGCTATACATATGATACTCAAGTATCTTAAATCATCTCCAGGTGCATGTCTATTGTTCAAAAAAGACAAGCATATTGCTATATGAGCGTGTGCAGATGTAGACTTTGCAGGATGCCCCAAGGATAGGAAGTCCACCACTGGATTTGTTGTATATGTTGGAAACTCTCTTGTCTCATGGAGAAGCAAAAAGCAAACTGTTGTAGCTAGATCCAGTGCTGAATCTGAACATAGGGCTATGGCCCAGGTCAGTACAAAAATGATGTGGGTGAAAGTTGTTCTTACATATCTATATATAGAAGTCCCACTTCCTATGGATCTGGAATGTGACAATCAAGTTGTTATATTTATTGCCAATAATCCATCATTTCATGAACGAACCAAGCACATTGAGGTTGATTGTCACTATATACGAGATACGATTCAGAAGGGTTTTATTTCTACATCTCATGTTAGCTCAGGGGACCAAACTGTAGATATCTTTACCAAGGCGTTACTTAGAGGGTCGTTCCAGAAGTTCTCGTCCAAGCTGAGCATCATCGACATCTATACTCCATTTGACGGGGAGTGTAGAGATATATGTTGTATTATTTGTATTGTTTCATATTTTTATATTCTTATTGACTCTTGATGTAATTTACCCATAGGCTACTCTCCTATATAAGAGAGCCTACAGACTATGGAATAAACAAGTCTATTATTTTTCCCAACAGGTCTTATACACCAGTTCCTCCTCGGTAAGAATGCATTTCTTACCATTTGACTTCATAAGGCTCATGAAAGCCCAGAGCTCATAATTTGTCCCGTCCATTTTGACAATTGACGCTGGGACCTCTGAATGCACCTATGGTGGGTACATCAACCTTGTTCTCAGACATCTAGCCGGATGTAGAAGACTAGGATTTTCGTAGACCAAAGAATGAATGTCTACACAAACATACGTAGATTTGGGTGCATATGTAGACTTATGCCCCCAAATCCATCAATGGAATGAAGTGAACGATGCCTAGACATGGAGGCACAACATGTGTGGCGTTGGACCGTGCTAGGCGGTGTTAGGCAGCACAGGAACGCGTAAGGGTGGTGTGCATGAATCCTAGGCGGCGCTAGGCGATGCGCAAGGAGGTATGAAAGATGGTGCGCGTGAAGGCGCACACGAAGAAGCCAGGTCGGCGGGGGCGGGGGGGGCAATACACGTAGGCGACATGTGGTCTGCACACATGGGCGGCGTGCGGCGCGCTTGGGCAATGGGCAACGTGTGTGGGCGGTGTGCGGCGCGTGGGCGAAGACACATGGAAAAGGGGCCGACGACGCGTGGAGGTGGGGGGCAAGAGGTGAGGTTATGGTTTTGGGTACGAGAGCTCCGATCTAGGACCGCCACTCTGATATCATGTTGGAAGAAAAAGAAGAGATGTTTATTTCTTGTAACCCTAGACTCTCTTATATAGGAAGAGGCCTATGGGTAAATTAATAGGATAGATAAAAAGAAATAAAATAACATGAAAGATACATGGAACATAGAGATATCTCAACATCCTCCAATCAGAACTTGATTTTATATTTTCCAATGTCTTATATATGGATTAGGTTTCCCACAAGGAAGGGAATCCATCCAACAAATCTCCTCCTCACTGACGACGTGGGAACTATTCCACCTGCGAGGAAACAATATCTCTCGAACTTTCTTATAGACAAAGTCTTTGTCATCATATCAATACCATTATTTATATAGATCTTGTCAAGTACAAGCTGCTTCGATTCTAACACATCACATAGCTAATGAATATCTGGCATCGACGTGATTCGATCGTGTATGGAATGTAGAGTTCTTGCCAAGGTGAACACTCAGACTGTCACAGTAAAGCACGTACTTTCCAGATGAAAACCAAGTTCTTGCATGAATTTCATCCATAGCAACTCCTTGCATGCCTCTTTAGCTGTAATGAATTCAACCTTGAAATATGGACTTCGAAGAAACTATGTCACCTGCAAAAGATCTCAAGCATCTAGATAAGGATCTTTGCCCATCAATGTCATCTACCATGTCTGCATTTGTATAACCAAAAAGTATAGGCTTGTCTGCTCCAAAGTAAAAGATAATGGCTATTAGTGCCTCGAATCCACTTGGCAGCTTCCCAATATTGTTTCCCTGGATTTGAGATGAATCTACTAACAATTCCACTGCATGAGCATTTCCAAGCCTTGTACAAACAATGGCATATATAAGACTACCTGTAACTAATGCATAGGGAATCTTCTCCATATCTTTCTTCTCCTCAGTTTTCTTTGAATATTCCTTGAATCTTAGTTTGAACTGTGCTCCCAAAGGTGTGCTAGAGGGCTTGTCCTTATCCACGAAGAACCTCTAAAGTACCTTCTCAATGTACTTCCACTACTATCTCTCCTCTTGTCATTCATGGATCTGCTTCTCCTATTGTTCTCCGTGATAAGAACACCTGCATGCGAAAAACTTCCTTGAGATTTCTTATGTATCTCCTCATTGAGAATGACTGACTTCACCAGTCTCAAAAGAGATCTTCCCTTCTGTTGCAAAATTGGTAAGAGAAACCTCTGAAAGTTGCCTAAGAATCAGGTAAAGTAGCGAGTAAAAACAAACCCAAAACTTCTTCCTCGAACTTGATACCCATGCTTGTCAACTGACTATTACGCCTTGGTAATCATTGAAAAAAATCAGCATGGAACTTCCCTCCTTGAATCTCAAGGTCACAAGTTTCTTGAGAAGAAACAAATTATTGCTTCCCGTATCGAAGGCATACAAACTCTCAAATTTCAACCGTAGACTTCGTGCATGTTTTTCTTCATGGATGTGGTTCTAGACATTTTCATCCATAAACTACCTGATCCCAATATTTATCCGATTTCACATTGAGCTTTTACGTGGAGAAAATAAGAAGGATGCATGAACTTCACATATAAAAGAGCTTTCATCTATTTTTCGACAAACTGAAGGTGGTCCCATTCAGGCTGATAATCCTACTGGTGTTGTACTCCATCTTATCAACCATATCATCTCTGATACCACTTGTTGGAAAACTGATTCTCCATATAGATCGAATCGTGAAAATTACCAAAGTTGATAAGCGGATCCTGTACGATATATCACTGTAACTACGGAAAAAATCTCACCATGGATTCTCAAGGAATTTTTTAACGTAAAAAACCCTCAATATGAGGGGAAAAACCATGAGATTTATCGCAACCCAAAACTAAGCACTATAATCAAAATAATCCTCCGTGAGGGGCTTACAACAGGCTAACCCTCTATAGTACCACAAATCACCAAACAATATAGAATAATAAAGAGGAGAAATAACACTAAAAATGATAAATCTGTCCACAACTGTAAGGAAGAAGCTTGAAAAGAATTGCTCCAAAGATTGCTCCCTCCAAACTTCACAGCAACCACTGGCCTTCTTTTTTCTCCCTCTCTCTCTCTCTTATTTTCTTTCTTGCTCTAGAAGAGCTTGTGTTTGTATGACTTTGGTGTGCACCCCGTACCCTCTATTTATTTTTCCATGGAGATGAGAAAATAAGGAAACATGAACTCCGACTTCCAATAGTAGGAAAAGGTGACTCATATTCCTAAGACGTAATTGATCTCCTTCTCCAATTAGAACTTGAATTTCCCTTTGCCAAATAGGACTATCAATGTCTATATATGGATTAGGTTCCCACAAGGAGGGGAGCCCATCTAACAGCTTGTACACGCAATACCGGGAACCCTGATTAGAAGTGGGAAGACCCAACCCTGCAACAATGGCCATAGAGAAAAACATATTTATTCTATTATTTTTTAAATAGAATTTTCCTTGCCATGCTTCCTTCTTGTTGCATATGAGAAGTCTCCTACAAGACCCTCTTTCCAAGCTGCATAACATGGGCCATAAACATGAAAATATGTGGAGATACACTTACAAATTTCTCTTTTTTGTGGCATAGAACTAATTACATGACATGACACACTAGATGGAATTCGACAAGATCCATTCTTCTAACAGACTAATCATTTATTCCTCTACATCATGGTTAAGGGACACCGATCCTTCAGAAGAGGGTGGTCCTCTAGTCTACTAAAACTTGCAAATGACGAGAAATTTCCACAAGAGTGTAGTTGCAATCCACCCCTGCAAAAACATAAGTGCAGCAACCTTGAACAAGCAGCAAGATGCACTCTTCAGCACTTGCAGCAACTGATCCCATCACTATTTTCACTGAATATACTTGTATGGACAATGAATTAATATGATCATTGCAAATCTCTAAATACATGGAGCACATATAACCTCCAAATAATTACAAGCATGATTGATTGCTGTTTTTATACACAGCAGCAATATATAAGAACGAACTGTTGTAATAATGTCGGTAGAACATTACAAATAAATTCGAAATTGACTGAACAAGTGGTGTAAAATAAGTCACTGGGAGGAAATACCACCCTTCTGTTATTGTTAATTGGTACCTACTTGTACCAGTTAAACTATGCTAACCTACATGAGTTGTCTAACCTCAGCTTGAATATGAACATCTTCTACGTGTCTAAATGTCTTCTAAGAAACCAAACCTGCAGAATAGAACATTGTCAGTTCCCAAGAGAATTATTTATAGTATATGAAAAAATCAAATATAAAAATAATAACTTTTCCGACCTTAAGATGATTCAAGAATCTGACACAGATCTCCCTTGTCTCCATGTCGTCAATTGCTAACAGTTAGTCTCCTTTCATCTCCAAACAATTGGAGAGGAATGTCTAGGGGAGGAGGGTTCTGGAACAGGTAGAATATGAAATGTAAATTATGTTATATGTATCAGGTTTCTCTAAATTTTCTTCAACATAACCACATAATAAGTGTCCTTAAAATTATATATATTGAAGCGCCTGAACCTGTCTATCTACTTCCATTACAAAGTCAGAGAAATAGAAAGATGCATTAACAAGATAAAGAAGATGAGAGAAAAAAACCCGTAATATTAACTCAAATATTGTTGATAGTTTTATTTTTATCTTAAGAAAGAGGAAGCAATACGTGGCAAATACCATAACAGGTGATCTGATCTGGAATGAGAAAAAATAAACCGTTATTCTGAAAATGAGAAAAGATTTAACGATATTCCATTGCGGTCCTAAGACTCTCTTATACAGGAGAAAAGTCCTATGAAAAAATTATATAAAGTAGACAGGAATAAAAAATGAGTAAAGGACAAATAATAAACAACTATCTCAGCACCCCCCCCCCCCCACAAACCTGAAGTATATATATCTATCATGCTCAACTTGGAACAACAATGACGGAATGAACCTCTAGCAAGTGCTTTGGTGAAATATCTGCAGTCCGATCTCTTGAAGTAACATGAGAAGTGGAGTTAAATCTCTTCTAAATCATATCTCGAGCATGGACAGACATATCGCGATATATCGACGATATATCGGTATCGACAGGTCACCGATATATCATTGATACGGTCGATATCGGGTATCGACGGGCAAAAAATGCGAGATTCGGTCCGATGTCGGCGATATGGCGTCGATATATCACCGATATATCGGTGATATATCGGTATCGACATGGTACCGATATCGATACCGATATCGATATGTCCTTCCATGATCTCGAGTGTAGTGACAGTCTACCTCGATGTGTTTGGTTCTTTCATGGAAGGATGGATTATTGACTATAAATAGAACGACCTGGTTGTCGCATTGGAGGTGCATAGAAGTGGCACCTCAATAGCCAGGTCAGTCAGGAGAGATCTGGCCCACATCATCTTTGTGCTACCTTGTGCCATGTCTTTATATTCTAATTCAAAATTAGATCTAGCAACAACCATATGTTTTCTGTTAAAAAATAGAATGCGGAAGCGGAATAACATAATAAAGAAGAATAATCACGAAGAACACAAAGATTTTTATGTGGAACCCCTACTCCGTGAGGAGCGGGATGAAACCACAGGAGAAGCCCTCAACGGGGCGGATATTCTATTAGAATTTCTCATCTGTTACAGGAGGCCTGGGGTTCTTTGTATAGCTTCTACAGGGCCTCCAAGTCCCACCACTAGGCGGTATGGACTAAACTCAGTGGTGGGGTAAATGGATCCTGGAGGTATCCCATTTACCCCCTTATTACATAGGTGACGCATGCTCCAAATACTCTAACACTCCCCCTCAAGCTGGAGCATGCAATGCTCAGCTTGGACAAACAGAAAGAAACTCAACTCACAATACATGACACTACAGACAATATCAACCCAACGCGCACAACTGTTGCAGTCGAGGACGTGGCTTCTTATGGCGTGCATGTGAGGAGGACGAACGGGATGGAGTGTGAAACTGGCCCAGAGAATGGCACTCTACTGTGGAGTCCCTATGATACCACATGAAAACCCTTGCCCTTAATGGCATAGGGAATAGTCCTCTGCTCTGGAGTCCCTATGGCTCACATGAAAGCTCTGGCCGACCAACAAGAATGACAAATGATTGGCATGCGTCATCGTCGAGTCTGAATCTGAAATTTGTAGAGTCTGAATATCTGACCGGTCTGGAAAATATGATATCTGAATCAAGACCTGTGACTCTCTATATATACTCCCCTTTCTCCCATACTGGTCGGAATGACATTGTTGACCACGTTGGGAGAAGATAAGATAATACATAAATATGGGGAAAACATGAATATTCTCAAAAAATTTCTTTTGCGGCTTTTCTTCATTTTTTTTGTAATAAGCCGTGCATTTTTAAAAAATTTTTTTTTTTATATTCCAACAATTTTTTCTTTTGCAACAATTTTTTTTTTGAATGCGTACGGCTTTTGAGTTGTACGCGCCTTTTTTTCCTTTTTTTTCTTCCTTTTTTTTTGAAATTGCGTACGGCTTTTTAATTGTACGCGCCTTTTTTTCGCATTTTTTAAACATATGGCCCAAAAGGGCCCCTCCTCTCTCTCTCTCTCCTTTTTTTTTTGAAATAACTTCGGCCCACTTGGGGCCTTTACAATATATTTTTTTTATAAGGAGGGGGCCCGCTACCCTTTAGGGTTTACAAGATAATAAAAAAAAGTTAGGGTCCCCCTCTTTTCATTCGAGCGCCGCCCGTTCCTGGACTTGGAGGATGCTGGACAACGTGAAGAGCAGCCGCCTGGAGATTGCTTGTGTGCCTGGATGGCTCGCCTGGGAAGGAGATGACGCCGCCTGAGGGCGTCGATTGGATCTTGCATCGTCTTGGCGCATCTGCGAGTTGCGCGTCGCCCCGAGCGACTGGACTAGGGGTAGAGCCCTTGAGGTGCGGCGATGTCAGGAGCCCCTGGGGCGACACGACATCATCAGGAACCCCTGGGGGCGCAAGTTTAGATCTGGAGAGCCGCACGCGATGAAAGAGGGCTGGAGAGTGCGCGTCAGGGGTGGCAGTGCCTGGAGATGAGCCATGCCGAGATGTACGCGATGGCAGCGATGTGGCTTGCGCGCACTGTGCGCGATGGAGGCAAGGGTTTCGCCACCTGCCTTGCTTCGGAGGCGCGCCTGTGTGCAGCGTAGGACTGCGCGCTGGAGAACAAGGGCTTGCGCCGTCGATCGCCTGGAAGGAGCGGCAAGGGCTCGCACCGCCTGTGCGAGCCTGGCTGGGCTTCTTGCTTGCCAAAACTCAGCCGGAAATTCTTGGAATCAGAATCTGGAGGAACAGGGGCTCCGCTGAAGCCTGGATCGTGATTAGGGTTTCGAGGTGAAACCCTAGAATTTCTTGCACAGACTGAAAAGATCTTGAATATGAACTTTATGGAAAAATAATCTTCACTAGCATATCAAAAAACCTCGAATCCCGGATAAATAATCAACAATAAAATCCTCGAGAATCGAACCCGCTAATACCATGTTAAAAATAGAATGCGGAAGCGGAATAACATAATAAAGAAGAATAATCACGAAGAACACAAAGATTTTATGTGGAACCCTACTCCGTGAGGAGCGGGATGAAACCACAGGAGAAGCCCTCAACGGGGCGGATATTCTATTAGAATTTCTCATCTGTTACAGGAGGCCTGGGGTTCTTTATATAGCTTTTACAGGGCCTCCAAGTCCCACCACTAGGCGGTATGGGACTAAACTCAGTGGTGGGGTAAATGGATCCTGGAGGTATCCATTTACCCCCTTATTACATAAGTGACGCATGCTCCAAATACTCTAACAGTTTCTTACTCTTCCACGAAGCAAGTGAACTCCTTACAAAGATAGCAAAGCATGAGGTAGAGTTCTTGTCTTTAGGGCATCCTGTGTAATCTGAATCAACACAAGCTGTAATTGTAAGGGATGTGTCTCTACTGAACAAGAGTCCTACACCTAGAGAAGTCTTCAAATATCTCAAAATCATGTATACAACATCCATATGTACCTGCAAGAGCTGCTCCATAAACTGACTAACTCTGCTCAATGCGAAGGATATACCATGTCTGGTAAGGTGACATATAAAAGCTTCTCCACAAGCTCTCTATATCGTCTCTTATCAACCTCCTCAATGTCATCATCATAGATTTTAATATTTTGATCCATAGGAGTAGTAGCAGGCCTACATCTTGTCATGACTGTCTCATCCGGGAGATCAGTAACATACTTCCTTTACTTCATCACCATGCCACGCTAGTTCCTCGCAAATCAGAGTCCAAGTAAATAACAAAGATTGCTACGGTCCTTGATTACAAACTACTGTTTAAGGAAGTCCTTAGCTGCCTGAATATCGTGATTATCATCACCCCCTATAACAATGATGTCATCCGCACAAACCAAAATAGAAACAATACTTCTCTAGGATCTCTGAACGAAAAGAGGGTGATCTGCATTCAATATGACAAATCCATGCTGCTCAATCAACTCATAGAGCTTTTGGAACAAATCCCTCAAACTCTACTTGAGGTCATAAATGTCCTTGTCAAGTCTACAAACCAAATGAGACTCCCCCTCAGTAACAAAACCTGGTGGCTACTGTATGTAGACTTCCTCCTGGAAGTCACTATACAAGAATGCAATCTTGACATTAGATGAAAGATGGGTCAATCACGTACCATATCAACATAAATAAGAGTCCTCAATGTAGAATGTCGGGCGACAAGAGTGAACATATCCTGATAGTCCACCCCATATGTTTGGGTGAACCCTCGAGCAATAAGCATGGCCTTGTATCTATCCACACTACCATCTGCATGATGTTTCACTGTAAACACCCACTTGCTCCCCACACCATGTGCGACGAGACTGTAAGGCAACCATCTCTTCCTTCATAACAAGGTACCACTGACTAATATGTAATGCTTCCTGATATGTATGTGGTTTGTCTATGATAGATAGTCCAACAACAAACCTCTAAAACTCATCGGAAATATGGGCAAGAGAAACATGAGAAGTAAGAGGGTACATAACACATCTACGCCTCTGCATTTGTAAAGCAATGGGCATGCCAAGATACTCAGCCTCCTTAGTAACCAAGACAAGAACACCTATAGCCACCTGCTCATCCTGCTGTAAATGCAAATCACCTATGCCATCAGTAGAAATGAAGTGCTTAGAACATACCTGGGGCATGCTAAATGATGGAGGAGGCTCATGAGCATGAGGTCAACGTGTGTAAACCTATGAAAAAAAGATGGAGGCTGTTGGTGGATATGGAGGAGGTGGTGATGATGATAGTGGTGGTGATGGGGGCAGAGTTGCAAGAGTTATATGCGTCATAGACGAAACCAAATATAGAGGCATGTATACCGCTTCTCCAGAATTTGAAGGAATAAATCTGTCACATGTATGAGAGAAAAACATAATAGACTCAAAGAAAGTGATATCGTACTAACATACTACTTTCGTCGAACAAGATCAAAACAACAATATCCCTTTTGAGTCATGGAATACCCCACAAAGACATACTTGGCAACTCTAAGAGAGAGCTTGTCATGGCCAAGAGATGTATGATGAACAAAGGCAACTGACCCAAACACACGAGGAGTGAATGAGAAAAGATCATTCTCGTGAAAGATAATCAAGAATGGAGTCTTCTCTCCCAACACAGACGAGGGCATACGATTCACCAGGTAGCAAGCGGTTACAACCACATCTCCCAATAGGAATGAGGAGCACAACTTTGAATTAAGAGGGTTCTGGTGACATCCAAAAGGTGATGACGTTTGCGTTTAACCATCCTACTTTTGTTAGGATGTATACATACATGAAGTCTGATGTACAATACTAAGGGTTCTGAAGAACTGCGAGAGTTGTAACTTGTAAGCTATAGAATTCTAATGCGTTGTCAGAACGAATATATTTGGCATTTACAGAAAAACATTCTTTATTTCATTAATAAAAGATCGAATAACATGACCAGCACCAGACTTATTATTATGTAGAAATACCCAAGATAATTTGGAAAAGTCGTCAACAACGATAATATAAAATATATCCCTGATTGTCTAGGGCACAACTCAAACCCCAAATATTGAGATTGATAAACTCAAAAATATAGACTATTTCGACCTTGGCGACTCTAAAAAGTAGACAGGTGATTCTTCCGAAGCTGGCAAGCCTCGCACTGGAGGGTAGAGTGAGGAGATATCTGAGGAAGGATGTGATCTTCTGCAGAGGAAGGTGACCAAACCGAAGATGCCACATATAAGGGGAGGTTGATTTGGTGGTAATGGTTGAAGCACCAGCATATGGGGACTGGACCAATCTATAGAGACCTCTTTGCTAACGACCAGATCCAATCACCCTGCCCGTAAGAATGTCCTGAAACACAAGAGAAGACAAATCAAATATGACATGCCAATGTAAGTTACGGTGATTTGATTGATAGATGGTAAATTCATAGAAAAATAAGGAGCATAAAAAACATTCTGTAGATGCATTGCTTAAGTCAATTGCACCTCCCCCTACCCAGTAATGGGAGAGTGGGTCCCATCTACGATCTGCCAGGATGAATCGATCTGTATGCACTAAATTGTCCTCTATCACTATAGAGATGGTGTAAAGCTCCTGTATCTATAATCCATTCTGACAAATATGCTCTGTAACAGCTAGTAAAAGCATACACTATACCTGATGTGCTGGCAGACGATGACACAACTACCTCTAAAGTTCCTGAAGGAGTAGTAGATGACCGAAGAGTAAGCATAATCTCTCTTAATCACACCACAAGACCATCGAACCTCTGAGGAGGAGCACAAGCTCGCTGGGTTTGCTATGTAACAGGAACTAAAACAGGAAATCTATGCTGAGTAGCATGTATCCTCAGAATGACCTGGTCTGTGGCAGTAAGTGCACATCTGATAGGGTCGACTACTGCCTCCCCTGTCACGGGTTTCGCGTCCGAGGTATTGCATAGAAATCCCTCTACCACGAGATGCGACCATAGCCGAGGAGGTCTTTGACTGCTGAGTAGCACCACCAGGTACTATAAGAACCCTACTCTATCTACGACATGCCTCCTCTATTAGAAGTATAGTGCATGTGTAAGGATCTGTGATCGAGCTGCATCATATTTAGGATCAAGAGCTGCTAGAAATATTCCAGTCATCATCGAATATCTGTAAGCCTTGAGATGTTCCAGCGAAGTAGTCAAGGGAATGGAACCATGTAACTTCTCAAACATAACCCTGAGAAAAGTGTAAAGGGTATGAATAAGACGTCCATTCTGGTTAGATGTGAAGATATCAAGCTTGCAGAATCTTCTACTCATTCTTTGCCTACAAGTAAGTGGCGGTGAGGATGTCCCACATCACCTTCGTGGTGGGATGACTCAGAATATCATTGACTACATCCACAGATAGTCCCGACCAGCCAGATACACGCATATACATCATCTTCCTCCCATGAGGCATTAACCCCACTTTTCTCGATTGGTTTGTCTTGTATTAGAATGTGCTTCTTGCTGTTGCAATGCATTAGGCTCATGAATTGCATAGCCCATAATTCATAATTAGTCCCAACCATCTTGACAATGGGTGTTGAACTTTGGAAGGCACCCAAGGATGGGACATTGACTTTGGAGTCGACCTGTGGTTTGACATGATGAATGCTACGAAGACTGGGGATGTAGACAAGGATAAATACATATATACAGACATACACGATGGTTGTGGGTGTAGACTCATATCACAACCTCTTCCATCTGGTAGAGGCTTCTCCGGGTAACTATGGTGGTTTAGATGATAAAACAACACTGTAAAAACTCCAAAATCAGACCGAACAGAGAACCAAATCACTCTTGGGAGCGATTTCATACCATAGTGGACGATGAAGAGGACCTTTGGGGCTTTACAAGGATTGCAACCACTTGGAAGGGGAGGTAAAACCCCTACACGTGGCAGCGGTAGTGCTAGGCGGCTACCGCTGTTATTATGGTCTCACGGCAGTGGTGACCGTGCCTACGATCGAACATAAGGGGAGCGAGTCTCCTTAGGGTTTTTTGGTGGGGAAGGTTAGCAAGGGTACATGCTCTGGTCTAGGACCGTCGCTCAGATACCATGTGAAAATGAGAAAAGATATAATCGTATTTCATTGTGATCATATGGCTTTCTTATATAGGAGAAAATCCCTATGAGCAAAGTAAATAAAGAAGACATAGGAATAAGAAATATGAGTAAAGGACAAATAAAAAACTATCTCAACAATTATGATAACATAATCAATGTGCCCATGGACTTTTGTCGGATGAATTTTTTGTGCCCATTTCCAATGTGTGGGTCCAACAATATGCTCCTAGAATATGATGACTTAGAATCAAGGTTAGTGCACTCCTTGAGATAAAAACTTGTTCAATGGGGAGAACAAAATAGGAATGTGTATGATTCAAGGTCATGATGAACCTTCAACATGACCGTTAGGGTTCCAATTTTAGGAAGGTGATCTCGCTGCTTGCAATCGTCGGCATCGCCATTTAGAGTTCTTAAGAACTTAACTCCTCAGTGAGCACCACTGCCATCTCGTGGCGATGCTCTACGTTGCATGCCCCTTCTGAGCTTTCCCATGAACAGATTTGGTTCTTGTCGGGTTAATTTGTAGATTAGATGGGGATCTACTTTATCTTTTAGGTTAATGTAACTTGTGCTCATTTGATTCTTTTATTTCTACAACCTCTAATCAGGCTAGGGCTTTTTATCTTCACTACGTATGAAATGGAGGAATGCGTTATATATATTGATCCAAGAAATCAAATGAATTCTCATCCATGACATATTAATCCTATAAATATAAATAACAGGTTAACAAATAAAAATGACAAGAAATGATGATGCATAAATGACAGTAACAGAAGTGTTAAATAATGACATACCTTGCAACGAATTAGAGGCCAATTTATGTCGGCAAAGAAAGGATGTTGCTTAATTTCATTAGCTCCACTATGTGATCCCAAGCGATTACTAGGATCTCTTTGTAACAATCCATGAATTAAGTGTTGTGCTGCAAGACTTACCTGTCAATTGTGTAAGTCAAGGGTGAATGACAAAATTACAAAATTTTCCCCAAGTAAATCCAATAAATGTCCAATTTCTATTTCTACATTATTTCTTTCAATCCACATGTCAGGAGCACATTGAAGTTAGAAAAAAAATCACACAGTAGTTTACCAGAAAAGCATATACCCTCTTACCGGAACACTTTTTGGAAATATAAGCTCCTTCTTTAAAATATTGGTAAAAGTCCTCCTCCTATTTCTACTTTTGAAAGGTGTCCTTCCATATAACATCTCATAAAGTAAGATTCCTGCATTTTTAGCCCCAACAATAGCTTTACTAATATGTCACAAGACAATCATGGAAAGAGTATTCCACGGTACTTAATCACACTTACCTAGGGCCCACCAATCAGTGGCGCTGCCATGACTTGCACTTGTGATTATTTCCTGAAATAAAGAATGAGATCATGATGATTGATGATTTTAAAGGTCAAAGGTAGAATAATCCACACTAGCAATGAAATAATCATAACTATATGTATGCATACAGTACATGCTAATCCAGATGGATGCACCTACATAAAAAAGTATCGTTAAGATGTTTTGGGAATGCATGCTTGTAACATGTGAATTCAAGTATAGCACATATATCTTCATTTTAATTCAATCAGTTCCTTTTAGGAGTGGAATGCACCTTTTCTATAGTATTTTAATACTTTTTGCAACAAAGAAAAACATCTTTATAGACTACGAGAAGTAGGCTGTATTGATTTTCTGGAGAATGAATGACTTGTCATATCCAATAGGTCTAGGGTTTCTTATATGAAACCCTAGAGGAACAACAGAGGAAGTTACATAGATACCCCGGAGGGGTTACATGACTGAAATAAGAATAAATAGAAATAACCCAATAACTCTGACATCCTCTCTCAAGTTGGAGCATATCTATCAATCGTGCCCAACTTGAAAGTCATCCACGAGAGGTGTTTCTTTGGTAGCGCCTTCATGAATATATCTGCAAGCTGAAGATCAATAAAGATATGTCTATTAATTTCCCCTCTCCGTACAATATAACGAATGAAGTGACAATCAACTTCAATATGCTTAGTCCGCTCATGAAAAACTGGACTGGTGACTATGTATGAAGTAGTAGTATGAAGTCCAAGTTCCTACAGAAAATAGAGAACCATGTAATCTTATAAGTGGCTTGGGTCATAACCTTGCTTCCACACTTGATCTAGAAACCACTATCTATTTCTTACTGCATCATGTAACAAGATTGTCACCAACATAGCATAGCCAGTAGTAGATCGTTGATCCTTAGGTAAATTGGCATAATGTGCATCAACATAAGAGGTGACATCAGCATTACCATTGACCCCACAGAAGAGGCCACATCCTAGAGATTCCTTCAAATATTGAAGGATCAGAAGAGCATCCTGGCAATGACTATACATATGTCTCTCCATGTGCTACCTCGCTCTCCTCATAACATATGATATATCTGGCCTAGTGACAAAAAGATAAAGTAGTTTTCCCACTAGATTTCCATATCATGCAGTGTAATCCAACTCAGATCATTGGATGTAGAGTGTTTCCTCAGTTCTGCAGGGATGTCAGATGATTTTGCATCCAAGTAGTCCAACCTCTGTAAGAATATCTAGGCAATGCTTCCAGTACGAGAGATGCAATCCCTTTGTAGTGCATATTACCTTAGTGCCAAGAAGTAGCGGAGTTGACCAGGATCCTTCATGACAAACACCAACTGAAATAAGGCTTTGGTCTCTGAAATACATGCTTTATCATCACCAATGAAAACCACATAATCAAGATAGACGACCAGTACAACTGTGCAAGTGAACAGTCGTTTGACAGATAGAGTAGTCAAATGTCATCCTGTGGAATCCAAGTGAGCTGATCTTAGTAGTAAGCCTGTCAAACCAAGTTCGAGGACTCTGCTTTAGGCCATAGATGGCCTTACAAAGTCATCACACATGCTCCCCCTCAACTGAATAACTCTTTGTTTCTTGCTCCGAACTACATATATAGACAAGATTCCCAGCAACATAGGCCCATTAATATGTCTCTAGTCGGGGAATTCCTTATACTTTGGACTACCTTCCCTTAGTCTTATATCCTAGTTTTTTTCTTGCTTTCTACTACCAAAACATACTATTCCATCAGCGTTCCTAATCAACCCCTCTTCTTGTGTGAAAGTAGGGTCCTAATCTCGTAGAAAGACATTCCTAATATCAAGTTGGGAGTAGAGCAGTCATGAGCTACTGCAACTGTCAACAGAATCCGCAATGTCGAATGTCTAACAACAAGAGAAAAGGTGTTTGTGTAATCGAGGCCATATGTTTGTGTAAATCCTCTCGCTACAATTCGTGCTTTGTACTGATCCACGGTACCATCAACCTTGTGCTTCACTATGAAGACCCACTTGCAACTGACCATTTAGGCACCCTCTAGAGCAAGAATGAGGGTCCATGTGCCTTGAGACTGCAAGGCGGTCATTCTTCTTCCATCGCTAGACGTCAGGGGCTCTCCTTCAAGGCTTCCTTGTACTTGTGTGGGATTGCTACAAATGAGATTCCTACACAAACTACTCATAATCATCTGACAATATGTCCAAAGAGATATGACATGCAATAAGATATTCGATATAGCGATGCTCCTCTTTCTGCAGAGCAATATGCTGATCCAAATCACTGTTCTGGCCAGCATCATCATGAAAAGTTGCCTGCTCCATCTGTATGGTATCCTGCTCATCACATATACTACCAATGCCATAAGTAGAAACCAAATGCTCAACATTTACCTGGGGGCGTGCTGGATGATTGGGAAGGCATGATTGGGAAGGCACTTGAGCAGGAGAGGCCTTCTTAGATCTGCGAGTGTAAATATGTGGGAAGAATTGTGACGATAAGACATTAGAGGTCGGGGGTAGAGGTGGGATATGGACCTCGTCAATTGATTTAGACGATACCATCCTATATCCCGTAGGGGTGAAGTACATGATGGACTCAAAGAATGTAACATCAGTACTAGTATAATATCTCCTCTAGACAAAATCATAAAATAGTACCCCTTTTGGGTACAAGAATAGCCAAACAAAACACATTTGACAGTTTAAGAGAGCTTGTCACACCCAAGGCTCAACAGATGAACAAAAGCTACACAACCAAAAATACGTGGGGTACAAGAGAAGGAATCATGTTCGAGAAATGCCATGGATAAGAGAACCTTCTCTCCCAAGATGGAAGATAGTACACCGTTGATCAAGTATCATATTTTCATTAATCTTGTATTCCATGAGAGGGGCAAGCATATTGAAGTGGATTTCAACCTTATTCGGTACGCTATACGAAGAAGGAAGATCACCACTCTGCACATTTCCATAGAATTCCATCTCACGGATATATTTAGCAAAGCTCTTCCAAAGAAACACATATAACTATTTACTTCCAACTTCCAAGTTGAGCATTATTGATAGATATGCTCCAACTTGAGGTGCAGTGTTGACATCATTCGAAAAATATAGCCAATGATGTAGTTTCAATTGTAGTTTATCTTTATTTCTATTTGAAACCCTTCAGAGACTATTATGTAATTTCCACCTATTGAGCCTTAAGGTTTTACGCTAGGGATGCAAATGGATGGATATAGATACACATATAGGTATCACTATATCCTTATCCGTTTTTGAAAATGAATACAGATGCGGATATAGATATCGATGGATATTAAAACTATCTTATCATATCCTTAAAAATGGATACTGATGTAAAATAGATATTGATCACATACAAGTGATGTTAGAAATATTCAATTAAATCGACTTAAATGTATACGAATTGGATGTAAACACATGATATAAATTTACTAAATGTGTTTGTATCATGAAAATTATACAAATATGGTAAAAGAATGTATAGAATTATGTTATATAGGGCTAAAAATAAATTTATGACTATTTATATACGAAAAGTGATATACTAATACGGATGTTTGCGGATATCAAACGATATCCATATACGTATCCATTTTGAAATGGATACTGATATAGATGTCAAAATCTGTATAAACGGATATGGTAACGGATCGGATACAGATATATCCGTACCCATTTTCATCCCTAATTCACGCTATATAAGAAACCTTATCCCGTGAATCAAATTTATTCCATTATGTTCTCAACTTTCTCCATACGAAGAATTCTTCCATAAGATATGAACATGAATTTAATTACTAGTGAACATTTGTAACAAATACTCCTACCTACTCAAATTTATGATGGATTTAAGTGGAAACCCTCTACAATGGGAGGGTGAAAACCAGGGGAGAAGTCCCCATCGCACACAACTACATTTTTTTTCTTTTTCTATATCTTAAAGAAAGAGAGGGATAGTTATAAAGGTATTTTTTGGGTCCATCCCCTCTATTGAGATCTTTCTGAACTTGTATTTTTGGGTCTCTATTTGATCAACTAATGACAACCATAGGAAGGTCAGAAGATGGATTCAACGTCTGGTAGGGTTTTCAAGCAACTTCTAAAAAATGATTATTTTATTTATCTAGACATTAGGGAAGATGGGAAGAAGTCACAGCAGTGAATAAATGCCAATGGAGCTACTAATATAATATGTAATTTTGATCTCCATCAAGGGGAGAAAGTCAACAGTTGCTGCAACTCTTGTTATCAGTCTTAATCTCATGGTAGGCGCCCTTTCCTTTCGAGGACATGAACTCTCCAATAGAAAAACCTCACTCCACACTTATATTATTTAGAATACACTCTAGGCTTTTGTCGGAAACATTCCAATACACTAATCATAGTCCTTCCACGCATTAATGTCAAATTTTTACTGAACCATATGTATAAAAATACAAAGGTATGATAAGGTAAATGCATGTTTTTTTGCTCGTCTACAACTTCGTCATGTGTTCATCTCGAGTGCCCGGTCTGGTCCTCCTCTATGTCTACGACCTTCATGGTTGGTTATAAAGTAGTCATCTACACTGTATAATGTGCTGCTTGTGACTTTTCGTTGAGGATTCCCCTGTGATAAAGTGGAGAGGCTTATTGGTACCACAACAGATGAAAGTTTTCTTCCCTTACACCTGCAATCCATCCTCTGTTTTATGCCCCTTGATTTCTGATTTTGTTTTTTTTTTCTTCATGAGGTGTGGAACCTCTAACAGTTAGAGGTGAGGTCCGGAATCAAACTGCATCTATATGTTTTCCTTAGAGATGCTTTGGAACTCAAGCATCTCTCCCTCACTCATATTATCTATCTCAAACTAACTATCCAGGCATGTTGCTCCCTCCTCTAAGAAGCTTTCCCGATTGGAGTACTGAGATGGGAAAGGGATAAATAGAATCACGAAAAAGGGTATGTAAAGAAATACGGATGCCTTATTCCCCCTCACTGGATACTCATAAGCAACTTGATTTCTCTTTGGGTACTTATCTCTCTAATTCTTCAAGAGTAAACATGAAGGTAATATGACTAGAAGAGAGGTTTTCTTTCTTTACTACACAACAAAAATGACTACCCAGGCCTCAAAGGATCTCTAAGGGCAATCAACCAACTCTCTTAGCCTTAATCCTAGTCATATCAATCTTCTAATATAGAAAATATAGTCCACGAGGTAAGATGGGTCCTCACTCGAGACCCATTTATCCATTTAACAGGAAATCAACAAGTCTAAACCCTATAAATTATAAAAAATGCGATAGAGCTCAAAATATTTAGAATTTCATATATATATATATATATATTAATTAGAGTTTTACCCATGTAAATATTTTAAAATATACAATTTGAAAGAATATGGAAGATATATTGGAAAAGTATAAATTATCGTACCGGAGCAACATATTCTTCTGTTCCTACAAATGAATTTGATTGGGTGCTTGGTTCTGCCACGAAAGTTGGAGGTACATTTTTATATTTTCTTCTCTTCCTTGGCATTGCATGTTTGAACACCTAAAAATTAAATGCTATTATTACAACAATGAAAGCACCTTTATTTTCAGAGGCATACTAATACCAAAGCATAATAGAGATGGCAGAAATATCATCTGCTTCCAATTTACTGTTAAGAAAAAGTAAACAAATGCATATATAGAAATATAAAAGCACATTTCCATATCCTATGAAACAAATACACATGTCAATTGGATCCAAACTGGAAAAATATAACACTAGAAAATAATCAGTACATAATCCTAAATATTAGCCGATCCTACTTAATTGTGGGAAAATCTTTGTTGTTGTTGTATAATCCTAATTATACATAGGATGGATGAGTAAACTATATTAATAGTTGTATTTAAATTGAATAACAGAATAACCACAGCCACAACGTATACAAGGAAGACCATATTAGTGGTTCATGACGGCAAAGATACATCTGCTCTATTATGGGAAAATATTGAATAAAAGAGATATTTGCATTTATTATTTATCGTGATACAATTATTATTTCAATATTTTATAGGGCCACCATGCAAACATCCCTTAAAATTTAATTGTTTGACTAGTGGATATTAATGATGGGGTTACATGTAAAATTAAAAAGTTTTAACAAGGTCAGAACGTCATTATAAAAAAGGTGGGGGCACACGTGTTATTGCAATATTTTGTAAGGGAAAACAATAAAAAACAACTTCCTTGATTCTATATCGTGTGAGTTGGAGATAATGATGGAACTCTATATTGATCTACGATTCTATATCTTTACCGGGATTATGTATTTAGAACTGCATAGTAATTATGGCATGTGTAGCTTATTAAATATTTGGAATAGATATGTCTGTGAGTTGACCTATCATCCGTTTGTAAATTGATTGCTAGATTAACATAGTTGTTTGTCATATCTTTTGTCTCAATTACTATACCCTCTCTGTACTGTCACTTGGTCTCACTCCATTTATTACATAGTTTCCTTAAAAGAAATTCACAACTAAAAGATATACCCTTGATATAGCAAGAAATTTGCAAGTTAAAGATAGACACTTGACATAGCTGAATTGGATTTAGCATGAAAGACTTGGCAATTCTATTTTTGGATAATCAATAATAGAATTAATATATGATGTATAATACTTTGTTGTATATATGTAAATTTTGAATTAATAGAAGTAACTCGCAGACAGCTTTTGTTCCTGGTAGACATATAATGGATGGTGTGGTCATTGCTTCAGAGATTGTTGCTGATTGGAAGAGGAGGAATGTCAAAGGTATGCTTTGGAAGATTGACTTTTCCAAAGCATATGATTGTGTTAGTTGGAAGTTCATTTGGGCATCTCTTTCAAGACGTGGTTTCCCATATGAGTGGATCTCTTGGATGAAGAGGTGTGTGACGACGACCTCTTGCTCAGTACTGGTTAATGGTAGGCAGGAGGGAGGGTTTTTTCAGCCACAGAGGGGGGTTAGGCAGGGATGCTGTAACATCCATATTCTAACCAACCCGAACCCGTCCGATTTTGGGTCTAATGAACCCAAAAACGTTGTCGGTCAATACTAAACAACTTAAAACGATCAATTAATCGTGAATCAAAAGTTGTTCGGGTGAAATCGACCAAAAATCGGTCAATTCGTAATGCGTGCCGTGAAAAAGCCGCGACGCAAATTCGGAAACCGCAAAAAGAATCGAGACCGTCATTAGATCCGGTTCGACGATACAAGACCAACGGAATCGACCGTTCGTAAATCGGAGGTCGTTTGATATTTTTAAATCGTAAAATTTAACCTTAAACAAAAACCGTATCCGAAAATTTCGGGTATTCAAAACCCGATCGAAAGTATACCAATATTGTACTCGTTTTGATCGTTGTTTTTAGACGATCAAATCGATATATTGCGCGCCAAAATCCGAGACCCGAGCTGCGCGTACATGACATTTTAATATCCTAAACAAAAAAAAATTAAATATGTAATTAGTACAGTAACTGTACTGTGTGCAGACGTGGTTCAAAAAAAAACTGTACAAACTGTTGTCTGTCTCCTGTCAAAACAACTGTTGTATATATATAATTAGATAATACAAGTTTTTGACATCATGGATGGTGTCATGAGGATGATGTCATAAATTGTAAAAAATATATATAAGGGGAAAAGAGGAAGCTTCATGGAAGCTCCCTCTTTTGTCTTATTCTAGAACATCTTCCCTCCTATCCCTATATAAGCCCATTCCAACGTGATTCTCCCCTCTCTCTTTTCTTTCCCTGTCCTCTTTCTCTCTTTCCCAAAATTTCAGCCGAGACTTCCATTTCCTTTTCCAGCTTCTGAAATCTGCTGCTCCTTTGCTAAATTCCAGCAACTCCTCTGCTGCTCAAGCCTTGCATGCAAGAAAATCTTCAAGTTTTGAAGATTTTTTTTTAAGGTACAATCCTTTTTACCCCACCTTGCTGCCTTTCCCCTTTCTCCTTTCACTTTCTGTTGAAAAAAACATCTGATTTTACAACAGTTCCCTGCTGTTCTGGTCAGCATTTGTGGCTGCCAACTTCCAGCCAAGGAACTTTGCTGAGATTGGCTACAACCATTGCAACAGGTAGCTGAAATTGTTGCAGTTTCAGCAGCAAAAGATCTGCTTCAAAACTCAAAACCCCAACCGTAGCATGCAAAGACATCTTCATTTGAAAATCAAATAAGGTACATCCCTCCCCTCCCCCTTGCTGCCATGCATGCTCATTTCACTTAGATTACATGTACAATCCCTTTTCCATTCTTTTGCTGCCATGCATGCCTAATTAAACCCCTCTTTTTGCTGTGCAAATGATTGCTAATATTCAAGGTATCATCAAAATATTAAAAACATAGCTTCTTTGATTATCATCTATTGGTATATATTTGATCTCGTTGGAGTTATCTCATGCAAAGTTGCTAATGCCAAAGAACCTCCAAAGCCACTGCATGTTGGAGATCTATCTCCAAACTTGGAAAGAATCAATTTAGGTACAACCCCAACCATTCCTATTGTTGCCATGCATGTGATTTATCCAACAATCCATGAATTTGCCTTTGTTTCATAGAATAAAATTTCAGATTTTGAAATCTTGAATCAGAGATTTCTGTAAAGGGTGATGTTCTGTATATATGTTATAATTATGTAAATTGAATTGGGTCAATGAAACCATTAGACTGGTTACTTAATCACTGTTATATGATAGCAGCAACATTGTATTGTACTACGAAAGTACTTCAAATCATTGTCCTGAATTAGGAGGATAAATTCTTGTTGGCCGTGACCACAACCACTGCTTAATCCTCATTCTGGTTTCACCAGTGAAGTCACCTTTATTGTTTTAACCAATCATCTGTTTTTCCCTGAAGTTATTGTGCTGGAAGTTAGTGGATTAAGTATTGGTTATTTTCCTTGCTAAATTGGAATCACATGTACATCCAATTCCTCTCCTTTTTGCTGCCTTGCATGAATTTCTACACAGTTTTAAGCCTAAGTTGATATGTTACAACTAGCATGAGTAGGTGTGGAGGGAATCCTTGCTAAAATGTAAGGTAATCCTATTTGCATAATCGTTGTATTGAGTAGTTGTGTATCATAGCCTGTATATAATTACTAATATCAATTCCAGATGTATCTGTGACATCACTGCATGGTTGTTTTTACTCGTAGTTATATAATAGTCTACCTGTTTACATTGTTAATGATTGTTGGTAAATTATAATCTATGGACTTCTAATTATATTCTTATTATGGATATAATTGTAGATGTTGTTGTGTTCCATGAACATTATTTTTGAAGTTGATAAGTCAAATAAAAGCCCACCTTGCATTTCATTTATCTCTTCACAAATTAAAATTTATTTTCAGTTAAAAAGTCACCATTTGTTGTACATATTGATAAACATCTATATTGGGAAGATTGAACTAATTATTATCATGGGAAGATTCAACTAAATTCACTAAGATATTTAAACTTTTCTGAAATTAATGTTGTACAGATTTTTGGATATCCATTCCAATTTCTGTGTTTAGGTAGACATCATCTTTCAGGAATATCAAGAGCTCACGAGTAGTTTTAATATAACAAGTTATTTTTAGGGAAGAATTTGTGGAATAATGGAATCTTTATTATACAAATGTTCTTTTATTAGGTTCAGGTTAGAAGTACATAAATACATTAACTTATAAATAATAATTACAATAGTCATAAGCACATTGTTACAGTGAATGTATGCCTATATTATGTATTTACAAGTATGGTAAGATCAATAATGATGGGAGCACCTTACATAAATGCTTGGCATGCCTGGTTATAATTAAATAATGGAAAATTAGATTTAGATGCAAATATATTCCTGCATATATGTTATCTGGGTTATATATATATACATATATATATATAGATATATATATATTTCGTGTACTCAAATGTCATGATACTGGGATATGATCGATCTATACCCCATCTTCTGTTATTCTGATAATCAACTGGGACATGCATGTAAATATTTGTAACAAGAAGACTTAAATGTGGATTAGTCACTTCTGGATCCTGAGAGTTCTTTTGAAGGAAATGGTGGATACCCTTCTCTTACCACAATATCATGAGATCTACTATTATGACATTCACTTTAAATTTCTTGATAGTGAGACCTTTAATAAGGAACATCGGTCAATTAGAATTATATATCTAAGACTAATTGACTATATATTCACAAAGACAATGGATCTGTTAATCAATGTATCTATGGGAATTGACTGAAGTTAAGTGGCTAGGAAAGTAAAGATGTTAGTGATCAATAATGGCTGAAAATTTATAGTGCCGATCATGGTAACCCTTTCACCTGATTGTGCGAGGGCGCGGTGACCCTCAACTGGGCGGAAGAATAGGAAGCCCAGTTTGGGCAGCGGCCGCCAAGTGCGCGGGTCTAGGATCCCAATCCCTTTTCGGTTTTTACGCGAGCTCGCAGTGTTTTTACGCCTCGTTGGGATCCAGACTTTAGACCAGTTCCGCTGACCCTGTCTTTTAGGATGCCCAGGCGGGGGATCCTGGTTTTTCAGTTTTACGTACGAGCTCGGTTGCCCGTTACCGGTCGGGCTGTTTTCCTAGAGCAACTTTTCCGGGAAGTCCCTCTCACCCGTCTCAGTGGCGTAGTTTGGGAGTTAGACCTATCCCTCTATTGGACCGTCCTTCCAATTAGAGGGCGAGACGGAAGAGCCCTTTTGTTGGCTTCTTCACCGCTTGAGTTTTTCTTTCGCCAACAGACTTGGCGATTCTACATTCAGATCATCCATATCTATATCTACATCATCTAGAGTTACATTGAGACTGTTGTACTGAGGTTTGAAGGGATTGATTCTACATCCAGATCATCCATCTCTATATCTACATCATCTAGAGTTACAACTGAGACAGTTACACTTGAGGCTTTAAGGGATTACAATTAAATCGAGTAAATGGAAAAGACTCTAATCCAATTCGAAATCTTATTAAGCTAGTGGACGTGTTGGGAACTTAGTTAGGATGCATTATACAACACCGCATGCCTACGGAGGCACCCCAACCCTAAGACGTTTCCCAAGTCTTAGAGTCATAGTGTGAGGTTTCACAAGAACCAAGACCACAGACTATCCACTAGACTTAAGAATTTAATAAATCATTATATCTTCTCATCTCATCTTTCCCATCATCAAAATTCACAAATATGATCTCTAAGTAATATGAGAATAAAATATACGTACTTATGATCAATGAGTTACCGTAGACATATGCTTATGTGGGAAATGTGGGGATAAGGGCTGATCATGAGATGTTCTTACTAAAAATTTGGAAACCTTTTACAATTGCAAGTAGAATTAAATTTTAAATTGAGTTGCTCATGCCTCTCTACTTGCTTTCTTTTGTAAATATTAAATGCCTGTTATTTTTATATAAACTTACGGGAAGTACCAGCACCCGCTGACGCCTTTTCTTCCTTGCACGCATGGCAGGCAAGGAGCCTTTAGCACAGTAGCGGGTTAATGATTTCAGGAGATAAATTTTATACCCAATGGTATGGTTTATTTTGTGCCAATTTTTGATCAATTTATAATGTATTATGTTTCTTTCTCTTCAGTCAGATTTTTGGGATATATTGTATGTACTGTCAGACTTTGTACATGTGAAATATATGGAAGTTAATGAAATAAGATTTTGGTGACAATTGTTCTAATAACTTGTGGTTATGCTTGTGAATGTCATGTGGAAAATTATCCGCGCGAAAAATTTCCCTGTATTTCCGTAGCTTATGCGATCTAATGCGAATGAATATTGTAACGCCAAATGTGTGTAAACGGGTACCCGGATCCTGAGGGGTTAACAGATGCCCACTTGCCCCTCTCTTATTTGTTATTGTGGCAGATGCGTTGTCGAGGATGGCTACTCATGCGGTGGAGGGAGGTTTCATTCAAGGCTACAAGATTCAGAATTTGTCAATCCCGATCTTGCAGTATGCGGATGACACGGTTTTATTTGTGGAGGGTGGAGCACGCGAGGCTGAGGGCATTGCTACAGTTTTGGAACTGTTCGGATCTGTTTCAGGGCTGAAGCTCAATGAGGAGAAATCAGTGTTTGTTCCCTTCGGCCTTACGGAGGGGGAGATTGAGGCTTGTGGATTGCTACTTCGCTCAAGGCGTGGGGCTCTCCCGATCACCTATTTGGGCTTACCTTTGGTGGATGGCCGTTTAAAACAATCAGATTGGATACCTGTGATTGAGAGACTTGAGAACAAGCTTGCGGGTTGGCGCGCTTCTTGTCTATCACGTGGTGGACGCTTGGTGCTTTTGAGGTCGGTTCTCTCTGCAATTCCCATTTTCTTTCTATCCTCCCGATTGCTCCCGGTGGGGATTCGAAGACGATTGTAGACTTTGATGCGGAGTTTCTTTTGGGCCGGCACTCCATTGGTTAGGTGGGAGATTGTGACGCTTACGGAAGAAGATGGTGGCTTGGGAGTCTTGAACCTTGAGGTGATGAACAAGACCCTCCTGGCTAAATGGGTTACTCGTATCTGGGGTGAAGGATCGGATACTCTTTGTACACTTTTGAGGAAGATTTATGATGTGACAGGCAATATCGAGTGGCGTCCCAATAGAAGGATAAAACCTTCAAATTTTTGGCATGGGGTCTCCTCGGTACTTCCTCAGATTGCTCCTTTTTTAAATCCTGTGCTGAGGAATGGAGAGGAAACTAATTTTTGGAGATGGGCGGATGGTACTTTTGTTGGAAATGCGAGCCCACGGCGAGCCATTATGCAATAAATGTTATTGCACATATCATTCCCTGATCTGAAATGAAGAATGAATAATTTGTATAATAGGTCCCTTAGTACAATTAGGGTTATGTACCATGGCCATCTTAATAATCATATAGCTGTTGATTCAACTATTGAATCATAGAGGCTGGTGCTTGGATGAATATCTAAAGAGTTAGATTGAGGACTCATCAAGCACCGTCAAATGATTATTAAGAGATGATCTCCAGTCTGAGTAGGAGATGACAATCCTATCTCTGAAGGCTGATATCTGACCGACCTCTTGATGCAGGTCCTCTGCATAGGAATAGAGATTCGGAGGTGTCAGATTAGTTAGGTCAAAGAGTTGACTTAACGAGATCGAGATAACCAAAGTCCTATATCATATGCTGTCATGATATAGGCACGCATCCTCTGACCGGAGACAGATGTGTTACTATATGTCTGAGTGTGTACATTTGGCAGACCAATAGGTTGATGACCTAATCAAGGTCTATACACCGGCGTGCTGGTGTGCATATAAGGGCATATGAGTAATAAGATCTCTCAAAGGGATCATACAGGTTCAGTTACTGAACCGGAAGACATGAGCTCACTCATGAGATATTGGGAAGAATCAAATTCCATGCGCATGGTCGTCTCGCTTTGGAAGCTTGACTGAATTTGTAGGTTTGATATATACTTTTAGTATATGATCAAGACCTAGGTATGATATATGCTTTTGGAAAGTGTATGATCGATACCAACTCCCAATGATCGAATGAGAAACTTACTGATAAAACCATGAAGTAGACAGTATAAAGTTGATCCGATACTTCGGGTTTAGTCTGAGTCTTCCAGTATGCAGGATGTACAGGTATTGGGAATACCTGAGGGTGATTTGATCATAAACGATTGTATAACCATGACGCTTCCATTCCTAGGGAGTGATGAAACGGGTCTGGATTTTAGTGACTCCTCTCATTAGAGAAGTGATCTGATCTTGGTCCAAGTGTTGGACATTGATCTGAATGTGATTCAGATACAATGAGAAGATTAGATTTACGGTCTTGATTTAATCAAGCATCTATGGGAGGCCCGCGATCTGGATTTGAGATATGATGTCAATATCCATGTCACTATACGTGGAACAATACAATCGCCCTGTCCTTATCTCCAAGTATCTGCGGAGAGATTGCATTATTCTTGAAGGGTTCAAGAATAATTCCATAAGATCTAAGCAATGAAGAAATAATGATTAAATGTGATTTAATCATCTTGATGTGTGAAGAAATTATCCAATTTAATTAAATGTGATTTAATTAATGTGGATAAGAATAATGTGGATAGAAATATCCAATTATTCATAATATATTATAAATGTGATTTATAATGTATTAGAGAGAGCTAATTATAATTTATATGTGTTGATTAATTATTATTATGTGTATTGGATACACATTGTGTAATTAATTAACAATATGAATTATATGTTGTTTTGGGTTGTGAATATGATTCACAATTTTTTCCCATGGCAAGAATGCAATATTCTCAAAGATAATTGTGAATTATTTTTGAAGAATAAAACCCAACAAAATTTGTTGCAAATTAATAGGAGAGAAATCCAAGGATATATGCAATCTCATGGAAATCCATGAGATTGTTCTCCATGTGGAAACAAGTGGGCGGCACCCAATTCCTATATGGAATGGGTGGCCGTCCCCTCTTGATTGCACATGGAGATTTGATCTCCATGTGTATTCTCTCCTTATTTGTTGGGATGATTTAAGAATAAATTATATTTGATTTTGTCAAATATATTTTGACCTAAATTTGTTGCTTTTGACAACAACAATCTTGGCCATTGGATTGACACAAATCAATCTCACCCATTGATTTTATGTGTCCCATGGATTGAGATCCATGGATCCCAAAACCCTATAAATAGAGAGGCATACTATGCTCTCTAAGGACTAGCAATATTGGAGCTCTCTCTCTCCCTCATTTCTTCATACACGCCATCCCTCTCTCCCTCTCTTGTTGGTGGCCGTCCACCATACCCTAGAGAAGGGAACCGTCGTCGCCTTCGCCACTGCGCCGCCGCTTCGACGTTCTTCGGTTCTCCGTCTTCTTGGAGAGTTCCTCTCACGAAGGAGACGTTTGATCTCGTGCGACGAGATTAGGAGCAACCACGCTTGGATCATCTTCTTGGATTGCGAGGACAACGCGGTTCATCCCCGCGCTCGCAAGCAGTCTCGCCGACGATCGGACTTGAGACAGGAGGTCTCTTTCTTTAGAGACTTGATCAATCATGCTTCAAGAGGTATTGCATTATACTTGTTGTGGTTATAGATGAAACGATCTGAGAATGGTTCTTGGATCATGTGGTTTCATCGAATAAAATTTTTTAAATTCCGCTGCACCGAACAACTAGTACGACTAGTCGTTCCTCGTCGTATCTGATACGACGATCACGCTTCCGTGATGCGCTTGAGGATAATTCCATATCCTTCAAGTGGTATCAGAGCCTTAGGTTGACGGTTTCGAATATGATTCGAAAAACCGAGGACGACTTGGGTTCGTTTAGGTCGCGAAAGTTTTCATCGCATTTGATTTCGCAGATCTGTTTAGTAAATAAATTCGACACTGTTTAAATTGTTTAAACACGAATTTAATACTTGGATTTTGTTCCCCATTAAATAAGGAAACCATAGGATCTGAGTTTACGTAAATCGGATTTCGTATGCTCTAGATATGGTTGTTTTAATGAACATGTATACACTGTTGCGGGAACTGTAGATATGAACGTGATTAAAATGTTAATTACTGTTTGGATTTACCTCGAAATGCGTGTAACATCACTTGGGGTTCTGTCCTAAATCAAATTAGCAATCTATGAAAATTGATTTTGTCTAATTTGGATTTAATATGATTGAGATATGCTAATTTTAGTAAGTAGGGGTCACTGCTGAAATTACAGTCCTAATCAAGAACCAAGTGATTGTCAATTAGTGAAATTAATTGTTAATTTCGTGAAATAATCATGAAAAATATTTGTGAAATATTTGAAGATGATTATTTACATAATTGACTTGGCCTCAACCAATTAATTGATTAGATTTGATCTAAATCTTAATTGGAAACACATTCATCAAACTTAATGTTTGATTGGTGATTGTCATTTAATCTTTTAGTGAAATTAAATTGTTTAATTTCCTAGAATAATTGTGCATAAATATTTGTGAAATATTTGATGATAATTATTCCCTTAAATGACATTGCCTTAACCAATAATTGATTAAGATGTGATCTAAATCATAATTGGAAACCACAATCTTTCAAACTTGATGCTTGAATAGGATTTGGGAATTTGTCTAGCAAATTTCCTTATAAACAAAAATGTTTTGATTATTACTATATGGTACAATTTCAGTTGAAGAACCGATGATCATCTCAAGTACAAATTAATCAATTTGGCATTATCCTTTCCCGAGGCGGATATGGTGCCTAGTCGGAGAGCATTGGGGTTGCGGGTTGCAACGTATGTGGTCCGTCCCACTCTCGTCGGTACTGGCCATGACAGCGGGTAGGGCCGGGATAATGTCCGAGGGATTAAAATGTATTTTTCTAATTATTAAAATTCGAATTAATACGTATTTTGAGATATTACCATATATGTATTCAAGTAAAATAATCAAGTTTGATTGATTGAATTGGATTGATAATTAATTTAATATGATTAAATTGATTATGTCCAATTGAAATACTCTAATATGATTAGAGCTAATAATTCCCTTGGAAGAATTAATTATGTGAATGTGATTCACAATAATTAATTAAAATTTGAATATGATATGGAGGATCACATAAGTGACATCCATGGTCTCCCGTCAAGGCGGAGGGTTCCGTCGCCAGGGATTGCATGTGGGAGACGTCTGTCCGAAGTGACAGCTCCTGTATGCAAGCGCATCTGGATCGGGCTCGTCGCTTCTCGAAAGAGTAAGGCCGTATGCGTAGTGACCCCAATATCGGGTCCTCATATTATTGGGGCGATATTGGATTGCGCATAGCGAGTTGTATTCCTGTTGACGGTTGGTTCAATTAATGACGGGTCAACATTGCCTTAGGGGTGGTGGGCCCGGGTGTTAAAGACCGAATTGGGAGATGCAAGTTGGACTTGCAAGGCGGAATGTGTTCCCGCTTCTTTTTATCCGAGTTGTAGGTTCTCATATTATTGGGATGCAACAAAGATAAGGAAGGAGATCCCAGATCTTGCTTGAGATATAATGGTAAGTATATCTCTTACATTGAAAGTGATTAAGGGAATGAACTTTCAATGTTGACATGGCAAGACAACTTTGATATAAAAATTCCTAAATCAAAGTAAAATATGTATACATAAATACATACATCTATGCAAATTTCTTATTTCAGATAATCCTTCATTAAAACCCACTCAATGATATACTCAATAATGACCAGTGAAATATCTTGGATTGGACTCAATGATCCAGATATTGTACTTGCAGTTGAACACATAATGTATGTGGTTGCAATGTGCAAGTTTCCTCATAATATTGAGGAATGACAATTAAATAGATGATAGGACTACAACCCTAGGGTTTGTGTGTCTCTATAGTCTTGGTATCATCAAATGTACTTTGGAAGTGACATGTTGATGATGATCATAATTGTCATATAATCCTTATAAAACCAATGAAGATTTTCTGGCATACATATGTGCTCTTGACATTTAATCATGAGTGACATGGTTCTCTGCATTATGTAGAATGGTAGCTCTATAAAGAGATGATGTATTCAAATTGTTTGAGTACCTACCTGAACCTATGTTTTATGAGTTTAGATGGATGTAGATGATGAGTGTCATTATTCTACTGTCTATACTCTAGTCATTCATGAAGCTTCATAGTATTCATATATAGTGAATCTAATGAAGCATAAATAAGTCTTAAGCGATCAGAGGGAACGGAGAGAGAGGGATTCGAACCCTCGGTACGAATAACTCGTACAACGGAAATCAGTGGATTCCCCATCTTCTAATCGCGAATATAATAGCCTTGACGGATCGGAAAGCTGGAACTGGCAGGTGATTCAAAAGCGAGAAAAAGGAGTAGGTAAAGTAGTTGATAATCGTGGGAAAGAACAGCACCATCTCTCCGTCGGTCTTCTGAGGCCTTTAATGAGGTCTCAAGCGGGGGAAGGACCGGAAACAAACCAACCAAGATCGAGGGGGCCGAAAGAAACTATATAAGAAAAGACAGGGAAAATAGCGACCGCTTAAAGAGTTCAACCACCGATTCTATGCTTTCGAGCTATTACCCAAGGCTTCCAGGTGAGGGCCAGAGAGAGTAGATCAGGCTTCCGGCGTAGGAACAGAGAAGAGTTTTAATGTTGAAATACTCTTATTTTGAATTCTTTTGAATTTATTGTAAGAGATCCTTAGTCTTAAGCAATGGTTGCTTATAGATAAAGGGAGCGCAATGGAAGCATGGGTTGGACCCAAGAAAGAAGGAAAGTCAAAGAGTTGACTGGACTTCTGTGACTTCCATATGACATCCAAAGAGTTGGATGAATGCCAATACTGTAATAAGTTGATGTGTTGATAGTATGACTATCAAGTCTGTCTAGAATCCTTAGAAAAGGACTCGGATGGAGCATCAGAATAATCTACATAAATCATTGATATTGACTTACTTATTGAATAAGATAAAGTCAAATAATTGTATCTCAATCTTCTGATGACATTCGCAATGGGTTGCATATGTTTTAGAAGACTGGAAAATTTGATCTTAAAGGTTTATAGTTGTCCACATGAATATTGATGCAATTGTTGCAACAATCTCTGTTGGATTAATAGACTTGTTAATTTCAGTGGGAGAGCCCTTAGTCTTAGAGAATGTCTCTGTGACCTAGATATTAGAATACACTCATTGTTTATTTCTAAATGTTGGAAATAAACATGAATTCTGAGGTAGAACTATCATAAAGAATTATGATGGAGATATTTCAGATAGTAATCTAAAATCTGGTGGACTCCACTAAATTAGGAAAATTAATGAATGGTTCATTAATATTTCTAAATACGGAAATTAAAACCTTTATAAGATCAATAGGAGGATGAAGATCATTTGACAATGATCTAGCATCGAGCCTTGGACATTTGTCTATCGATTTGATCAATAGACTAGTAAGAGATGAAATTTTAGAATGTCTAAAATTTAAAAACTTACATACTTATGAATATTGTATTCAAAGTAAAATGTCCAATACACCCTTCTTTGGGAATGGTGTAAGATGCCAAGGTATTCAGGATCTCATACATATTGATGTATGTGGATCATCTATATCATAGTAAACATTGTGGATATGTGATATCTATTGATGATTGTATGATATGAGATTTCTTCTCTTCACCTAAGAAACCTTTGAAATGTTCAAAGATTTCATTAATTTTGGTTTAGAACCAAAGTTTGAAGGAAGATAAAATGAATTTGATCTAATCTAGGTAGCAAGTACCTGCTAGATAAATTCGAGGAATACCTTATGGAGATATGAATATCATTTCTATCTCAATCCTCCTAACACACCTTAACTCAAAGAGTTATAGGTAGATACAATTGGATCATGTGTGACATGATCTTATCAATGTTGAATTTTAACATAATTATCCCTTAGTTTCCAGGTATATATGTGTAGTAGAGACTACAATGTATATCCTTAATAAGGTTCCATGTATCTTGGAATCTAGCACTTGAGAGTGCTGCTTCATTAGGAAAATAAAGGGTGGTATTGGATACCTACTTTATGACCTTGAGATTCTTAAAATATCTCATCTCCGAGAATGTGATTCTTAGAGGTTGAGACTCTTGAGAATCAAGATAAAAATGAAGTGTAGGAACTCATTTATAATGAGACTCCTGAAATTGGAAACTAAAAGGACAATTAAAGATGAAACATTAATACCTCTTCAAATGAGTTTGAGGATGGATTCCACGTGTTAGAGAAATCTGACAATGATCGAACTTCATGTGATGAAGCGTCTGAAGATCATAGCATGGATAGATGGATAGCAATAAAAGTCTAATGTAGACTTCATATACAAGTGTTGTATATGGACCCTCGAGGATCCACCTATATGGGTAAGACCTGTAAAGGTGTAAATGGATCTTCAAGAGATAGGGAACCTGATGAGAAGGTAGAGATCTTCAAAGCACGGTTCGTAGCCATAAGCTACACACTATAAGAGAAGACATTGCTTGCAATGAGACTTGCTCTTCGGTGACCATGCTTAAAACCATCAGAATATTGCTAACCTTAGCTACATAACTTGACTATTGCATCTTCAAGATGTAAGTCAATATTGCATTCCTCTACGAATACCTCTTTGAGGATATTAACATGAAGTAGCCCCAGGGCTTCATGGTTGAGGAAAGCAAGATGTGCAAGCTAAGGAATCCATCTATGGACTCAAATAAGCTTCTTGAAGTTGGATCATAAGATTTGATGAAATTATAAATGTTATGATTTCAGATAGAATCTTGATGAATCATATGAAGCTTAGTGGGAGTGCTTTTGTGTTCATCGTGCTAAATGTAGATGATATCCTAATCATTTAAAAATGATATAAGGATAATAATTAGTGTTTTATAATCTGCTTGTTCCATAACTTGAAATAAGATTTCAAAGATGCCTCTCAGATCTTAGTTCTGAAGTTGTTCAGAAGCAAAGAGAAGAGGATAATGGGACTGTCACATTTGTAGTACACCTTGGACATATTCTATTCATAGAAATTCCAAGAAAGGCTTCTAACCCTTAAGATATGGTACTGACCTATCTAAAGGGATAACACCTCAAAGAGTTGAGGAAGTGAATGCTGGAACTACTTGCCCTTGGGCATCAGTTCTGAGAAGCCAAGTGTGTGCTAGATGTGTACAAAAGCCAGGTGGCTGCCATGCAGTGAGAGTAGTAAACTGTTACTAGTCCTACTATGGAAATAAAACACTTGGTTGCAGTAACAACAAAATCTTCATAGATGACAAGATTTTTTGAGATAGTGATCTCAAAGTCTTATCTTCAAAAGTTTAAGACTTTATAGATAGTGATCTAAAAGGTCTTAACTAAAGATACCTTAGGAGATAGAGATCTCCAGAAACAAGGATATTCTTATAAGGATTATGGAAATACTGGTTATGATAATTGTTAAGCTGTAGTGTCAAGGACACTATAACTAACAAGATTGAGTATTAGTTGCATAAGAGGCAACATTCGCATTGGATGCGAGCACTGTTACTGGAGATATGCAAGTGTCGTAAAAGGACTTGGCGTAGTCTCGCGGGAACAGAATGATTGATCAGCTTACCTAGCTATTTTCTAAATAGCCTATGATTGTCACATGAGTGTGAGTTTAAATGATTAGCCCATTAATGGCTCTTTGGGCTAGTGGGAGATTGTTGGAAATGCGAGCCCACGGCGAGCCATTATGCAATAAATGTTATTGCACATATCATTCCCTGATCTGAAATGAAGAATGAATAATTTGTATAATAGGTCCCTTAGTACAATTAGGGTTATGTACCATGGCCATCTTAATAATCATACAACTGTTGATTCAACTATTGAATCATAGAGGCTGGTGCTTGGATGAATATCTAAAGAGTTAGATTGAGGACTCATCAAGCACCGTCAAATGATTATTAAGAGATGATCTCCAGTCTGAGTAGGAGATGGCAATCCTATCTCTGAAGGCTGATATCTGACCGACCTCTTGATGCAGGTCCTCTGCATAGGAATAGAGATTCGGAGGTGTCAGATTAGTTAGGTCAAAGAGTTGACTTAACGAGATCGAGATAACCAAAGTCCTATATCATATGCTGTCATGATATAGGCACGCATCCTCTGACCGGAGACAGATGTGTTACTATATGTCTGAGTGTGTACATTTGGCAGACCAATAGGTTGATGACCTAATCAAGGTCTATACACCGGCGTGCTGGTGTGCATATAAGGGCATATGAGTAATACGATCTCTCAAAGGGATCATACAGGTTCAGTTACTGAACCGGAAGACATGAGCTCACTCATGAGATATTGGGAAGAATCAAATTCCATGCGCATGGTCGTCTCGCTTTGGAAGCTTGACTGAATTTGTAGGTTTGATATATACTTTTAGTATATGATCAAGACCTAGGTATGATATATGCTTTTGGAAAGTGTATGATCGATACCAACTCCCAATGATAGAATGAGAAACTTACTGATAAAACCATGAAGTAGACAGTATAAAGTTGATCCGATACTTCGGGTTTAGTCTGAGTCTTCCAGTATGCAGGATGTACAGGTATTGGGAATACCTGAGGGTGATTTGATCATAAACGATTGTATAACCATGACGCTTCCATTCCTAGGGAGTGATGAAACGGGTCTGGATTTTAGTGACTCCTCTCATTAGAGAAGTGATCTGATCTTGGTCCAAGTGTTGGACATTGATCTGAATGTGATTCAGATACAATGAGAAGATTAGATTTACGGTCTTGATTTAATCAAGCATCTATGGGAGGCCCGCGATCTGGATTTGAGATATGATGTCAATATCCATGTCACTATACGTGGAACAATACAATCGCCCTGTCCTTATCTCCAAGTATCTGCGGAGAGATTGCATTATTCTTGAAGGATTCAAGAATAATTCCATAAGATCTAAGTAATGAAGAAATAATGATTAAATGTGATTTAATCATCTTGATGTGTGAAGAAATTATCCAATTTAATTAAATGTGATTTAATTAATGTGGATAAGAATAATGTGGATAGAAATATCCAATTATTCATAATATATTATAAATGTGATTTATAATGTATTAGAGAGAGCTAATTATAATTTATATGTGTTGATTAATTATTATTATGTGTATTGGATACACATTGTGTAATTAATTAACAATATGAATTATATGTTGTTTTGGGTTGTGAATATGATTCACAATTTTTTCCCATGGCAAGAATGCAATATTCTCAAAGATAATTGTGAATTATTTTTGAAGAATAAAACCCAACAAAATTTGTTACAAATTAATAGGAGAGAAATCCAAGGATATATGCAATCTCATGGAAATCCATGAGATTTCTCTCCATGTGGAAACAAGTGGGCGGCACCCAATTCCTATATGGAATGGGTGGCCGTCCCCTCTTGATTGCACATGGAGATTTGATCTCCATGTGTATTCTCTCCTTATTTGTTGGGATGATTTAGGAATAAATTATATTTGATTTTGTCAAATATATTTTGACCTAAATTTGTTGCTTTTGACAACAACAATCTTGGCCATTGGATTGACACAAATCAATCTTACCCATTGATTTTATGTGTCCCATGGATTGAGATCCATGGATCCCAAAACCCTATAAATAGAGAGGCATACTATGCTCTCTAAGGACTAGCAATATTGGAGCTCTCTCTCTCCCTCATTTCTTCATACACGCCATCCCTCTCTCCCTCTCTTGTTGGTGGCCGTCCACCATACCCTAGAGAAGGGAACCGTCGTCGCCTTCGCCACTGCGCCGCCGCTTCGACGTTCTTCGGTTCTCCGTCTTCTTGGATAGTTCCTCTCACGAAGGAGACGTTTGATCTCGTGCGACGAGATCAGGAGCAACCATGCTTGGATCATCTTCTTGGATTGCGAGGACAACACGGTTCATCCCCGCGCTCGCAAGCAGTCTCGCCGACGATCGGACTTGAGACAGGAGGTCTCTTTCTTTAGAGACTTGATCAACCATGCTTCAAGAGGTATTGCATTATACTTGTTGTGGTTATAGATGAAACGATCTGAGAATGGTTCTTGGATCATGTGGTTTCATCGAATAAAATTTTTTAAATTCCGCTGCACCGAACAACTAGTACGACTAGTCGTTCCTCGTCGTATCCGATACGACGATCACGCTTCCGTGATGCGCTTGAGGATAATTCCATATCCTTCAACTTTTACTGTGAAGAAAGCCTACAAAGCCTTATATACATCCACCGTTTTTGATCTAGGAATTGCTATACCAAGGTTAGGGCAAATATGGTCGTGGAAGATTCCTAAAAGAGTGAAAGTCTTTCTCTGGTTGTTCGGTAGAGAACGGGTATTGACTGGTGCGCGGAGGGCTAGGCTTTTTGGGGCTAATAGCTCTTGCATACGATGTGGAGAGGAAATGGAGGATGCTGACCATCTATTTTTCCTTTGTTCTTCCTCGAGACAGATTTGGTCAGAGGCCAACTTATCTTCTATTGCTTCCTCGGGGGTTAGAGACTTCTGGGCATCAATTGACTCATCCGGATCTAGCACAATAGCGGAGAAACAACACGCTGCATCTATCCTATGGGCTATTTGGTTGGCCAGGAATGGAACTATTTTTCGAGGAGAGAGATTTTATATCGAAAATGTAATTGCACATTCCAGACTCCTACGTGGGTCTTGGTCACTGTAACTTTTTGTAATAATCATGTGAATAAAAGTTTTTTGGGTGTCCACCTTTACGGTTCGACACCCTTTTTTCCCTCAAAAAAAATATATGTAAATTTTGAGGAACCCTGTATACTATGTGTTGTGTCATTTATGATGTTATGAGTTGTGATTGTACGAGACATTGTCGATTACTGTTGGATATCCATTACATTGGATGAGTATCGGATATTCCATCTGAATTTGTGGGGTGAGGCATGATTGTCATACCTTAGGTGTTACTAAACTCATTTTCTCATTTACTAATCCCATTACTTGATTAATAACACACCTAACCAAAGCCAGCTTGTGCATAATAGACTTGAAGACTCAATTCAAGAAAGTTCTTATGACTAACTTAAAGTAGGCATAATCTAGGAAAATAATCTAGAACTGACAAGAAATTGGCCAATTAAGCATTAAAATTGAAGGTGAGTAAGAAGGATAACTAATTGACATTCTAAATGACTTAAGAATAGCTTAAATCAGTTAATGGCTACCACGAAAGTTTTTATTTCTGGATAACATCTAATGCCATGCTATTTCACCTTGCAGAGTCTATCAAAGAAACATGGCTGAGAAAGAAATTATTTTATTTTAAAAAAAATACACAAATCGAAATACCATGTGTATTGGCACACCTGTAATGTGTTTCTCATGTGCTTCTCTGATCAAAGGTCTAATGAAAAAAAAATTAATTGAAGGAGTTACAAGGTGATTAAAATACTTATGTCTGGAATAATTTTAAGGGATAAGCAATGGCCTAAATCACTTATTATATAATGCATGAATCAAAATATTGGGAGTGTTTTTCGCACTCTTTGTTTTAGAGAAAAATTCCTGAGAGACGTAGCTAGAAAACAATATTCTCCCACTAAGCCCGCCGAATTTTTTTTCTCTGAATAGTGTACACATATCGCATTTATCATATGCGCTATAGTACAATGCACGTATTCTATGCGCTTTAGGTTATCGCATACTTTCTATGCACTTTTCAGCTATAGCGCAGGAAAAGGCTGCGATATGCTCTGCTACTCAGCAAAAAAAATAAAAAGAACCAAAGGCTGGGACAAAATAGAGAATTGGAATACAACAATGAGAATTGAATTCACTAAATCTCTTCATGCATAAGATATGTACCAAATTCAAAAATACTATGAATAGATGTCCATAGATAGTCTTCATTGCATCCGAAATGAGTTCATGAGAGGTACAACTAAGATATACTACATTGTCAAATATTGTTACACATTACATATTTATCTCTTCCTCCTCCTTTGATATGTTGTCCTTCCAAATCTAAAGATCAATTCCTTGCAACTGAGAACTTCCAATCCTTCTTCCTCGTCGAAGGTGGGTGCAGGTGGCGGGGTCAATGCAACATACACATGTTGAGCTTCTTCACCTCTTATGTTCCTTGCAGGAGCTTGTGGAGTTGACATCTCGCCGGTTCGAGGTTCAACAATCGGTGTGATAAACTGTCTCTAAAACAAAGTCAGGGACCTCGTCCATATCCTAGTTTCCCTCCTCTAAGTTGACGCCATGTGCAAAATCTTGCTGCCCTCGTCTACGACCTCGTCCATGACCATGTTGTTGTTGTGCCCTACCCCGACCTCTTCCTCTGCCACATCCTCTTCCTCTATCTTGGATATTCTCCTGTTGCGTGTACTCCTCGTTCAAGATCATAGCATCTACAAATTGAGTTGCCAATGAACGCTCCTTTCGGACTTGGTCTCTTGTGCTATGTCTCTATACTGGTAGTGGCTAGGATCTCTGCCTCCTAATTCCATTACAAGATCCCATCTTTGCATCGAAAATCTGAAAGAAATGTGAATTTAGATATTTACAACTTAGTGAAATATATTCGAATTATGTATACATACATTGTATGCGAGGATTGCACCTAATCTCCCCACATATCTTCTGGTGATTCGAAGATACCAATCCATGTAATCCGTAGATGTGATAACCCCAATGGATTGGTCTATGTGGAGAACTCTATCTTACCGAGACATCCAAGCATTGATGTGGTCAACATGCTTCTCTCCAATCTACATCCACCTTACCCCGCAGATCGATCGCATGTAACACCTCATCAGTGTCGCAGAGAGCTGGAATACTCTGGCATCCACCAAATTGGTGTACGACACGGTCGGGAAAGTAATGCTTGACCACGTGGAAGTAAATAAGAGGTACACGTGACGTCCAAACATGCTGACCATCGATGCAGTACTGTGGAAGACCTTCCAAGATGTCGGTCCCATACGACATCAACAAAACATGCCCATAACAAAATTCAATTACTTCATGGATAATTGAAAATTATAAATTTTCAAAAAATGTATACATGCTCTGGCGATTGCATATCAAATGCATCACGATATGGCCAAACAACGTGTGTTGGTTGCTGTATATTCTCAAGGTCTGCCCTCCACCGAACACCTAATGGTCGCCCATGCTATTGTGGCCTCAATCTAATAACATGGGCTATATGGGGAAAGTACTCCCACGCTCAAAGCTGTAAAAGGATAACATAACCCCCTACCTCCTCAGTGCCCATGTCTGCAGCATAACAAAGATGCCTGTACAAGTAAGCCAATGTGCCAGATCCCCAGCTGAAAGTACCAGTGACATCAAGATCGGACAAAAGAGGTAAAGTTATAATAGATTTCAACGATCCGCTCTTGTCCGCGAATAATACACCACCAAAGAGCTGCAGGATGTACGCCTTCGCATGATGTATCAATGTGTCCTCATCTGCATGGGCGGGCAAATGTGCAAATGACTGATACAACCAACTCGCTAGTACCCTCGAGCCTTGGATCTCGTTCTCCATTGGGCGAACCCCAAGTAATTTTTCACAAACATCAACCCATTTCCCTACAGTCGATGTGGCACCGGTCACTGCCATGCCATCAACTCGCAATCCCATCAACACAGCCACATCCTGAAGTGTAATCGTCATCTCCCCGTTGGCCATATGAAATGTATGTGTTTCCGGCCTCCATCGCTCCATCAAGGCAGTTATAAGATACCAGTCTAGGGCTATGAACTCCAACTCAGTAACTCCTCTAAAACCTGCCTGCACAACAAATGGCCGGATGCGCTCATCCAGTAGTATATGTCGTACTTGCTTCTCCCTTCGCCGACATTGTAGCCATGATGAAACATGCCGACATAAATATGATATGAAGTGAAACCAACATAATAACTTTTTTGAGATAAATAACAAGTCGTAACTTACATCACCCTCCCAAACTAGATGTGAGCGATGTCGGTCCTGTTGTGTCAGTACAAAAGTGTCAATCGGGCTTGGATCCATCTACAACACACATAGAAAAAGTATACGTTAGAAATAAAAAATGGGAAGATATGACAAATACTAGAAGAAACAAACATAACAACTTTTTTTATGAGTAACATATTATACTTACTGAGGCCGTTACATTTTCTCTTATTATGACCTTCCCACCACATCTTCTACATCTATTTTTGTTTCGATTTGATGTAGGACTTGTAGTTGATGAAGATGCTCCTAAGTTTTTCTTTGGACATGTGCGTTTACTATGACCCAAAGTTCCACATAAACCACATGTATTTTTTTGCAATACTACTCTTATAACCATCTCATTATGGATTCTCGTGGACTTAGGTCTCCCTTTACTCCGCTTTAACTGTTTGTCGGGCCTCAACTCAGGATACGACAAAGGCACCCATGTATCCTTATCTCCCAAAGGGAAAAATTTTCCTTGGTAAACCTTTAGCTGGTGCTCCCAAGTGTACCACTCACCTATATAAGAGTCCACTGCAGAACGTCTTTGAGACATAACAACCATTGCATGCGAACAACGAATCCGATAGGTTTGCCATTTCTGGCATGTGCATGTACCTTTGCTGATCACAACCGTATATTTTTTACGTCCTCTCATGCTGTATTGTGTACGCCTAGCACCTGTAACAACCTCAAGCCCATTTGCAAACGAACTCCAAGCTTGTATTTTTGCAGCAACCCATGTGTATTTCTTCCCATTAGCAATGGCGGCAACAGCTTCATCTCTGCGTTTATTAAAATACAAAATGCAATTGTAGAAGGTTTTTTCAATAAGTGTTGAAATGGGCAAACAACGTGCATCCTTTAGTACAACATTGTAACTCTCACTGAGATTGGTGGTTGATTGACCAAACCTAAAACTACCATCGTATGCCAAAGTCCACTGCTCTTTTGGACAATCATGTGTTTCAAACCATCTACTTGCATCTGCATTCCATTCTCTTAATTTTCTCATGAAGTACGCAAATTTCTTAGAGGATGTCTGTAAGGCAGCTGCAGTTACAATATTTTTCATGGACACGTTCTTAAATACAACGTTGAAATTGCTAGCCACATGTCGCGAAAAAAAACGCCAATGTGCAAATGGTGGCAGTAAGTCAACATCAACATCATTCATTGCAGACTTTATACATGGATGGCGATCTGAAATAATGCAAATGGGACCTAGATGCATCCCAATAACCTTGATACACAATAGCGAAAGAAACCACTTCCAACTTAGTGCAGATTCTTTGTCCACAATGGCAAAGGCAAGTGGGACAATATGGTTATCACCATCAATCCCACATGCAATCAGTAATTTTTGTGTATACTTTCTGTAAGTGTGTACCGTCTATGCTGATAAAAGGCCTACAATGCTTGAATGCTTCAACACATGGACCAAACACCCAAAAACATTGTTGAAATCTATGACAATGTGGCTTCCTTGTATCAGGATGCTCCATATGCGTAATAACAATTTCTGTCCCTGGAATGACAGCTTTCAAAGCATGTAAAAGATGTGACATTTCGGAACAGGATTTCTTCCATTCACCATAAATGATTGCAATCGCCTTCCGTCTCGCATCCCAAACCCTTTTCTTTGTAACCAAGTACTTGTATACATTGTTGATATGGGTCCTCAGAGTTGAAACTGAAACAATTGGGTTGTCCTTCACAAAGTCGAGAACTTCTCGTGCCATGAAGTTGCAGTTAAGTTGGGGATGATCTTGACCGATAGATGAATTGACGCATGAATGTGGACCGCCAAGCTTGGATATTACACACATCCCATCGAATCTACGATAATGACCACGTAAAAACCACTTGCATCCATTGGAATCCATCGTGCATGAGATGGACCAAACCAATGTGGTGGATTGCTTAATAGTGAAGTTGTAATGGGAGAATATGTGGTGCTTTTTCACAACAAAAAACAAGGTCATCTTTCGTCTTGAAAGTGCGACCCTTTCGTAGTTCATCACTAATGATGTCAATGGCACTTTCCTTTTGAAAATTATCTTCAAAATTTGCAAGGCGGACACCGCCTAAAACATTGTAGAAGGGTATGGAAGAGACAATTTGAGAACCATTTGTTACATCATGCCCAACGTCTTCAACTTCCTCAGTTTCATTCTCTATCTCATCATCAACGACCTCTGGAGGACAGTCATTCAGAACACGATCCATTTCCCTCATCAAAGCCTCGCTAATATATGTACTCTCATCATTGTGTACCATAATAGGTGGCTCGTCGCTAGATAGTTCTGCAATTGTGGGCGCACTGTGAGGTCCCAAGGCGTGTTGTTCGGTTCCAAATTCAATCAAAGTGCATCTACTACCATCTCTACGGGAGCCGACTTTGCATATGTCTGAGCATAAAGGAAAACAGCTTGTACATCATCATCATCATCTGTAATGGATGTCATCACTGAACCAGTTCCAATACACTGCGATATCTTGACATTGTAAGTGCTCCTATCCAACGAAAATTTCTTACATACCAAATCCAACAACTCTTCATAAGTCATGGATGTTCTCAGTCCCAGACCTCACTTGACGGTACTAGTAGAGTCTTCATTATGACTCTTCAACTCAAATATGCAATATATGGAATCCATTGACCTCCTAGAAATTACATTCACATGGTCTTTAGCTCATACAAAAGCACATTGTCCAACTAGAAAATGATGGAGCACAATAGAACAAAGAACCCTACTTTCATAATGTTAAAAATATTACTCTTGTTTGGCAGCAGCAGCAGAGAGGAAGAGCTTCGGCAGCGGCAGCGGCGCCGGAGAGGAGGCTTGGCGGAGGTAGCGGGGATGGAAGGCGGTGCGGGGACGCCTTTGGCAGCCGCGACGGCGGCGACGATGCTTGGCGGAGGCGGGGAGGATGGCGGGTGGCGGAGGAGACTCGCGCGACGTATTATATGCAGACAGAGTGAACGAAGGGTTCCGTTTGGGCAAGTAACCCTTCATTCGCCCTGTGTCTTTTATTTTTCGTGCATGCCATATAGCAGACATAATATGCGCTAATGAGTGAAAGGGCAAACATTTTATGCGCCATAGGGAAACACACATAATACATGCGCTATTCGATAGCGCATAGACTCTATGCGATATATCCACACTAAAGATAGAAAAAAATTTGTTGGCATATTAGGAGATTTTTTTCTAACAACGTTACTAATGAATTTGCCTCCTTTGTTTTACATGATGCATATATATGCAAGATAATGTCTGTGGGTGTATTTTTTACAAATCATTAGATGATTTGCAATTATGCTCAAACTGTGAATTAAGTTATACAATTATCTTAACGTAGAGTTACCATCTATGTTGATGCATGATAAGTATGCCTTTTACACATTGAGGATGCTCATAATCCTATTTTTAACAAACTCCATACTAACTATGATATGAATTGAAATGAAAATAGCATGGATTGTAGTGCATGATTACTTGATTTTGATACATGTAAAAATATAACGTGGAAGCAAAACAAAACAAAATACTAGGGTTTAACGTAGAACCCTATCCCATAGGAGCGGTATAAAACCACGGAGGAACTACATCAAAGTGCTGATTTCTATATCGAGGAACCACCTCAAAGGGCTGATTTCTATATTGAATTCTCTCGCTAAATACAAGTAGTGTGTGGCTTCTTAATTAGCTCCACTAATATGACCAAGTCCTACTTATGCACAATGTGGGACTTGTTGAGATAATTTTATCTTTTATTATTTATTTCTCATTTCTATTTTCTTGACGTACCTCTCATGTAATTAACCTATGGCTTTTCTCCTATATAAGAGAGCCCTAGGGTCTCTTCTAATGCAAGCAATTCTTTTCCTATAATATGGTATCGAGCAACAATCCTATATCAGAGTTCTCATATCCCACCAACCCTAACCCATGGAAGGAAATATCGACGATATATCGGCGATATATCACTGATATATCGATATCGACATGTGACAGATATGGGAACCGATATGGTGATATAATCCTGATTTTCAGACATTTTCTTCACAAAAGCTCCTCGATATGGGCGATATATCGCCGATACATCGTCGAAATATCGTATCGATACGATGTCGAAATGATATCGAAATCGATACAGCCTTCCATGCCCTAACCTACACGCCGCCCCCTCCCTCCCTGCACTGCCGACAACCCCACCATGTGTTGCCCAGCTGCCGGGGGCCCTCCCAGCGCCACCTATCCGCAAGCAGCCCCTCCCGTTGGGGGTCTTCCCACGCCACCGAACTGCCACCTCCCAATGGTTGCCAGAACAAGCCTCTCCTGCCGCCGGTTCGAGCCCCTCCGCAACCTATCTGTCCGTCTCCACTTCGTGGGTCGTTCCACCTATCTTGGACTACAGTTCGACCGTTTTTGCAGGCCTATACGGTCTGTTATGTTCGGATTTCCTGATTTTCAACCCATAAATCACGTTTTCTGACTCTAGACCACAACAAAGATGGATGAGGATGGTTGTATGAGTCTATACGTACAACCACTCCTCCATATGATTGTGTAGACTCACTCAGAGTAGTCTACTCAGTTTTGTTCTCGGTATTTATGTTCTTCTTACCATGTCAGAGAACAAGGGTGACGTTTTTTCATCGCCCGATGTCTTCAAGGGGCCGACTCCCATCGTGAAGATGGATGGGACCAAATACGAGTTATCGTCCATGCAGTTTCGCTCCCTTATGCAGTGCCATAACAAGGAACACATTCTGACGAATTCAAAGCCAGAGGACAAGACTGGGGCTAATTCTTCCCAGAAGCAAGATGACACCTATGCTTGGATTTGGCTCTCCGGTGACTTACCATGGAGATTGCCAACGATATCGTTAATAAACCTACGACAAAGGCTATGTGAGACATCTTAGCAGACACATATGGATAGGCAAAGAATGAGAGCAAGATTCTACAATTGCAGTATGATATTTTTTTCAACAAAGCATAATGGTCTGAAGGATATTTGAGAATCCTTAAGCGCATCACGGAAGCGTGTCGATCACATCGTATGCAATCGGAGCAACTAGTCGCACTAGATGCTAGATGCGGCGGAAATTAAAAATTTTAAATCTAAATATGAAACCACATGATCACGAGAACACTTCTCGGATCGTTTCATCAAACCACCAAGTACAAGGAATACCTCTTGAAGCGTGGTTGCGATCGTGAGATCCCAAAGTAGAGATCCTCCTGTCTCAAGTCCGATCCACGAAGAACGCACTCACGGGCACGATGATGAGTCGCGTCCGTCCCGCAATCCTCGATGAAGATCCAAGCAATGGATTCCCTGATTTCGTCAAACGAAATCTGTCGTCTTCCTTTAGAATAAGAAACTCCAAAGAAGAAGGAGGTCCTTGAGTCGTCGAAGAAGAAGCCGAGAGTCTCTCCTCTCTCAACACAAGATGGTCGGCCATCTTTTGAAGGAGAGAAAGAGAGCAGACGAGAATATGAGAGAGATAGAGAGAGTTGTAACCTTGTACAACTCTTAATGATGTACTTTGGAAGGCTATCCTAGCCCTCCTTTTATATTAGTTTAGGATCCAATGGATCTCAATCCATGGGACACATGGATCCAACGGCCAGGCTTGGTCCATGTAAAATTAATGGCTATAATTATTGTTGGTTAAAACCAACAACATTTATTTATGATTAAATTAAATATATGTTGCAACATTATCAACACATTTTTAATTTAACATAAATAAGTTAGTTGAGAAATTAATCATCATAATTAAATGGATTGAACCTGTATGATCCCTTTGAGAGATCGTATTACTCATATGCCCTTACATGCACATCAGCGCGCCGGTGTATAGACCTTGGTTAGGTCATCAACCTATTGGTCTGCCAAATGTACATACTCAGACATATAGCAATACATCTGTCTCCGGTCAGAGGATGCGTGCCTATGCTGTGACAACATTCAACATAGGACTTAGGTTATCTCGATCTCGTTAAGTCAACCCATTGACCTAACTAATCTGACACCTCCGAATCTCTATTCCTATGCAGAGGACCTGCATCAAGAGGTCGGTCAGATATCAGCCTATGTGAGAAAGGATTGCCATCTCCTACTCAGGCTGGAGATCACATCTTAACAATCATTTGACGGTGCTTAATGAGTCCTCAATCTAACTCTTTAGATATTCACCCAAGCACCAGCCTCTATGATTCAATAATTGAATCAACAACTGTATGATCATTAAGATATCCATGGTACATAACCCTAATTGTACAGAGGGACCTATTATGCAAATTATTTATTCTTCATTTCAGATCAGGGAATGATATGTGCAATAACATCTATTGCATAATGGCTCGCTGTGGGCTCACATGTCCAACAATCTCCCACTTGCCCAAAGAGCCATTAATGGGCTAATCATTAAACCCACACTCATGTGACAACCATAGGCTATTTAGAAATAGCTAGGTAAGCTGATCAGTCACTCGGTTCCCAAAAGACTATACCAAGTCCTTTTACGGCACTTGCATATCCGTAGGTAACAGTGCTCGCATCCAATGCGAATGTTGCATCTAATATAACCAATACTCAATCTAGTCAAAGCAGTTATAGTGTCCTTAACATTATTGCTCAATAACTATTATAACCAGTATTTTCATAATCCTTATCAGAATACCCTTATTCCGGGAGATCACTATCTCTTAAGGTATCCATAGTTAAGACCTTTTAGATCTCTATCTATAAAGTCTTAAGCTCATGAAGATAAGACTTAGAGATCACAATCTCTAAAGCCTTGTCATCTTTGAAGATTTTGTTATTACTACAATCAAGTGTTTTCTCACCATAGTAGGATTAGCAACACTTTACTACTCCCACTGCATGGCAGATATCTGGCTTTTGTACACATCTAGCATACACTTAGCTTCTCGTCACTGATGCACAAGTGCAAGCAGTTCTAGCATTCACTTCCTCAACTCTTTGAGGTGCTATCCCTTTAGATAGGTCAGTACCAAATCTCAAGGGAAGGAAGCCTTTCTTGGAATTTCCAAGAATGGAATATGTCCAAGGTGTACTACAAATGTGACAGTCCTAATACCCTCTTTTCTTTGCTTCTGAACAACTTCAGAACTAAGATCTAAGAGGTATTCTTGAGATCATATCTCAAGGTATGGAATAGCCAGTCTATAAAACACTTATTATCATCCTTATATCATTCCAAATGATTAGGATATTATCTACATTTAGTACGATGAACACAATGGCACTCCCACTAAGCTTCACATGGTACATCAAGATTCTATTTGAAATCATAACATTTATGATTTCGTCAAATCTGATGTTCCAACTACAAGAAGCTTATTTGAGTCCACAGATGGATTTCTTTAGCTTTCACACCTTACTTTCCCAAATCATGAAGCCCTGGGGCTACTTCATGTGAATATCCTCAGAGAGGTATTCTTTAGAGGAATGCAATCTTGAATTACATCCTGAAGATGCAATAGTCAAGTTGTGTAGCTACGGTTAGAAATATTCTGATGAGTTTAAGCATGGTTACCGAAGAGCAAGTCTCATCGCAAGCAATGTCTTCTCTTCCGGTGTATAGCTCATGGCTACGAACCGAGCTTTAAAGGTCTCTACCTTCTCATCAGGTTCCCTCTTCTCTTGAAGATCCATTTACACCTTAACGGGTCTAACCCTTATAGGTGGATCCTCGAGGGTCCATATACAACATTTGTATATGAAGTCTACTTTAGACTTTATTGCTAATATCCATCTTTCCATGTCATGATCTTTAGGAGCTTCATCACATGAAGTCCAATCATTGTCAGACTTAACTGACACATGGAATACATCCCCAAACTCATTTGAAGAGGTATTAGTGCTTCATCTTTAATTATGCTTTAAGTTTCCGATTTTAGGAGCCTCATTATCTTCTCAAGATTAAATGAGTTCCTTTACTTCATTTTCATCTAGATTCTTAAGAGTCTCAATCCTCCAAGAATCACATTCTCAGAAATGAGATCTTTTAAGAATCTCAAGGTCATAAAGTAGGTATCCAATACCATCTTTTATTTTCCTAATGAAGTAGCACTCTCAAGTGCTAGATTCCATCTTACATGCATGGAACCTTATTAAGGATATATTGTGTAGTCTCTACTACATATATACCTGGAAACTAAGAGGAAATTATGCTAAAAATTCATCATTGATCAAATCATGTCACACATGATCCAATTGCATCTTCCTACAACTCTATTGAGTTCAGGTTTATCAGGAGGCGTGAGATAGAAATGATATTCATATCTCCATAAGGTATTCTTTGAATTTTATCTAATTGGTACAAGCTACTTAAGTTAGATCAAATTCATTTCATCTTTCTTCAAACTTTGGTTCTAAACCAAAATTATGAAATCTTTGAACATTTCAAAAAGTTTCTCAGGTGAAGAGAAGAAATCTCATATCATACATAATCATCAATAGATATCACATATCCATAATGTTTACTATGATATAGATGATCAACATACATCAATATGTATGAGATCTTGAATACCTCGAAATCTAACACCATTCCCAGAGAAGGGTGTATTGGACATCTTACTTTGAATACAATATTCACAAGTATGTAAGATTTGAAATTTTAGACATTCTAAAGTTTCATATCTTACTAGTCTATTCATCAAATCAACAGACAAATGTCCAAGGCTTGATGCCAGATCATTGTCAAATGATCTTCATCCTCCTATTGATCTTATAAGGTTTGATTTTTCAGTATTAGAAATCTTAATGAACCGTTCATTAATTTTCTAATTTTGTAGAGTCCACTGGATGTTAGATTACTATCGGAAATATTTCCATCATAACTCTTTATGATAGTTCTATCTCAGAATTCATGTTTATTTCCAACATTTAGAAACAAACAATGAGTGTACTCTACTATCTAGGTCATAGAGACATTCTCCAAGACTAAGGGCTCTCCCACTGAGAATATGAAGTCTATCTATCCAACAGAGATTGCTGCAACAATTATAGCAATATCCATGTAGATGATTACTAAACCTGAAGATCAAATTTCTAATCTTCTAATATATGTATATATATATATATGCAACCAATTGCAAATGTCATTAGAAGATTTGGATACAATTGTCAGACTTTATCTTATGAATAAGAAAGTCAGAGTCAATGATTATATGTAGATTATTCTGATGCTCTATCTAAGTCCTTCACTAAGGATTTTAGACAGATTTGAGAGTCATACTATCAACACATCAACTTATTGCATTATTGGCATTCATCCAACTCTTTGGATGTCATATGGAAGTCACAGAAGTAGGTCAACTCTTTGACTTTCCTTCTTACTCGGGTCCGACCCATGCTTCCACTGTGCTCTCTTAATCTATAAACAACCATTGCTTAAGACTAAGGATCTTTTATGTTAAATTCAAAAGAATTCAGTGTAAGAGCATTTCAACATTTATACATGCTTCATTAAATTCATACAATATGATTATTGTGAAGCTTCATGAATGACTTGCGTATAGATAGTAGAATGATGACACTCATCATGTCTACATACATCTTAACTCTTAGAGACTTAGGTTCAGGTAGGTATTCAAATATTTTGAATACATCATCTCTTTCGAGCTACCATTCTGCATAATGCAGAGAACCATGTCATTCATGATTAAATGTCTTGAGCACATATGTATGCCAGAACATCTTCTTAGATTTTATAGGGATTATTTGACAATTATGATCACCATCGATATGTGACTTCTAAAGTACACTCGATGAAAGATCAAGACTATAGAGACACACAAACCCTAAGGTGATGTCATATTGTCTTATTTAATTATCATTCCTCATTATGTTGAGGAAACTTGCACATTGCAACCACATACATTATGTGTCCAATTGTAAGTACAATATCTGGATCATAAGTCCAATCCAAGATATTTTACTGGTTATTATTGAGTATAACATTGAGTGGGTTTAATGAAGGATTATCTGAAATAAGAAATTTGCATAAGTGTATATATATTATATATACATGTTTTACTTTGATTTAGGAATTTTTGTATCAAATTTGTCTTGCCTTGTCAACACTGAAAGTTCATTCCCTTAATCACTTTCAATGTGAGAGATATTCTTACCATTATATCTCTAGCAAGATCTGGGATCTCCTTTCCTATCTTTGTCGCATCCCAATAATATGAGAACTTACGACTCCGATAAAAAGAAGAGGAAACACATTCCTCCTTGCAAGTCCAATTTTCTTTCCCAATTCGGTCTTTAACACCCGGGCCCACCACCCCTAAGATTATATTGACCCGTTGCTAATTGAACCAACCGTTAACAGGATTAGAACTCGCTATGCGCAATCCAATATCGCCCCAATAATATGAGGGCTCGATATTGGGGTCACTACGCATACGGCCTTACTCTTTCGAGAAGCAAAGAGCCCGATCCAGATGCGCTTGTATACAGGAGATGTCACTTCGGACAGGAGTCTCCTGCATACAATCCCTGGCGACGGAAACCCTTCGCCTTGACGGGAGACCATGGATGTCACTTATTTGATTCTCCACCTCATATTCAAATTTTATAATTAATTATCGTGAATCACATTCACATAATTAATTCTTCCAAGGGAAATACACATCTATTCAAAATAGAGTGTTTATTGGATATAATTAATTTAATCATATTAAATTAATCATTAATCCAATCATCAATCAACAAACATGTCTTTTACTTGAATAGTAGGTATATTCTCAAAGTACGTATTATTCGAATTTTAATAATTAGAAAAATACACATTGACTTTCTCCGGTATTATACAGTCCCTACCCGCTGTCATGGCCAGTACCGACGAGAGTGGGACGGACCACATACGTTGCAACCTGCGACCCCAATGCTCTCCGACTAGGCACCATATCCGCCTCGGGAAAGGATAATGCCAGATAGATCATCATGTACTTTGAGATGCTCATCGGGTTTTCAACCGAAATTATACCATATAATATACATCAAAACAATTTTGATTATATTATAAGGAGATTTGTTAAACAAATCCCCAATCCTATTCAAGCAAGAGGGTTTTTCATGTAAATGTTGTCCTACAACTATTGTAGGATAAACTATGGTTTTCATGAAATCAATGTTTGTTGATGAAGCCAATGATCAAGATCTAACATCTCATCATTGTGGTTTAGACAAATGTCATTCAATGAAATAATTATCTCTTTAAATATTTCACAAATATTTATCACTAATTATTCCAGAAAATTAACAATTAATTTTCATCATGATAATTGAATGACTTATCACAAGGTTCAAGATAAAAAAATGTTAATTTCCAGCAGTGACCCCCAATCACTAAAATTAACTTATCTTGATCAATTTAAATTCAAAAAATGCAAACTCAGTTTCCAAAGATTGTCTATTTGATTTATTAAAGAACCCAAGTGATAATTCACGCATTTTGAGGCAAATGAAAACCGTAATTATCTCATTAATCACGTTTAAATCCGCAGTTCCATCAACAGTGAATATATGCATATTCAAAATACCATATCTTGAGCAAATGAAGTCCAAATTTAGTAAACTCAAGTCCTATGGTTTCCTTGTTTAATGGGGAACAAAACCCAATTGAAAATTTCGTGTTTAAACGTTGCCGAAAAAATCAATTTTACAGAGGTGCGAAAATTGAAATGCAGTAAAAAATTTCACAACCCTTTCAAGAACCAAATCATCTAAGGTCTATGGATCATATCCAAAACCTTATTCAACCTGGATCTGATACCCCTTGAAGGATATTTGAGAATTCTTAAGCGCATCACGGAAGCGTGTCGATCGCATCGTATGCAATCGGAGCAACTAGTCGCACTAGATGCTAGATGCGGCGGAAATTAAAAATTTTAAATCTAAAGATGAAACCACATGATCACGAGAACACTTCTCGGATCGTTTCATCAAACCACCAAGTATAAGGAATACCTCTTGAAGCGTGGTTGCGATCGTGAGATCCCAAAGTAGAGATCCTCCTGTCTCAAGTCCGATCCACGAAGAACGCACTCGCGGGCACGATGATGAGTCGCGTCCGTCCCGCAATCCTCGATGTAGATCCAAGCAATGGATTCCCTGATTTCGTCAAACGAAATCCGTCGTCTTCCTTTAGAATAAGAAACTCCAAAGAAGAAGGAGATCCTTGAGTCGTCGAAGAAGAAGCCGAGAGTCTCTCCTTTCTCAACACAAGATGGTCGGCCATCTTTAGGAGGAGAGAAAGAGAGAGGACGAGAATATGAGAGAGATAGAGAGAGTTGTAACCTTGTACAACTCTTAATGATGTACTTTGGAAGGCTACCCTAGCCCTTCTTTTATATTAGTTTAGGATCCAATGGATCTCAATCCATGGGACATATGGATCCAACGGCCAGGCTTGGTCCATGTAAAATCAATGGCTATAATTATTGTTGGTTAAAACCAACAACATTTATTTATGATTAAATTAAATATATGTTGCAACATTATCAACACATTTTTAATTTAACATAAATAAGTTAGTTGAGAGATTAATCATCATAATAAAATGGAGATAATATTGCCTCCTAAAATGGTGGCTTTATTTCTCCTTTTTATTATATTACATTATCTCTCAATTATCACAAAAATATCAACCAAATTAATTCCAAATTAATTTGTGAATATTTCAATTATGACATTGAAAATTATGTGAATCAAATTCACAACCCAAACTAATTTGTAAATTACATTTCCAAATAATTAATTAATGTGAATCCAATCCACACTATTAATTAACAAATGCTATTTACATAAATTCTCTCTCTTTAATATATATATGTATATTATAAATCATATTTATAATACAAAAATAGTGTGGATAGTATTATCCACATTCTCTAATCCTTGATAATTAAATCCCATTTAATTATCTTAGATAATAATTCTCATAATATGAATCTCATTCATATTATGCTTGATAATCAAATCTCATTTAATCATCAAGTCCTTCTTGCTTGGATATGCATTTCGTCAAATGAGTTATTCTTGAACCCTTTCAAGAATAATGTGCTTTCTCCGTAGATACTTGGAGATAAGGACAGGGCGATTGTATTGTTCCACGTATAGTGACTTGGATGTTGAGATCTCATCTCAAATCCAGATCTTACGGACCTCCCACAGATGCTTGATTAAATCAAGACCACAAATCTAATCTTCTCCTTGTATCTGAATCTCATTCAGAATAATGTCCAACATTTGGACCAAGATCAGATTGCTTCTCTACTGAGAGGAGTCACTAAAATCCAAACCTGTTTCATCACTCCCTCGGAATGGAAGCGTCGTGGATATACAATCGTTTATGATCACATCACCCTCAGGTATTCCCAATACCTGTACATCCTGCATACTGGAAGACCCATGGTCAACCCGAAGATTAAGATCAATTTTACACTGTTTTCTTCAGGGTTTGATCACTAAGTTTCTCATTTGATCATTAGGATTCGGTATCGATCATATACTTTCCAAAAGCATATATCATACCTAGGTCTTGATCATATACTTTCCAAAAGTATATATAAAACCTACAAATTCAGTCAAGCCTCCAAAGCGAGACGACCGTGCACGGAATTTGATTCTTCCCAATATCTCATGAGTGAGCTCATGTCTTCCGGTTCAGTAGTGAACCTGTATGATCCCTTTGAGAGATTGTATTACTCATATGCCCTTACACGCACACCAGCGCGCCGGTGTATTGACCTTGGTTAGGTCATCAACCTATTGGTCTGCCAAATGTACATACTCAGACATATAGCAATACATCTGTCTCCTGTCAGAGGATGCGTGCCTATGCTGTGACAGCATTCAACATAGGACTTAGGTTATTTCGATCTCGTTAAGTCAACCCATTGACCTAACTAATCTGACACCTCCGAATCTCTATTCCTATGCAGAGGACCTGCATCAAGAGGTCGGTCAGATATCAGCCTATGTGAGAAAGGATTGCCATCTCCTACTCAGGCTGGAGATCACATCTTAACAATCATTTGACGGTGCTTAATGAGTCCTCAATCTAACTCTTTAGATATTCATCCAAGCACCAGCCTCCATGATTCAATAATTGAATCAACAGCTGTGTGATCATTAAGATAGCCATGGTACATAACCGTAATTGTACAGAGGGACCTATTATGCAAATTATTTATTCTTCATTTCAGATCAGGGAATGATATGTGCAATAACATTTATTGCATAATGGCTCGCTGTGGGCTCACATGTCCAACATGGTCGACCTCTTCATGCCCACTTCTGACATCTTAGAGGCATGTTTGAGCGTCTGCATAGCTTCATGGCTACTACTACTGACACTGAGAAACAACAGGCATATAGGAATGCAACTATGACATGAGTCTTTTTGTCATCTCTGGACTCTGAGTACGATGCAACATGTACTCAACTACTTACTGCAGAGACGATACCTCCAATGGAGGAGGTCTACAAAAGGATGAGCATGATTACTACTTCATCTATTGTTATTGCCCAACCTCCCTCTGCTATGGCAGCTTCTTGTGCCAGAGGGAGTACTTCACAGTTTCGCGGACACGACCTACGTGGTCAAGGAGGAGGGTGTTAATGTGGCCCATGTTCACATTGCCACCATCTCGGTCACTCTAAGGAGACATGTTATCTGAAGCATGGGCATCCTACGTATACTTGTGTTGCTGATCAGACAGAGCCTACTTCTGCTCCTGCTCATGATGTGCGTTATAATGATATTGTTTCCAGACTGAGAGAGATGATGACTATTCCTACCCTTCACCTGTAGGTTCTTCAGATATCGCAGCTCCTGCTAGAGCCTCTTTGAGTTTGTTAGGTATCACTTATGCAGTTAAAAGTTGTAGCAGTTCAGATTTAAACGATTGGATCATGGACTCTGGAGCATCTCATCATACGTGTGGCGATCAAGCACAATTCAGTTCCTACAGGTCTATTCCTCTTGGTAGATCAATGGTGATTGCTAATGGGGTTCATCTACCCATTGTTGGTCACGGGGAGATTGTTCTATCTCCCTCGACACGTTTGCAGAATGTCTTACATGCTCTAGTATTTCAGATGAAGCTTTTGTCTATTAGATAAATTACAAAAGATTTATATTAACATGCCATATTTAATCCATCTTCTCTTGTGTTTCAGGACATACTCACGGACAGGGTGATTGGATGTGGCCGTGAGCAGAAAGGACTTTACAGGCTTGTCCAACCTCCGTATGCTGGTGCTGCTACCATTCCTTCAGGATCTGTTTCTCCTTTCATGTAGCATCTTCGCTTTAGACACCTTCCTTAGCAGAAGCGTGAGTGTTCCACAAAATACTATACATGGGGAGTTGATACATGAGAATAGAGGCTGATGACATGGAAGTTCCAATAGCCTTGAGGAAGCCGTGTCATAACTGTGCCACTTATCCTCTAGCTGCACATGTTTCATAGGACTATCTTTCAGAGGAGCCGTGTCGTAACCGTGAGTATGTCCGAGAGCTTCTGGAACCGAGCTCTAGGGCTCTGCTTAAGGTCATAGATGTCATTATGAAGTCTACACACCTTGGAACACTCCCCCTCAGCAGCAAAAGCAGGTGTCTGTTGCATGTAGACTTCCTCCTGCAAGTTACCATATAAAAAGGCATTCTTACATCTAATTGGAATAATAGCCAATCACGAGTAACCACAACAGAAAAAGGATTCATAAGGAGGAATGGCGAGTAACTGGAGAGAATTGTTAATAAAATAAACATGTGGAAGCGAACATGGAAAAATGATAAAGAACAACGAAGAACACGGGATTTAACGTAGAACCCTACTCCGTGAGGAACGGGATGAAACCACGGGAGAAGCCCTCAAATGGGGCGTGTTTGTCTATTGACTTTTTCAATGGATACAGGAGGTCTGGGGCTCCTTATATAGCCTCTCCAGAGCCTCCAAGTCCTACCACTAGGTGTTGTGGGACTAAACACTGGATAAATAAATGGATCTTCTTCAGGATCTATTTACCCTGCTATAACTCAATAGGCGCACAAACAAATACTCCAACACTCCCCCTCAAGCTGGAGCATGGAATGCTCAGCTTGGACATATAGAAAGAAACTCAACTCAACGCTACATGACACTACGGACAATATCAACCCAACGCACACATTATTGCAGTCGAGGACGTTGCTTCTCATGTCGTGCAGGTGAGGAGGACGAATGGGCTGGAGTGTGAGTCTGCTGAATCTCCTTGTCGGAGAGCATGCGCTCAGAACTGCGCCTGTCAGAGTCGCTGCAACTGGAAATGAGTCTCTTCGTCGGAGTACTCTGGCCCGTCACAATAATGTGGACAACTGCTCCATCTCTGAAAAAGGGCCTCACTAAAAAAGAGTCGTGGCTGTGCAATCCTCGTCAGAGTCCACGGTCGCTGGAGAGTGGAGTCTGAAAATAATCTTCTTTTCAGAGAACTGGGTTTATCCCATCTGGATTAGAGAATGATACACTACTCCGGTGTCCCTATGATACCACATGAAAACCCTTGCCAACATGGCATAGGGAATGGTCCTCTACTCTGGAGTCTCTATGGCTCACATGAAAACTCTGGCCTACAACAACAAGAAAGATGGGGACCACTACAAAAGATGGCAAACATGTGCTCATCTGAAAGTGACCGCAAACTCGTGCATGTCTGAAACTGAGTCTGTCTTTTGAGAACTCGAAAAATGGGTCTCTCAAACATGGAGTGCATCGAACTTGGACTCTGACCAATTTAAATGTCGAGTCTGAAATTGCGCATCACACTATGGACTCGGAATCTGAACCTCGAGTCTGAAACTTGCGCATGGAGAATCTTCATCTGAGAAATTGTAGAGTCTGAACAATCAACTGTCAGGCCTAGAGAATCTCTGAATCTGACATATGAATCTGGATCATGGAATAATGGAACAGACCTGTGACTACATAATAATCCCCCTTTCTCCCATACTGGTCGGAAAACATGACATCGACCAAGTTGGGAGAAGACAATAAAGGGGGGTAAAGAAAACATCAAATAACCGACTTCATTTCTTTCTCGGATTTTCAAACATCATTATTTTTTTGCAATAGCGTACGGTTTTTTTTGGGTGTACGCTCTTTTTGTTTTGATTTTTTTATTTTTAAGCAACAATCGGCCCACCTTCGGGCCCAAAATAAGCAGCATTCCCCCCTTTTTTTCAACTGGGCCTCCCTCTCCCCTTTTTTCCCATATATATATATATATATATATATATATGTTTCTGATATCACGACCCATCTTGGCCACCGTTAGAGTTCCCAGGGACCTCCCATTTCTATTCAAAGCCGTCGCCCCCTTGGGCTTAACAGTAAATAACCCTCCTCTTAGGGTTCCATCGTGAGAACCCTTCCACACATGATCTGTCGCCGCCGCCTAATGGAGCAGCAAAAGGGAGAAGGTGCGGTGAGCGTGGACTGGGATTTCCAAGAGAACTCGCTCGTGCTTGCCACCGGGAGGAGGATCGACACGCGTGGGGCCATCCATTGCTGGGAATCGCGCACCAGGAGAACGGGGTCTCGCGAGCTTCGCGTTGGCGACAAGGGCAAGATCTTCGCCAGATACGTAGAAGCGGGAGCTCCGCCAGATGTGGCGGTGCGAGATGTAACACTGATGAATCTCGGATTCATCACTCTAAATTTCATTTATTAAGCTCAATTCCCTCAAAATCATCAACATTTCTGCATTTATTCTGCATAATTAGCATTCATACATGTTTGCATAAGATTGGCATTTTATCCATCATTTTTTTGCACAAAATAAGAAGACAAAAATCCAAGCCAAAAATAACCTATAAATAACCTAATTTCCAGGATTTTTAACTCCTTCAGGCTAACTCCAAATGACACAAAACCACCTCCACTGAGTGCATATCACTAACAAGAATAAATGAAAAATACAAAAAAATCACTAACCTTGTTAAGTGGACCAAAAAAACCAAACCCTAGTTTCAGGATTTTCGGACTAAAAGCCCCATATCTTCCGCATCCAGTGTCCGATTTGATCCTACTCACTTTTGAACTAATGCACATTCAATTACCATCAAAACAAGACTAATTTCAAGCAAATCGGAGCTCATATGTGAAAGTTGGGTTTTGGGCCTCTTTTGGACATTGTGTATTTTAGCGGTTTTTGACCCGTATTTTATGTACATACTTTCTTAATCAATAAAATTCCAAAAAATTAGATTTAGATACCTTTTATTTATCTTTAATTTCTCCATATTTTTCCGGTTTTTTATCTGGTTTAAAAATGATAAAAAAAAATAGAAAACAAAAAATCTAGGTATTCTATGTATATGGGATACCCCAAAAAAGCGCTTTGTGCATTTGATCGATTCTGGCTTTGATGTCTTCATAAAAGTTGTAGATCTTATCGAGACGAGCATTTTTCGTGAAGAAACTTTTTCGATCCGAGGTCATGTACTATTTCTTTTTGATTTTATAAAATATTTTAGCTTCGATTTTTCTGGTGCTGACACGTGGCCGCCCCTGAGGCCGCCACGTGTCAACGGTTTTTGGGCCTCTTTTTATTCATTTTCTTTATATAAAAAATATTTCATAATCGCACGTGCGTCGCGCGTGCCCCCAGGCACGAGCTCCGCACGTACCCCGTCCTCTCTCACACTCCCGCCACGTGGCGCGGTTACGGTCGTTCCATCTTGGCCGATCGAACGGCCTGGGACCCGTCGTCTTCCCCAATGCCCCCCCCCCCGGTTTCTCCGCCTCTGACCGCGCCGCCAACAACCTCCGCCTTCGTCGCACCTCACAACTACCTCCAGAGACTTCCGCGCCGACCACTCCGCAATGCCCTCCGCTCAACTCACTTCAATCGCCGGCCCCCCTTCTCTCTCCCCTATTTAAAGGCGCCTCCGCCACCGTTCATGCGCCATCCGCCGTTCGACCCGAGGACCCCCCATCGGAAGTGACAGCCCGTACTCCCTCATCGGCGAGATCCGAAGTTCCCAACTTCGTCGCAGCCCACCTCTTCCAGGCGCTGCTCCAGCTCCGGCGTGTACTTCGCCGTCGAGCCCCTCCCTTCGTGCCCCAGGTAGACCTCCTTCTTCCGCCTCATCTCCTCCATTTTCACCTCACTCCGATTAACCCATCGACTACGTTATCTCCATCTCCGATCTCCCTTTCTCGCGATCATCATCTCCGACCCACATTTGCTCTGACTACGCCGCTAAGCATCTCGCAAAGCTTCGCTCCGTCGAGCTCCCCTCCGCCCAGGAGCTCCCACCGACCAGACAATCTCCAGCGTCGCCTTCGCCGCCGACAGAATCGACTCCTCCACCGAGCCATCTTCGCCGCGTCAACGACTACCCCCCTCGAGCCTCTCGCGGAGCTCCACCGTCATCATCATCACCTCCGCCTCGACCGACCTTCCTCAACTGCTCTGACCAACGTCCACGACCACCATCGATCTACGTAGACACCTCTGCCTCAACGCCGCCACTCCTCCGACGTCCCCTGGCCGTGTGTCGACCAACACCAGCCGTTCGATCCTCAAGCCTCCTCCATCTGAGCCATTGACGCAATCGTAGATCTCCAGCCGTTCGATTCCATCTTCACCTACGGTACTGATTCGCCCCGAGCCTGTCACCGAGCCTCCCTCCACGCCAGGCGCCTCGGGACACCCGAAGCCATCAAGCGGCACCGCGTGGAGCCATCGCCCCGAGCCACCTCATCACGTGAAGGCCACGTGACGCGGGGGAAATTTGCAAGGCGCCCCTTGAAGAACCTCTATTCAGCGCATAAGCCCTCCATTCCAAGGGCACGTGCATAGCACGTTCCTCGGAAAAATTGCAGCGGATCCCCTTCAGTCATGGTAATTTCAAATAGGTCCTCATCTGCATATTTCTTTTTATATTTATTTCTTGCAATTATACCCCTGTGTTCCCCAGTTATTTTTGACTCTTCTTTACATTATTTTACTAATCCAAAAAATTGCATAATGTTTATCATTTAACTCTCTACAGTTTGACACCTTGTGGATATTTTTCTGATAAATGATTAATTAATAGTTAATTATTTTGTAAAAAATTGCAAACTTTGCCCATTTTATGCTCTTCTATTCACAATTGCTTAATCGTTGCTCTAAAAATCCCCGAAAAATCACATATTGTAGAGTTAATTGTGCTTGACAGTTAATTGTGCTTAACATTGTGCCCAAAAAGAATTTCATTTGCACTCATAATTTGCCCTGTAAAAATCATTTTGCACATTTCATTGTTTAATTTTTAATAGGTATTAAATCTCACATTTTTGAGGTTTAGGATTTTTCTGAGATCAATCACCTAGGGATAGATCTTAGATAATTTTGATCCTCGAAAATAAGTAGGTTTAGTATTTATCATAATTAAATATTCAAATTCATTTTGTTTGCATTTAAAAATCCATAAAAAATCCATATTGCATCCAAAAATTCCAAAAAAATTATAGTGCATTCATTTCATCATAATTCACCTCGTGGCCAAGTTTCGTATTTTTCGGACATTGTTTAATCGAATTTTACATTTTAGTCCCTAAAATAGGCCGAAATTACATCTTGCATCCCTTATTTGAATTGAAAATACAAAAGAAGACCGCCTTGAAAACCGTGCAAGACTTTTGATAGACACAACTCTAGGTTTTTCCTTTGCCTCCTTGTGATCGACCTTGGGACTTGCCCAAGTAAAATAAACATAAAACCACTCGATTAAAAATTGATTAAATTTGTATGGTTATTTCTTGAACGATTCCGATCGCCGCCTACAACGAACGACATAATTTTAAGCACGAACAAAATAAAAACAACTTTTTAAAGCCGCGATTATCGGACTCCTCAGATGGTGTCGTTGCCGGGGAGGCAAACGGCTTAGTTTTGTATTTTGAAATTTCTTGTTTGGTTTTCCGCATTCGGGTAGTCTGACCCCGGAATTGTTTATTGTAAATCCCATTTATTTTCCTGAATTTATTTTTTTTATTTTTGACTCACTCTCTTACATTATTTCTCTTATTTTTCTTGTGAGGTACCCGACGTACGTGGAGCGGTTTTTCAAGAAACCGAAGAATCTTCCCCGATATCTGAAAAAGCCGCAATTAATTTAAGATTGAGTCGAGTCGTGAGAGAGCGTATAATCTAGGTTTTTAAATTTCTGCAATTTTATTTAACTGCTCATTTATAGCGGTTTCCGTTTGGACTCTCGCGCATGTAAAAAGACCTTTAACTTTTCTGTGGTGTGTCGTGGCCTGTTTCACTCTCCGGTGAGGGTGGGGCCCGACTTGAGTGGCGATTAGGATAAACCTGTACATACGGCTCTCAGAACATTTATATTTTTGATTGTGCTCGTAGGATCTAAGGCCACACTGCGCTTTAATTGAGACGCACATTAGATCGCTTAATTTAGGCAAAAATTTAACTCAATTCTTTCCCGCTAATAGAACTTTCTGCTTAGGTGCTGCTTTCATCGGCTTGCACTTATTTTAGAATAATTTTCAATTCTGTATTGCATCCCACATGGAGATTGCGATGAGGCACTGTAAGTCTTCTAACTGAGCATACATCATTATTTTCGCGTGCATTGGCTTTTTCCGAACTCCTCCCTCTTGTTTTGTCACATAATTTTAAAGGAAATTGGGACTGGACGGTAGACGTGTATTTTTGCTCATTTAAATTCTTCAGTGACCACCTAATCAAAATTGGGACTGCTAAATATAGCCGATTTTAAAGAAACTATAAAATCAAGAATTCTTGCGGAAGAGCAACCCCGACATTGTTTGATTTTATCTTGCAGCGAGGAGAGAGACGCATTCTAGGAAAGAGCCAAGCCAAGATTTTCATATAGACTACTGATTTTTAAAACGATTAGCCATTTCTCAGTGAGGAATACGGGTACCCGTTCCAAGGTCCGGACTTCCTTATCAGAGTGGGTGGTTTAAAGGACACTGCGTAAGGCTCCATCCTTAAGAAACACGGGTAGCCGTTTTGCGGTCCGTACTTACACCTATACTAGCTGAAAGTGGATGAAACTAGTTGTACGAACTCGGGACAGTCTTTAGGAAATATTGGCACCTAACATCTCGTTTAAACGGCTTGCAAGACTTGAATTCTCACCAATTAAAACTGTCAAGATAATTGGCCGAACTCTTACGGCCTTCACCGAGTGAGTTGGTGAAAGAAATCTTTGTATTGTGTTTGGTTTGTGCGTAGAAAATAAGTGATCAACGAATACCGCACACTTGTGCCTACATCATAAAACCGCAAACCTCTTGACCTAGAGAATGGAAGATTGCGGTAGTTCTCGTTCGGACTCCGCGAACCCTTCTCTCACTTCCACAAACTCTCCAATCTCAAAAGCCCATAGAGACTTATACTCTGGACCTTCTTGGCCTCCGGGAAACCCTTCCCAAGAACCCTATTCCTATGATTCCTTCTTCTTCCTGGAGGGAGGACAGACCCACACTGTCTCTTTCTCACCAAAACAAATCGAGGAAAACTTTTACATCAATTCTTTCCACTCTATTAACTCGAACCCCTTATATTCTGAAGGTGAGGAATAAGAGATACCTCCCAAGATGTCTTCCAAGAAAGATCCTGAAGATGAAACCAATGACGATGCTATTCAGATGATTCTAGCAAGGCTGGCTACATCTGAGCAGCAACAACAGTTACTGAGGGAGTAGCTAGAACAGTTGAATGCTGGGGAAGAACTGCCAATGGAAGCCGCATACAACCCTGGACAGTACAGAGTGAGGAATTATTTGCAGCCACCACAACCAGAGTTCCACTATGAACTGAAGCCACATTTTGTAAGTCAATTACCTCAATTCCATGGTAATACGACTGAAGAGCCATATGAATTCTTACGGGACGTGGAACTGATATGTTCTAATCTAAGGCACCCACAAGTCAACCAAGACTACATTCGTCTCACTGCACTACCTTTCGCCTTGAAAGGGAAGGCAGACTACTGGGTGAAGAACTTCGGAGTGACTGTAACTACTTATGAAAGATTCAAGAACCTATTTCTGAAGAAATTCTACCCCTTGAGTCAGACCAACCAAATGAGGACCCGTATCACCAGTTTCTCTCAGATGCCCAATGAACCACTCTGTGAGGCTTGGGATAGGTTTAAAGACCTACTACAGAAATGTCCCTGTCATGACCTGGATAACAACATCCTAGTCCAGTCACTCTACTCTAACCTCAACTACGAGACTCAAGGGTTAGTTAGCGCTGCCTGCGGAGGGAATTATGCATCGCGTGGAGCTGAGATCGTCTGGAAAGTACTGGAGCATATGGCAGAAACAAGCCGTTCTCAGATTGCCAGTAGAGCATACACGGATTCCCTGAACACCCTCCAAGCCAAAGGCCGGAAGCAGACTATCGCAGAAATAGCAGAGGATTCGATTCCAAACATGCACTTCATAGCCGATAAATTGACAATAGTGGATAAGAGAATGAGCGACATTGACAACAAGATCTCCCAATTCCCAAAGCAGATGGAGGAGTTTACTACGAAGGTGTCCAAGATAGGGATGCCTACTGCACCAACGGTTCCGATCTACCATATACATCATGTCCAGGAGCAACCAGGATCGGAGCAACAACAACCATGGGCTCAGGACCAATCCTATGCCCAAGCTTCCCAGCAGCCACCCCCGCCAACCGAAACAGTCAAAGAAGCCCCACCCCTGACATTCGAAATAAACGGCATTTGGTACACACAGGACACCAGCCGATAGGGTAATACGGGGGACCGTCAGCCTTATCAACGTCCGCCCACATTTTATAATGACGCATTTCCTCTGCCTCCAAAGCACACTCAGGACACTGCATCTTTCCAGCATCCGAAGCAGCAACAGCCTTACAATCGTCAGAACCAACCTCAGCAATACCGTCAGCAACACCAAGCTCCTAGACCATCAGCTCAATCATCCAACCCTCCAGAAGAACTGGTTGATATCTAGAGGCAAACCTTGAAAAAATTCGCAGCTTCCGAAATGAGCTGTATGATCTACGGGTAGATGTTAATCGTCTATCCCGATGGAAAGATGAGCAGACAGCCCAGCCACAACCATTCCCGCCCAAGTTCAAGCTAACCCAATAGCTTGAACGAATCTCAATCATCTCAACAAAATGGTCAGGTATACTATTCAGATTTTTCCACATCTGAACATGAGATCCTTTCGTTTGACAATATCAATACCATGTCACTCAAGAGCGGAAGGACCGTGGTCGTACCTGATCGGGCTAGGGAATCGGACCATGAAGACTCAGAAGATCAACTGGAGGATGCCTCCGAGGAGGATGAAGAAGGACGCCTGAGGATCCCAGCACAAGAGAGAGGGAAAGCATCTATGGAGTATGCAGAGGACCTTGAACCTCTAGTTGCTGGAAAAATACCTTTGTCACCTTTTCAGCAACCTGATTTTGATTATTATCAAAAATCTTATGATTGTAATACCAAGTCTAATAAAGATGCTCTTATTTATGATTCTGGCCCTCTATCTCCTGTTTCAAATACTTCCATTCCTTTCCCCCATTCTCTTAAGAAGGAAAAACAAAAGAAAAACATTCAGGATGACCCAGTGATGGAAATGTTCTGCTAGCAAAATATCACAGTCAAAGTACCCTTTCATCAGTACGTGGCCAGTAATCCAGCCTTTCAGAAATATTTGAAGGCAAAATGCACTCCCACCAGGACTCGTACAAAGAGAACAAGTCAATTTGTGAAGACTCATATCTTGACAGTTGCCACTACCAAATGTGTCAAAAATCAGCATCTGCCAAGAAAGAAAAGGGATCTAAGTGCCCATTATGTGGGAGTCGCATTGGCGGCATTACGTTCACACGCCCACTTCTCGACAATGGTTCTTCCATAAATCTTCTACCTTTAGCCTTATATTATAGACTGAAGTTAGGCCCTCTCAAGAAATCATCATTTTTACTCCAATTTGCTAATAAATCCACTAAAAGACCTAAGGGAGAAGTGAAGAATGTCATCATCATTATCGAGGGTACAGGATACAAAGTGGACTTCATTGTCCTTGATATGGAGACCCCGAACCACTGGAAAGAATCACAAATCATTCTCAGAAGACCATTCTTAAGAACCGCTAAGGCTGTATTCGATTACAGGTCTAGCATGATGAAATTCCGTTCTCCAATCGGAGAAGTAGACTTGGAGATGAAACAAACAAAGTGGAAAAGACCAGACTCCGAATCCACCACTGAAGATGCTGAAACATCAGAATGCAATCTCCTCAGAACCACTGGGCCATGGGACCAACTGCCAGACATACAGATGGAAAGCACATCCTCAGAAGAAGAAATAATGCACGATGCAGTTTGCGAGATATTTCCAAACATATCTAGACATCCATATTATTACACTCTTGATGACATAGAAATCCTCTCGGATTTGTCAGTCCCATCATCTTTGGGACAATCAAGAAATGTCGATGACGAGTCGGACGCGGCTCTGGCCGAATTACCACATTACTTTAGCGATCCGACTCAGCTTTCTTCAGAATTGGTAGCCAACACCTCACAATGTGATTCACCGCCAACCGACACTGAGCCAGATGCAAAAGTCATTCAGCCAGATTTAATTGATGATTCAGAATTGCCAGAGTTGAAACCACTACCTCCCACGCTCAAGTATGCATTTCTCAATGGACCCAAAGAAAAATTACCTATGATCATTAGCTTATCCTTAACCATGGAGCAGGAGTCTAGATTACTCGAAGTCCTTGAGCGAAATCGAAAAGCCATCGGTTGGACTATGTCGGATCTCGTAGGAATAAATCCCGCTCTCTGCTCGCACCAAATTTATGTTGAGGATAATGCAAGACCTTCCCGTGAATTTCAGAGAAGATTAAACCCCAATCATCAGGAAGTGGTTAAGAAAGAGATAGAAAAATGGTGCAAAGCAGGATTTATATACCCCATTTCTGACTCCAAGTGGGTGACCCCGCTTCATGTCGTCCCGAAGAAGTCGGGAATCCATATGGTCACCAACGAGGAAGGAGTAGAGATCGCGACCCGAATACCCACGTCGTGGCGCGTCTGTGTCGATTACATGCGCCTGAATGCTGCGACCAAGAAAGATTACTTCCCACTGCCATTTATTGATCAAATCTTGGAGAGACTTGCAGGGAAAGCATTCTTCTGTTTTCTTGATGGGTACTTAGGCTACAATAAAGTATCTATCGCTCCTGAGGATCAGGAAAAGACCACTTTCACATGTCCCTTCGGTACCTACGCATTCAAGCGCATGCCATTCGGGCTTTGTAATGCCCCAGGCACATTTCAGCGGTGCATGATTGCCGTATTTGCCGAAATGGTTGGTGATTTCCTGGAAGTCTTCATGGATGACTTCTCGGTTCATGGTGATTCATTTGATACATGTTTAGCGCACTTGGACTGAGTCCTCCAGAGATGCAGGGAGGTTAATTTGGTACTCTCCTGGGAGAAAAGCCACTTTATGGTGACTGAGGGTATCGTATTGGGGCACGTCATCTCAAAAAAGGGAATGGAGGTCGACACTGCCAAGGTGGATGTGATTAAGAAACTCGAGCCACCAACCAACGTCAAGTCAGTGAGGTCGTTCTTAGGGCATGTTGGATTTTATCGAAGGTTTATCCCTGATTTTACAAAGATCGCCCGCCCACTGAGTGAGCTCTTAGGAAAAGAAACCGAGTTTATTGTAAATCACAGGTGTCTAGAGGCCTTTGAGCTCCTGAAAAAGAAAATATGTGAATCGCCGATCTTACAAGCTCACGACTGGTCTCTTCCCTTCAAGATCATGACTGATGCATCGGATTTTACTGTCGGAGTGGTACTTGGGCAAAGAAGAGATGGAATTCCTTACGTGATTCACTACGCGAGCAAAGTGTTGGATCCTGCACAAAGAAATTACACAGTGACTGAAAAGGAAATGCTCGCGGTTGTTTGGGCCCTTGAAAAATTCAGATCCTACATATTGAGCTCCAAGGTGACAATTTTCACAGATCACACGGCAATTAGATATCTCATGAATAAGAAGGATGCCAAAGCACGACTTTTGAGATGGATCTTGTTAATCCAGGAATTTAATTTGGAGATCAAGGATAAACCTGGAATAAAGAATGTTGTTGCTGATCACCTTTCCCGAATTGAGCAGAACGATTATCCTGACACTGGACCAATTAAGGAGACTTTCCAGAAGAATCAGTTTGCGTTATTGATTCAACCCCATGGTATTCCGACACAGTGAACTATCTTGTCTCCAAGAAGGTTCCCTTTCGTTGGACCAAAAGAATGATTGATCGATTAAAGTCTGATTCAATAAAAATACCGTTGGGATGATCCTTTCCTTTTCTATGAAGGACCGGATTGTGTCTGGCGAAGATGTATTCCTCAGGAGGAATATCAGAGTGTCCTCACACATTGTCATTCTCTTGAGGCTGGAGGACACTATTCGGGAAAGAGAATCGCGCACAAGGTACTCCAATGTGGATTTTACTGGCAGACCTTATTTAAAGATGCTAATGAATTTGTACGGTCATGCCCGATTTGCCAAAGGATGGGAGGGGCTGTCGGTCATAGAGATGAAATGCCCATGCAACCAATGATTTTTTGTGATGTTTTCGATACATGGGGGATTGTTTTTATGGGTCCTTTTCCCAACACCAATGGATTTGAGTACATCTTGTTAGCGATTGACTATTTATCAAAATAGGTACAGGCTATTCCAACCCGAACCGCAGATAGTAAAGTGGTTTGTAAGTTTATCAAGGATAATATCATTGCAAGGTTCGAAATACCAAAGTTTTTGATTTCCGATGGAGCTAGCCACTTTGTGAACAGGGAGATGAGATCTTTGGCTAAGGAGTACAGATTTGAGCATAGAATAGCCAACCCGTATCATCCACAATCTAATGGCATGGCAGAGGTTTCTAATAGAGAGGTGAAGGGAATTCTTCAGAAGTTGGTTCATCCAGATAGGAAGAATTGGTCTAAGCTGTTGGACCAAGTTCTATGGGCCTATAGGACAACCTATAAAACTCCACTCGGTACTTCACCTTTTAGGATGATCTATGGCAAGCCATGCCATCTACCTGCAGAATTAATTCATAAATCAGAATGGGCGATCAAAAAGTTGAATTGGAGTTGTCATCTTGGAAATTATGTCGAGACCTAAATCTGAATGAGCTAATTGAAATCCGAAATCGGGCATATGACAACAATGTGATTTATAAGGACAAGGTCAAGAGATGGCATGATAGACACATTCGAGACAAGACCTTTGTCCCTGGGCAGAAAGTATGGTTGTTTAATGCTCGGTTAAAGATTTTTCATGGGAAGCTAAAATCAAAATGGACGGGTCTTTACATTTTCATCGATGTGCATGCCAATGGAAGTGTAGATATTGCCGAACTTAAAGAGGATGCACAACCTTTCTCAGTAAATGGACAGTTGCTGAAGTCATATATTGAATCACCCAAAGAGCAGACAGTTCAAATTGAGGCCATTTATTTCACGCAAAACGAGGACATTGAAGATCCATCAGATCAACCCCACCCTCCCTCCCGACCACATCAATCCCCTTGTACAGCTTCTTCCTCTACTTAGGCCAAGGCCTAAGTATAGGGGGGGACCGATGCCATCTTTATATACCATCCTTCTCCTATCATCCGATCACCTCACTTCCACCCTTCTTCTACACTTAGGCTGACCAGAGCCTAAGTATAGGGGGAGCCGACACTCACCTGAATATACTCTCCTCATTCATATATCATGACCGCCTCTTTCCGCTCTTCTTCTATACTTAGAATGTGAATTCTCCACTCTCTTACGCTTAGCCCGAGCTATGTCTTCATTACGCTTCTTGTGCTCTGAGGACACATCACTCGCTACGTATAGGGGGGTCTGTATATACTTTGTATATATTTTTACCTATATCTCGTACTTTCGTGTAAGTCTATATGTATTTACGGGGTGGGTAATTAAAAAAAAGAGCTTTGCTACTAACACTGACTTTGCCCAAAAAATTTGAAAATGGCTTCTTATTCATTTTTGCATTAACCAAAAAATATATGTATCCCTTGCATAAAAAGAAAAATGTGTGTCTGCATTTCATACCTACACTTCATCCAGCATCGCATTCATATGCATCTGTGAAGTCATTGGGTTCTGAACCGAGTTGTGAGCAGAAACCGAGAGTGGTCTGGACTTGACCTTGATCCACCTAATTTTCAGAGGAACTTCACCGAGAAATAGGATTTTAAGAGCTTCAGGTCTTTTGACTTAATTCTTTAAGTTCCACATGACAATGTGCAGCGTTTGACTCTTAGTGTCTAACTTGGTCTCTTCATTCTGGGTACAACTCTAGAATAGGGAATTAATTTGTACTCTCGCGCTATGCACTTAGCTCAACTCAGACGGGATGTTGGAAGACTGTGTGAGTCTTTTTTTTGGTAGCGTGGAAATCTAAAGATTGGAGTACGGGTTGAAATAAAGTTTCGGAAAAGGGATAGACGGTTGGGCACAATTTTTTCTAAGACCTCAAAAAATGTACGGAATAAAAATATTCTATATCCGTAGGGGCACAACAAGATCCAAGCAGAACCACCAAAAATTCCAAATACAAAGAAGCATTCTACCAAATAAAATTTGACCAAAAAAGTCCAAGCTTCAGGAAACCTGCAGATCTTGGTGGAGACTCAGCTACACTGGCCATCTTCACAAGGAAAGGTGACTACACTGGCCACCTTCCTGTTCTTTTCCCCTTCTTCTATCTTCTCCCCCAAATCGATTGTGAACACAACATGACAGACCTTAGAAGGAAATATCTGACTCCCTGAGGACGAGTTACTGGAGAGGAGAGGAGCATGGTAGTCCGGCATTCTGGATGGGAAGAGCTAAAACCTTTCACACACATGAGTCGGTTGTTCAATGTTCATAGGGTATACTTTGGGAAGAGGATTGATCTAAGATGACTTCTGAGCCGAAACTGTGACAATGATGTGTAGAACTTGAGGGCTGTTGATTTAAAAATTCTAAGTCTCACAGAAGTTCCGACACACAAATAATCCAAAGGTCAGTCTAGTTCATTTTCACCTTCAGCTCATGGTCTTGGTATGGAACCCTATCTCATTTCACTTCATGGCATTTCTTTTTGATGCTCAGGGACAATCATGTTTTAAGTATAGGGGGATGATGAATCTCGGATTCATCACTCTAAATTTCATTTATTAAGCTCAATTCCCTCAAAATCATCAACATTTCTGCATTTAATCTGCATACTTAGCATTCATACATGTTTGCATAAGATTGGCATTTTATCCATCATTTTTTTGCACAAAATAAGAAGCCAAAAATCCAAGCCGAAAATGAACTGTAAATAACCTAATTTCCACGATTTTTAACTCCTTCATGCTAACTCCGAATGACACAAAACCACCTCCACTGTGTACATACTAACAAGAATAAATTAAAAATACAAAAAAATCACTAACCCTGTTATGTGGACCAAAAAAACCAAACCCTAATTTCAGGATTTTCGGACTAAAAGCCCCATATCTTCCCCATCAAGTGTCCGATTTGATTCTACTCACTTTTGAACTAATGCACATTCAATTACCTTCAAAATAATATAAAGTTCAAGTGAATCGGAGCTCATATGTGAAAGTTGGGATTTGGGCCTCTTTTGTACATTGTGTATTTTAGCGATTTTTGACCCGTATTTTATGTACATACTTTCTTAATCAATAAAATTCCAAAAAAATTAGATTTAGATACCTTTTATTTATCTTCAATTTCTCCATATTTTTCCGTATTTTTTTATCTGGCTTAAAAATGACAAAAAAATAGAAAACCCAAAATTCTAGGTATTCTATGTATATGGGATACCCCAAAAAAGCGCTTTGTGCATTTGATAGATTCTGGCTTTGTTATCTTCATGAAAGTTGTAGATCTTATCGAGACGAGCATTTTTCGTGAAGAAAATTTTTCGATCCGAGGCCATGTACTATTTCTTTTTGATTTTACAGAATATTTTAGCTTCGATTTTTCTGGTGCTGACACGTGGCAGCCCTTGAGGCCGCCACATGTCAGCGGTTTTTGGGCCTCTTTTTATTCATTTTCTTTATAAAAAAATTATTTAATAATCGCATGTGCGTCGCACGTGCCCCCAGGCATGTGCGTCGCACGTGCCCCCAGGCATGTGCTCCGCACGTGCCCCGTCCTCTCTCACACTCCCGCCACGTAGCGCGGTTACGGCCGTTCGATCTCGGCCGATCGAACGGCCTAGGACCTGTCATCTTCCCCAACGCCCCCCCTTTGACCGCGCCGCCAACAACCTCCGCCTTCGTCGTACCTCGCAACAACCTCCAGAGCTTCCGCGCTGACCACTCCGCAACGCCCTCCGCTCAACTCGCTTCAATCGCCGGCCCCCTTCTCTCTCTCCCCTATTTAAAGGCGCCTCCGCCACCGTTCATGCGCCATCCGCCGTTCGACCTGTGGACCCCCCATCGGAAGTGACAGCCCGTACTACCTCATCGACGAGATTCGAAGTTCCCTACTTCGTCGCAGCCCACCTCTTCCAGGCGCTGCTCCATCTCCGGCGTGTACTTCGCCGTCGAGCCCCTCCCTTCGTGCCCCAGGTAGACCTCCTTCTTCCGCCTCATCTCCTCCATTTTCACCTCACTCCAATCAACCCATCGACCACGTTATCTCCATCTCTGATCTCCCTTTCTCGCGATCATCATCTCCGACCCACATTTGCTCCGACTACGCCGCTAAGCATCTCGCGAAGCTTCACTCCGTCGAGCTCCACTCCGCCCAGGAGCTCCCACCGACAAGACGATCTCCAGCGTCGCCTTCGCTGCCGACAGCATCGACTCCTCCACCGAGCCATCTTCGCCGCGTCAACGACTACCTCCCTCGAGCCTCTTGCGGAGCTCCACCGTCATCGTCATCACCTCCGCCTCGACCGGCCTTCCTAAGCTGCTCCGACCCGAGTCCACGACCGCCATCGACCTCCGTAGACACATCTGCCTCAACGCCGCCGCTCCTCCGACGTCCTCTGGCCGTGTGTCAGCCAACACCAGCCGTTCGATCCTCAAGTCTTCTCCATCTGAGCCATTGACGCAATCGCAGATCTCCAGCCGTTTGATTCCATCTGCACCTACGGTACTCATCGAGCCTCCCTCTACGCCAGGCGCCTCAGGCCACCCGAAGCCATCAAGCGGTGCCACGTGGAGCCATCGCCCCCATCCACCTCATCACGTGAAGGCCACGTGATGCGGGGGAAATTTACAAGGCGCCCCTTGAAGAACCTCTATGATGTGCATAAGCCCTCCATTCCAAGGGCACGTGCATAGCACGTGCCTCCTTGGAAAAATTGCAGCGGATCCCCTTCAGTCCTGGTAATTTCAAATAGGTCCCCATCTGCATATTTCTTTTTATATTTATTTCTTGCAATTATACCCCTGTGTTCCCCAGTTATTTTTGACTCTTCTTTACATTATTTTATTAATCCAAAAAATTGCATGATGTTTATCATTTAACTCTCTACAGTTTGACACCTTGTGGATATTTTTCTGATCAATGATTTATTAATAGTTAATTATTTTGTGGAAAATTGCAAACTTTGCCCATTTTATGCTCTTCAAATCACAATTGATTATACGTTGCTCTACAAATACCCGAAAAATCACATATTGTAGAGTTAATTGTGCTTGACATTTTGCCCAAAAATAATTTCATTTGCACTCATAATTTGCCCTGTAAAAATCATTTTGCACATTTCATTATTTAATTTTTAATACGTATTAAATCTCACATTTTTGACGTTTAGGATTTTTCTGAGATCAATCACCTAGTGATAGATCTTAGATAATTTTGGTCCTAAAAAATAAGTAGGTTTATTACTTATCATAATTAAATATTGAAATTCATTTTGTTTGCATTTAAAAATCCATAAAAAATTCATATTGCATCCAAAAATTCCAAAAAAGTTACGTTGCATTCATTTCATCATAATTCACCTCGTGGCCAAGGTTCATATTTTTCGGACAATGTTTAATCGAATTTTACAAAAAAAGATCGCCTTGAAAACCGTGCAAGACTTTTGATAGACACAACTCTAAGTTGTTCCTTTGCCTCCTTGTTTTCGACCTTGGGACTTGCCCAAGTAAAATAAAAATAAAACCACTCGATTAAAAATTGATTAAATTTGTGTGGTTATTTCTTGACCGATTTCGATCACTGCCTACAACGAATGACATTATTTTTAAGCACGAACAAAGATAAAAACAACTTTTTAAAGCCGCGATTATCGGACTCGTCAAGCACCGCCTTGGGGTTCCTGATGCCGTACTTGAGAGAGAGGGATCCAACATGTTTCGCCTCGCGTTGTGTGCACGCGATGGATGAGGATCGTCGTGCGAAGAAGGCTGGAGGTTCGGGCGATGGACTTCCTCGAGTGTTGCAGTGGCGCGCGACTGGAGATGCGCCACCAATAGTAGCCTTTTCCTCCTAGAGAGTTGCGCGGCGGGAGCCTGGATGAAGGATGAAGGCCTCGTGGCCCGCCGTCTGGACAAGGATAGCCTGCCAGGAGCATTCCACATCGCCAGACTCCTCGGAGTATTTCTGTCGTGTAAGTTTGGGGCTGCTGAAGATGTCGCTAGGAAGGAGGGTGTGACTGGAGGCCACTGATTTTCGTGGAGGAGCCCAAAGGCTTGCCATATCCGCAGTTCTTCATGTATTGAACAGAGAGCCTCGAGATGAAGAATGTGCCTACAACGGGGCATCACCAGCACTGACAGGAACATAGGGCAGACGACAGGATCTAGGGTTTCTCTGGATATCCTAGAACTTCTTAAACTCATACTGATCATAAAAGATAGAAAATAATCTTAACATAAAACTTCAAGAACAAAACTCCAACAATGAATCTCGAAAAAATAATGAATGAACATAGATTCCTCGAGAATCGACCAGCTCTGATACCATGTTAAGAAAATAAACATGCGGAAGCGAATATGGAAAAATGATAAAGAACAACGAAGAATGCGGGATTTAACGTGGAACCCTACTCCGTGAGGAGCGGGATGAAACCACGGGAGAAGCCCTCAAATGGGGCGTGTTTGTCTATTGACTTTCTCAATGGATACAGGAGGTCTGGGGATCCTTATATAGCCTCTCCAGAGCCTCCAAGTAACACCACTAGGCGATGTGGGACTAAACACTGGATGGGGTAAATGGATCTTCTCCAGGATCTATTTACCCTGCTACATCTCAATAGGCGCACAACCAAATACTCTAACAAGAATGTATCAAGATAATCCACTCCATATGTCTGTGCGAACCCACAAGCAACCAAGCTTGCCTTATATCTGTCAATGCTGCCATATGCATCCTGCTTAATCGTGAAGACCCACTTACTGCTCACTGTAGACACACCGGTAGGTGCAGGAACAAGGCTCCCGGTACCTCTTGATTGAAGAGAAGCCATCTCTTCTTCTATAGCTAAACGCCATCTTCTGTCCTTCAATGCATCTTGATAATTCCGTGGAATATCTACAGCAGATAGTGCAATGACAAAGTTCCTGAATTCACCAGATAAACGGTCAAAGGAAACCGAGGATGCTATAGGATATATCACGCAGCTACGCTTCTGTTTCTGAAGTGCAATAGGTAGATCCAAATCACTTACATCCTCATCCATCCTCTGTAACACAGCCTACTCAGGTAAATCATTAGATCCATCATTATTGATTACATTCTCAGAACATTATACCTCAGGCAAGCTAGATGATGAGCGATGACCATGAGCAGAAGCAGGTCGACGGGTATAGTGGAGTGGAAATGGGGGAACCTGAACTGTAACAGGAGGTGTAGGTGGTGTAGGTGATGGTGGAGGTGATGGTGGTGGTGGTGGCATGTATATGGCTTCATCAGCGTCTGAGGATACCAACTGATCACCTATAGGAGAGAAGTACATAACAGACTCAAAAAAGGTGGCATCAGCACTAACAAAGTATTTCCTGCGCAATGGATCATAACACTTGTACCCTTTCTGTGTTTTAGAATACCCGACTAAAATACACTCGACAACCCGAGGAGAGAGCTTGTCAACTCCTTGAGACAACTAGTGGACAAAGGCAACCGAACTAAATACACATGGAGTAAGGGAGAGCAATTCTTTGTCAGGAAAAAACAAGGGAGAAAGGAATCTTCTCACCTAAGACAGACGACGGCATGCGATTAATGAGATAACATGTCGTTCGAACAACATCGCCCCAGAAAGAATGAGGAGCATGGCTCTGTATGAGAAACGACCTGGTGAAATCAAGTAAATGACGATGTTTCCTTTCTGCAACTCTATTTTGTTGGGAAGTATAGGCACATAATGTTTGGTGGATAATCCCTTGTCTTGAAAAATAGTTTGAGAGAGTATGAGTACAAAATTTCAAGGAATTATCACTTCTCATAATCTTAATAGATGCAGAAAAGACATTACAAACTTCATTTATGAAATTTATGATAATGTTCCTAGCTTCAAATTTATTCTTTAACAAAAATACCCAAGATACACGCGAAAAATCATCCACAATGACCATATAAAACATGTGTCCCTGATGATCAGGAACACAACTAGGACCCCATATATCAACATGAAACAACTCAAACTTGGAGCTACTACTCCGACTCTGACGACTGGGAAAAATAGACCAATGATGCTTTCCCAACTAACAAGCCTCACATTAGATGGACGTGTGAGGTGAAACCTGAGGTAAAACACGACAGAATTTCTGAAGCGGAAGATGGTCAAAGTGCAAATGCCACAGGAATGGAGAGACAGATCCAACGAGAAGAGAGGAGAGTCCGGCATATGGGGTCCGACTGAGACGATATAGGCTACCCTGCTCATAGCCACGCCTAATGTAAATTACCCGACAATGTAGAGAAGATGGATCAAAAATTGCCCGACAATGTAAATCCTTTGTAATTTGGCTAATGGATAACAAGTTCACAGAGATATCAGGTGTGTGCAGCACATTCTTGAGGTGCATAGATGATGTCAGGCTAATTTCCCCTTAACCAGTAATCGGGGAATGCGTCCCATTAGCAATAATCACAGTACGGCTTGGAGGAACCTGTCGGTAGGATGTAAGGAGACCTCGATCACCACACAGATGATGTTTCTAAAGTATCAGATCCACTACTGCTAGTGAATGCATAAGTACTACCTGAGGTACTGGTGCATGCAGAGGCAACAACGTCAGAATGGTTCTCAGAAGCAGGCGTTGATGCAACAGGACCGGATGGAGGAATGATATCCCTCAGACGAGCTGCAAAATCATCAAATCGTTGATCCAGGGAGGAAGCAGAAGGAGGTTCAATTTGTTCAGCTACTCGTGCAGAAGCAGGAAATCCATATTTGGAATAACACGTGCCCTCGGTATGTCCAGAACGGTGGCAGAAGTTGCACGATGGTAGAACACGACCACCTCTGCCTCGAGGTCCACGACCACGAAACTGATGATGACCTCCACGACCTCGAGATGCTGCCATAGTTGAGGCGGTCTGATTGGCAATAGATGAAGGAACAATAATACGACTCAGTATATGAAAGGCTTCCTCCATCGGAGGAATAGTGGAATCTACCAAGATCTGAGAACGTGTTGTCTCGTACTCTGGATCAAGGGCGGACAGGAATACGCATACCATAGTGACATTCCGGTATGTCTTCTGTTACTCAGGAGTAGCTGTGAAAGGCATGAAGCTGTAGAGCTTCTCAAACATTCCACGTAAAGACGTGTATAATGAGTGTAGAGGCCGACCATTCTGTTTGATTGTAAAATGTCATGCTGGAGTTGCAGAATCTTCGTTTCATTCTTTGCCTGTAAATACGTAGCAACCGGAATATCCTACATTGCTTTTGTTGAGATAGTTGTATCTCATAGTATTTTTATTAATACATTTTCTTCATGTATCGGTTGTGTAATTTACCCAGAGCTTTTCTCCTATATAAGAGAGCTTTTGGGTCTCTGTTTTAGTCATGAACTTATTTTCCACCAGCATGGTATCGGAGCAACAGTCCTAGACTGGGGTTCGCGTACACAACCCTAACCCTACACCTCCTGCCCCCTCCCCTCTCCCGCGCCTACCGCCGCCCACTCCTCCCAGCGCCGCTCGGGCCCCCCAGTCTCTCAGCGTCACCTCCTACCACCGCCAGGGGCACCGGCGGACTCCGCTGCTCTGTACAGCGCCGTCGTAGGGCCCCCTAGCCCCTGCGCGGCTGCCCGCACTGCCCTGTTGCGTGCGCCATCGTCGTAGGGCTTCCCATCCCTTGTGCGGCTGCCCTATTCCAACCTTCAACCTCCCTGTTGGCTACTGCTTCCGTCCGCATCAAATAGCCACACGTCCGAGCCGATTTTGTGTGCCTCGGCTGTATGATCTGAAGCCTGATTTGAGGCAAAGCACGTGATATTCTTCATCTAAATCACGTTTCAAGCCTCTAACCTTCAGAAAAGGCCTATGAGAATGGTTGTATGAGTCTACGATACAACCATTCCTCCTTACGATACAAACCTTTTCTGAATCGTAGCTGCAGTTTGACATTTTTTCGACCAAACAGAATGATTGACCACTTCACACTCACTTCTCCCATTTGAGGGGCATGTTTGAACGTCTACATAGCTTCATGCCTATTACCACTAGCATTGAACAACAACAACAGTATCAGAATGCTACAATAACGACAATGTTTTTATCGTCCCTCAACTCTGAGTACGATGCAACACGTACTCAACTTCTGACGGGAGAGACGATCCCACCGATGGAGGAGGTCTACAAACGTCTGAGCAGGATCACTACCACACCTACCAAGACACAGAAGATGACCTCCTCAGCAATGGCTGCCTCTCGTGGACAAGGAATTTTCTCCCATTTTCAGGGTCATGGAACTCGTGGTAGAGGTAGAGGTCGTCAACGTGGTCCATGTTCCTATTGCCATCGTCCTGCTCAATCAGAGGAGAAATGCTTTCAGAAGCAAGGATATCCACCAACTGCACGTGTAACTGAGCAATCTGATCCTTCTCTCGTTTCTACTACAGATGGACGCTTTGATGATTTTGTCTCCTGACTTCGCGAGATGATGACCACACCTACGATTCCGATTGCAGGTCGTCTAATGCAGCAGCTTCTGCCAAACATCATTTAGTTCATCAGGTATTTCCTATGCATTTACCAGTTGTAGCAGTTCTGATGCGGCTGAATGGATTATGGACTCTAGAGCATCTCATCATATGTGTGGAGATTGAGCACAGTTTAGCTCTTACCGGTCTATCCCTCATGGACGATCGGTGGTCAGATGAATCTTTTGTCTATTAGCCAAATTACAAAAAATTTACATTACCATGCCATCTTTGATCCTTCTTCTCTTATATTTCAGGACATACTGACTGACAGAGTGATTGGTCATGGCCGTGAGCAGAGAGGCTTGAACAAGCTTGCTATTTCTTCATATACTGGAGCGGCCTCTATTCCTTCTGGATTTGTCTCCATTTTTGTGGCATCTTTGCTTTGGTCACCTTCCTCTTCAGAAGATGATTTACGTGCTCCCACATATATCTACCCGTTTTGCTTTGGAATGTGAAGCCTACAAACTGGGAAAACATCATCGTACCTTATTTCCGAGTCGTTCGAGTTGTCACAGTAGTCAGTCTTTCGAGTTGAACCATTTTGATATTTGGGGTCTGAGTCATATTCCTGATCATCATGGACATCGGTTTTATATGGTTGTTGGGGATGACCATTCTAGATTATCATGGGTGTTTCTGTTAAAGCATAAATCTGAAGCTGGCTCCATTATTGAAACTTTTCTTCTTGAAGTCAACAATATCTTTTCTACTAATGTGAAATTCATTCATATTGATAATGCATTGGAATTTTCCACTTTACATTTATCAGACTTTCTCAGTTCTCGTGGTATAATTCATCAAACTTCCTGCAATTATACATCCCAACAAAATGGTGTAGCCAAGCGTAAACATCGACATCTTCTTGACGTTACGAGGACTTTGTTGATTCAAAGTCGTACACCTCACTATTTCTGGGGGGATGCGGTTCTCATCGCCTGTTACCTGGTGAAGCGTATGCCATCCACTGTTCTTGGAGAGAAAATTCCTTTCTTGTCTGCGTTTCCCGAGAAGGAATTATTTTCTCTTACTCCTTGAGTCTTTGGATCGATGGCCTTTGTCCACAACTTCACTCGTGGCCGTGACAAGGTCTCACCTAGAGCTGTCAAATGCGTCTTTGTTGGTTATTCCCGTACACAAAAGGAATATCGGTGCTTTGATCCTGTTGGGAAAAAATATTATGTGAGTGCTGAAGTCACATTTTTTAAGTCCATTATGTATTTTTCCCCTACAAGTGACAGGTTGTCAGATAATGATAAAGAGGATGTTGTGGTTCCTCCTCCTCCTTTGTTACATGACCCTCAGCCTTCTTCAACTCCTACACCACCGCCACCACCACCTCTCCTCCTCCACCACTAAAATCCATGTTTTTACCAAATGTTTATAATCGCAGGTCCTCTACTCATAACTCTGCTCATGCGCCATCCACCTCATTCAGCACGCCACAGGTATGTCCTGAACATACTATTTCTACTAATGGCACTGGAGCTTTGAATGATACACAGGAAGGATCAAATGTAGAGGACACAGATGCTGATGACCTGGATGTTCCTATTGCGCTAAGGAAGTTTCGACGTGGATGTGCCAAGTATCCACTTGTTGCGCATGTCTCCCTGGATCACCTTTCAGAAGATTACAGAAAGTTTGTAGTGGGACTTTCTGCTGTTACTATCCCACGTATATCAGGAGGCACTTCAGGATAGCCGGTGACGTATTGCTATGAAGGAAGAGATGGACGCTATTCAATCATGGGGTACCTGGAGCATTGTTTCTGCCCCGCCTGGGGCGTCTGTTGTGAGCTGCAAATGGATATTCACGGTAAAGCAAAAGGCAAATGGTAGTGAGGACTGCTATAAGGCAAGACTTGTAGCTCGTGGGTTTACCCAAACCTATGGGGTAGACTATCAAGACACCTTCTCTCCAGTAGCAAGACACTCGAAACTACACATTCCTCTAGAAGTTGCAGTTTGCAAGGATTGGCATCCTTACCAGTTTGATGTGAAGAATGCATTTCTATATGGAGATCTATAGGAAGAAGTGTACATGCAACAACCTCCAGGTTTTGCTACTGAGGGGGAGTCTCAGAAGGTGTGCAAACTTCATAAGGCGATTTATGGTATGAAGCAGAGTCCGAGAGCCTGGTACCAGAAGCTATCTGAGTTGATAGAGCATCAAGGGTTTGTGCGCTCCACTGCGGATCATTCTCTATTTGTTAGGAGGACACCAAGAGGTGGCTATACTTGTTTATGTGGATGATATGGTCATTATAGGAGATGATGAGCAGGGCATTCATAATGCCAAGGAATTCTTAGCCCAACAGTTGTGACTAGGACCTTGGCAACCTTCGTTACTTCCTAGGGCTGGAGTTTGACAGGAACGCGCGTGGTCTTGTAATGACGCAGAGGAAGTTTATTATGGATCTTCTTTCTGAGACAGATAATATGCAAACCTGCTACAACTCCTATGGATATAAGCATGAGATTGTATGATGAGGACACTGAAGAAGTTGACAGAAGGAGATATAGAGAGCTAGTTGGGAAGCTCTTATACGCTACTATCACCCGTCCAGACATTGCATTTGCAGTAAGCAAAGTTAGTCAGTTTATGGAGCAATCCAGAAAGGTACACATGGATGCGGTACATATCATATTGAGAAACTTGAAGAATTCATCCGGTTCGGGTCTTATATTATGTAGGGATACATCCCTTGAGGTGAGCAGATGCAGATTACGCAGGTTGTCCAAAAGACAAGAAATCCACTTCTGGGTTTGCTATTTTCATTGGCAGTTCACTTGTTTCATGGAGAAGCAAGAAGCAGATAGTGGTGGCTAGATCAAGTGCAGAGTCTGAATACAGGGCGATGACCCAAGGAAGTGCTGAAATGATGTGGGTGAGATTGGTGTTGACTGATCTTACTTTGAGGTCCCTCTACCTATGCAGCTTGTATGTGATAATCAAGATGCTCTATTTAAAGCTGTTAGAGTATTTGGTTGTGCGCCTATTGAGTCGTAGCAGTGTAAATGGATCCTGGAGAAGATCCATTTACCCCATCCAGTGTTTAGTCCCACACTGCCTAGTGGTGGGACTTGGAGGCTCTAGAGAGGCTATATAAGGAGCCCCAGACCTCCTGTACTCATTGAGAAAGTGAATAGAAAAACACGCCCCTTTGAGGGATTCTCCCGTGGTTTCATCCCACTCCTCACAGAGTAGGGTTCCACGTAAAATCATGGTGTTCCATGTTCTATCTTTCTTGTTTATGCTCTGTTTATCTATCACTTCCGCATTCTTCATATTTTATAACATGGTATCAGAGTGGGTTCGTTTCTCGAGGATTTCATGTTCATTATTATGTTCGAGATTCGATTGTTTCTTCGGATTTATTGCAAGTTCTCGGGTTTCTATGTTGAAACCCTAAATCTGGGCAAGATCTTCTCTGCGTTGCGATTATCTAGCAGATCCGTGTGCTACTCCTGTAGGGTTCCATGGTCTAAGCACTCTCGTGGTGCCCTCCTTTCATCCTGCGCAGACGAAGAGGCCCTTATCTCCAAGGTACGCTCCTCGTTCCCCCTTCCAGCAAGTGGCTGCACACCCTGATCAGACGAAGCCCTAGACGCTCCCAGCGGCGCCATTGGCAGTGCTCAATCTCCACGGAGAATCCTAGCTGGCGACTCCTCGCGCCCATGGGCGGCGCATCATCTTCTGCTCATCTAGACGGCGGCGCCAGAACAAGGGCCAAGCCCGATCTTCTCCTCTTTGCGCGATCAAGCAACCATCTATTACAGGAGCCCCTTGCGGCACCCACACCTACCAGGCGGCGAGCCCCAGCATCACGCAGACCTCCACAGGCGGCGCAAGTCAAACCCCAGGGGGGTTCCCGCGACTCTGTGTCGTCACCTTCACGCGCGGCCGACCCCCCCAGCGGTGCTGGCGATTTCTCAGATCCAGGTGGCCCTCTCTTTCAGCCCTGCGAACCCCTGCGCCAAAGCTCCCAGATCGTCGCGCCCCCGCGGCAACGACCCCCGGGGTTGTAGCAGTCCCTTCAGAGGCGGCGGCGGGGAACCCCATCGGGGGGGCTGCGATTCCATCAAAGGGATTCTCTACGAGAGAACCCTAAACCTAGCCTCACGTGGGCCTTACGCCGTATATGGCCAAGGGACATTCCAATTTAGCCATTTTATTTATTTTCGGTTGCTTTTTGCTATTGTAAGCTTGGGAAATGGGACACACAAAAAAGGCTGAAGTGCTTAAAAGAAAAAGGAGGAGCTGTGATATTTAAAAAAAGGAAAAAAATGAAAAAAAGAAGGCGCGTACAAAAACAAACCGTATGCAAGTTAAAAAATGATGAAATGAGAACAAAGCCGCATAAAAAATTGCAACGTTTGGACGGCTTAAAAAAATTGAAAATGAAGAAAAGCCGCAAAGAATTTTTGAGAATATTCATTTTGTTTTCCCATTATTTTGTCTTCTCCCAACTTTGCCGATGTTCATTTTCCGACAAGTATGGGAGAAATGGGGAGTATGGTGTATAGTCACAGGTCTTCCTCCAGCCATATTCAGATGTTCCAGATTCACATGCAGAGACCATTCAGATTCCAGACTCTACAGTTGTTCAAACTCGACGATATTATCGAGTCTCCAATTTCAGACACGCATATGATTGCGATCATTTTCAGATAAGCATATGTTGCCATCATTTGTTCGAGGTCCCCATCATTCTTGTGGTTGTTTCAGGCAGAGTTTTCATGTGAGCCATAGGGACTCCAGAGCATAGGACCATTCCCTATGCCATTGAGGGAACGGGTTTTCATGTGGTATCATAGGTACACCAGAGTAGTGCACCATTCTCTGAGCCATATGGGAGAGACCCAGTTCTCCGAAGAGGAGACTTTTTTCAGACTACATTCTCCAGCGACCGTGGACTCCGACGAGGATTGCACAGCCACGGCCTTTTTCAGTTCGGCCCTTTTCAGAGATGGAGCAGTTGCCCTCATTATTGTGGCGGGCCAAAGTACTCCGACGAGGAGAATCATTTTCAGTTGCAGTGACTCTGACAGGCGCAGTTCAGAGCACATGCTCTCGTACGAGGAGATTCAGAAGACTCACACTCCAGCCTGTCCGACCGCCTCGCCTGCACGGCAAGAGAAGCAACGTCCCGACTGCAACAATGTGCACGTTGGGTTGATATTGTCCGTAGTGTCTTGTAGCGTTGAGTTGAGTTTCTTTCTGTTTATCCAAGCTGAGCATTGCATGCTCCAGCTTGAGGGGGAGTGTTAGAGTATTTGGTTGTGCGCCTATTGAGTTGTAGCAGGGTAAATGGATCTTGGAGAAGATCCATTTACCCCATCCAGTGTTTAGTCCCACATCGCCTAGTGGTGGGACTTGGAGGCTCTGGAGAGGCTATATAAGGAGCCCCAGACCTCCTGTACTCATTGAGAAAGTGAATAGACAAACACGCCCCTTTGAGGTCTTCTCTTGTGGTTTCATCCCGCTCCTCGTGGAGTAGGGTTTCACGTAAAATCATGGTGTTCCATGTTCTATCTTTCTTGTTTATGCTCTGTTTATCTATCGCTTCCGCATTCTTCATATTTTACAACAATTGCCAATAATCCTGCCTTTCATGATCGCGCAAAGCATATAGAGTTGGATTGTCACTACACTAAAGATATGATTCAGAAAGAACTCATATCCACTTCCCATGTGTCCACTGGAGATCAGACGGCTGACATTTTCACCAAAGCCCTTTCTAGAGGTCCATTTCAGAGGTGTTGTTACAAGCAGAGCATGATAGATATATATATAGGCTCCAGCTTGAGGGGGAGTGTTGAGATAGTTGTATCTCATAGTACTTTTATGTTTACGTTTTCTTCATGGGCTTTTCTCCTATATAAGAGAGCCTTTGGGTCTCTGTTTTAGTCATGAACTTATTTTCCACCAACAACTTTTGCAGTGGGCTGATGGAGAATATCATTGGCAATCTCAATTGCCAAAGTTCCTGATAGCCAAACCTTGGCATATGCATCATCTGCCTCCCATGAGGCGTTGACCCCAGTCTTCTTATCAGGCTCTTCCTCAGTAAGAATGTGCTTCTTATCGGTTGACTTCATCATACTCATGAACTACATTGTCCACAGTTCGTAATTTGACCCGTCCATCTTCACAATAGGTGCAGGACCTCTGAAGGCGCATGTAGATGGGATATCTGCCTTGGTTTTTGACATAATGATAATATAAGACTAGAGTTTGTAGACTGAAGATATGATCGTCTACACTGACATTCACGGATTTAGTTGCATGTGTAGACTCAAGCAACCAAACCGATTAACGTGGAAACACGGGCGAGAGTCTCCTCTATAATGAAGATACCCAAGGGTTAGCCGAACCCTAGGATGTGAGACTGCTCGCAAGTCCTAAGAGGACGACATGTGACGATGAACAGAGGGCCGAGATGCGCTGGAATAGCGTACAGTGCAGGGCACGGAGATGCGTTGGAATACACAGGAATAACACATAACACAAGGTGCAAGCGCACAACGCTGGATGGACGTCGCACGCGCGTGGGACTAGGGCTGAAGCCGCACGTGTGCGGAACCAGGACGGAGGCGCGGGACCGAGATCGAGGCCGGGACGGCAAGAGCGTGGGGTCGAGGGCTTGGGAGGCGGCGTGCACGGAGGGCATGAAGGTGGAGGCTAGGGTTAGGGTTTGGTTAGAGAACTCCCCGGTCTAGTACCGTCGCTCTGATATCATGTTGGGAAAAATAAGAGACTTGTTTATTCCATACATCCTAGGCTCTCTTATATAGGAGAGTAGCCTATGGGTAAATTACATCAATAGCCCAGAGGAAAAGAAAAATATGCAACAGTACAGAATAACATAACATATATCTCTACATATGATGATGACACTGAGGAGGTAGATAAGAGGAGATATAGAGAGCTTGTTGAGAAGCTCCTATGTGCTACCATTACTAGGCCAGACATATACTTTACTGTGAGCAAGGTTAGTCAGTTTATGGAGCAGCCCAGGAAGGTTCATATGGAAGCAATCTATATGATTTTGAGATATTGAAGACTTCACATGGTACTGGTCTTATATTCAGCAGAGGTATGTCTCTTGAGGTGATGACTTGTGCAGATGTAGATTATGCAGGATGCCTTAGAGATAGGAAGTCTACTTCTGACTTTGCTATTTTTGTTGGGATCTCTCTCGTATCATGGAAAAGCAAGAAGCAAACAATGGTTGCTAGATCTAGTGCAGAATATGAGTATAGGGCCATGGCATAGAAGAGCACAAAGATGATGTGGGTTAGAACGGTCTTGATTGGTCATGTTGTTGAGGTTCCTCTTCCCATGCAGTTTTTATGTGGCAATAAAGTTGCTCTATTTATTGCAAATAATCCTATTTTTCATGAACGGACTAAGCATATAGAGGTGGATTGCCAGTATACTAGAGATATGATCCAGAATGGTCTCATATCTACCTTCTATGTTGTTACTGGAGATCAAACAACTGATATTTTCACCAAGGCTCTTGCTAGAGGTCCGTTTCAGAGGTGTTGTTCCAAGCTGAGCATGATAGACAAATATGCTCCAGCTTGAGGGGGAGTATTGAGATATTTGTATCTCTTATTATTATTTCTCATTTTTGTTTTCTTGATGTACCTCTTATATAATTAACCCAGGGTTTTTGTCCTACATAAGAGATCCGTAGGGTCTCTTCTAATGCAAGAAATTCTTTTCCTCCAATAGGACTAAAAATGTGTGCATGTGGTAATCTAATCTATTCTAACACCCCCCTCAAGATAGAGCATGCATTGCTCAATCAGGACAAAAAAAGGCACTCGCTCGTTGAATACAAGACACTATGGACAATATCAACTCAAAGCATACTTCGTTGGTTGCCTATCGAAGACATTGTTTCTCATGTCATGTCGATGAGGAACTGGAGGACTGGAGTGTAAACAAGAAGTCATAAAGCATTTTGGATCATTAACATGCTTGCGTGCTACGTGTTTGCACTTATTAAAGTCACCGTTATTGGAATGTGTATCCTCCACAGAGTACTCTGGCCCGCAACATGTTGGAATTTTGTGCAATATGTAGAAAAGTGCCCCATCTCTCTGAAGGGCTAAACAAAGAGCATCGTGGAAATATCCATACGTAGATCTAAGAAGTAGGTCACTTTCAAAAGGACCTTGGAATGATCTCGTACTAGAGTTCACGCTCACTGAAGAAAGCCATGAGAATATCCATTCTGAATTTCACGATCGCATGAGAAAGCCATGAAAATATCCATACTAGAGTTCATGGTCACTAGAGAATGAAGGTTGATTGAGTCTCTCTTGAGAACTTGGAAAAAACGGGTCACTCGATCATAAAGTGCCTCGAACAATGGTAGAGTCAGAAATTGAATTGGAGAACTTTACACAATACTCCCCCTTTCTCCCATACTTGTCGGAAGGTATGAGATACTCGACCAAGTTGGGAGAAGAAATGATGATGGGAAACAAAAATAAGAATTAAATCTGATCATCAACATTATCATCTTCTTTTTTATAAGCCGACTTTTTTCTCGTCTTTTCTCCCCCTTTATTTAATAGGTTTCTATCTCCTTTTTTCCCAAACAATTTTTTCTCTCCTCTTTTCTTGAATAAGCCCAGGAAGGTTGTGGCCTAGTTAGTCCCAAATAGAAGACCCCAACCTTGTCTCCTTTTTTCTGGTTGCAACCCAATTGGGACCTTCCTTTTTTTACTTTTAGAACTGGGCCTAATGGGACATTTGATCTTATCAATGTCCATAAATGAGAAATTATAGATTGAACCACCGAATAAAAAAATTAGATGCTATCATAGTCATAGTATCAGTTAAGTTCGTGGCTGGAGATGGAAATCAACGAACTTAAACCGTTGACATCTGCCATAGGTTAAACAACCGCCTCTCGGGCCTCCCTAACTGATTTAACCAAAAAGGCCAATGGTAGACAAGAACAACCCCCAACACAGCTTTCAACTTTCATTTTACTGTGCTCTCTAAAGAGAAACTCTTCTCCAAATAAAAAACAATTGAGTTGCAATCCCATTCAAAGAACCTCCTTTGAGCCCCCCCCAAACTATACAAGATAATGTTTTTCCACTGGTTGGGGGGGTGGGGGTGGGGGGGGGATTCGAACCATGGTTCTTTTAAAGTGGGAGCCACTACTTCTACCACCAAACCAATGGAGGGGTTCAAACCGTACAAGATATTCCCCACCTATCATACGACTTTCTAACTCCACTTCAATTTCTATTCGTTTCGCCATTATATATCTAGTGTGGATCGAGTCCTTACATCAATTGATGCCGCAAGAGAGAAAGTACCCTACACATGATTTGGGACTTGCTGCGGTAGTCCTTGCTCTAAAGATATGGCGACATTATCTCTATGGAGAGAAGTTTAGGGTCGTCACTTGCGCTTATAAGGTTAGAGTTAGGGGTCAATGCAAATAAGAAGGAATATGGATGCTCCACTTGTTCATCATCATTCATTCCTTTATATGCTGATCCCCGTCTACATAGGGAGAGGTAGGCGTGAAGACCAGAAGAGATTGGGCCCTCGATTCCTACTGCAACTATATATCCGGGGGAGAAGTATTGAATTCTAATATTATAAATAGTTGTCCTTTCTTCTACTCAAGTTTTCAGAATAGTAGTGAGCTCTTGACTGTCTATGCTACACTGCTTTCCTGATTTGATAGAACTACTGGAGAGAACCAAGATTTGAGGTCAGGTAGTTCGCAGGAGACCCTACCATTACTTCTAACCCTGCGGAAAAAGATGATCCTAGACTTCATCGTCTGTGAAAAAGAATGAAAGGAAAGTCATGAAGAGTACCAGAGGGCCCTATAGTGACCTTGGTCTTAAGGTAGTATAAAGGGGAAGGTAGAGGTAATCCCGCCCAGCAATGGAAGGGTGTGAGGAAATGCTCTGTCCTAGCTTTCCCAACAACTCTTATCGCTCTCTTGACGCTATAGTTGAACTACATGACCCGGTTAAACATGTGCACAATGTGCCTAGATCAAAAAGTCCTGTTAGAGTATTTGGAGCATGCGTCACTTATGTAATAGGTGGGTAAATGGATCCCTCCAGGGTCCATTTACCCCACCACTGAGTTTAGTCCCATACCGCCTAGTGGTGGGACTTGGAGGTCCTGTGGAAGCTATATAAGGAGCCCCAGGCCTCCTGTAACAGATGAGAAATTCAATAGAATATCCGCCCCGTTGAGGGCTTCTCCTGTGGTTTCATCCCGCTCCTTACGGAGTAGGGTTCCACATAAAAATCTTTGTGTTCTTCGTGATTATTCTTCTTTATTATGTTATTCCGCTTCCGCTTTCTATTTTATAACATGGTATCAGAGCGGGTCGATTCTCGAGGTTTTTAAGTTCTATAGTTTTATTCGAGATTCGTTTCTTTGGAGTTGATATTCTGATATTTGAGGATCACGTCGAGTTCCTGTTTCTAGGGTTTTCTTGAAACCCTATTTGTGCTTCAAAGATTTCTGGAGATTTATGTCGGCAACTGCGCATCTCCAGACGCGCTGCCCCATGCAATACTTCTGTTCCTCTTGGTGCTTCCCAGGGTTTTGCACTGTTGTTCTGGAAGAAGAAAAGGAAGGGGCCTGTCACCTCTCGTATCAACCAAGCGGCAGAGTCAGACTTCATATGCCGCCGAATCTCCCAGGCGAGACTGCCTCCCAGGCACCGCCGAACCTTCCAGGCGATACCCCTCGCAGGCGCTTCTCTCCTCCTGCGTGCAAGCCTACGATGAGAAATTGGTGGAGCTCGATGCTTCGTTCCATGGCCTCCCTGTCGTGCGTTTCTCTGTTTGCCAGCAACCCAACAACCAGGCACAAGCCCCAATCGCCCCTTCCTCATGCGATCCCCATGCGTGTCCTGGTCCGAAGCTTCACCAGCGGATTCCCCCCAGGCGGAGGCACCCCCTGGCGGGACCATTCTCCTCTCGGCGACCCAGGCGATGATCGCCACTTCCAAACGCTCCAGCGATGGCGCTCTAATGGAGACGCTCCAATGGCAACACTCCAGCGGAAGGAGCACCCGCAAGCCTTAGCACGAATATTCCCAAGCGGTAAAAGCCGCATCACCTCATGCAGGCGGCGCCTTCCAGATCACTGAGCTCCTCCCGATGCCATATCCCAAGCGGTGGTACCGCTCCTTCCAAGAGCAACCTCCAATGCCAGGCGAAGCCCCTTCGCCCGCCTCCCCGATCTGCTGCAGGCGGCATCTCCACCCTTTGCGCGAGAGGCGGCAGCCCTTGGCAGTGCTGGCGTCAATTTTTTTTGGGAGAGGGTTCCAATGGGAACCCTAAATAGGAGAGAAAGGGCCCGTCAAAGCATTAAAAAAAAGAGCGAGAGATTTGTTTTTAGGCCCAACCGGGCCCTGCTTTGTTTTTTTTTAAAAAAAAAAAGTGATAGAGAGAAAAAGGTGCGTGCATTAAAAAAAAGTTATATTTTGTTGAGGGGGCAGGCTGCTGTATATATATATAAAAAAAGAAAAGAGTGAGGGGGTTGTTCACTATAAAAAAAAGAGAGAGAGAGAAAAGAAGGAGATGTATTTTGTAAAGCCCAAATGGGCTAAGGTTTCTTTAGGCCCAATTTGGGCCGCAAGTTAAAAAAAAAGGGAAAAAGAAAAAGAAAAAGGCGCGTACATCTCAAAAGCCGTACGCAAATTAAAAAAAAAGGGGGATGAAAAGCCGAAAAAAAATGTCAACGGATTTAAAAAAAATGTTTCGAAAAAAAAAGGAAAAGATGACGGCTTATTAAAAAAAAGGAAAGCCACAAGGAATTTTTTTTTTGAGAATGTTTTCTCCCCATCATTGTTGTCTTCTCCCAACTTGGTCGACGTCCATGTTTTCTGACAAGTATGGGAGAAAGGGGGAGTATATATAGAGTCACAGGTCTTGTTCTAAGATTCAGATATCAGATATTGCAGACCGGTCAGATATTCAGACTCTACAAATTTCAGATTCAGACTCGACGATGATGCATGCCAATCATTTGTCATTCTTGTTGGTCGGCCAGAGCTTTCATGTGAGCCATAGGGACTCCATAGCAGAGGACTATTCCCTATGCCATTAAGGGCAAGGGTTTTCATGTGGTATCATAGGGACTCCACAGTAGAGTACCATTCTCTGAGCCTGATAGACACTCCAGCCCCGTTCGTCCTCCTCACATGCACGCCATGAGAAGCAACGTCCTCGACTGCAGCAGCTGTGCGCGTTGGGTTGATATTGTCTGTAGTGTCATGTATTGTGAGTTGAGTTTCTTCCTGTTTGTCCAAGCTGAGCATTGCATGCTCCAGCTTGAGGGGGAGTGTTAGAGTATTTGGAGCATGCGTCACTTATGTAATAGGTGGGTAAATGGATCCCTCCAGGGTCCATTTACCCCACTACTGAGTTTAGTCCCATACCGCCTAGTGGTGGGACTTGGAGGTCCTGTGGAAGCTATATAAGGAGCCCCAGGCCTCCTGTAACAGATGAGAAATTCAATAGAATATCCGCCCCGTTGAGGGCTTCTCCTGTGGTTTCATCCCGCTCCTCACGGAGTAGGGTTCCACATAAAAATCTTTGTGTTCTTCGTGATTATTCTTCTTTATTATGTTATTCCGCTTCCGCTTTCTATTTTATAAAAAGTCCTTTCTTATCAATCATTTCGATCGGATCCCCTCTTCTCTCTTAGTTTGAGGCGATGATTCCTTTGTTACTTGGGTGTCTGATATCATGCTCTTTTCTATTTACAATCAAAAATCGTTCAAGGTGGGGCTTCTACAGCTAGTTAAGGTTCCCCTCGATGGGAACCCAACTCATAACACCTCCCATGGGGCTTCTTCTTTCGTGATCGGTGCCACCATAGAGGAGTCCCTGCCCGTGCTTTCTGATCTTCAGGCTCCACGTTCGTGCACCGCCTTGGGGATGGAGAAGCTACCTTCAACGCGTCGCTTGAAAACCCATCACCGCTACTGAAGAGTGTTGGCGCCACGTCGTGCAAGGGGGAGGTGTGATGCAATAGGGTGTACTGCAAGAGCTCGAGAGATGCGGTCATGTTTGCGAGATGTGCGATGGGGCACAGAGTCTTGGAAGCTGGAGACGGTAGGCGGCGTCGACCAGCCTAGAGTCATAACCACTGCTCTCTTCTTCCTTTGGTCGATGTAAAGAACTTGTGCATATGCACAAAACAAAACTTGAATTGAAATCTTCAAAAATTGAAACGAGTCAAATTCCTAAGTAGTACCTGGGATTTACTTAAATACCCAGGTTTTACGAAATCTTTTTTTTTTACTTAAAAACTACAGAGGTGTCGCATGTTGAACATGCGACACCCCTGACGTTTTTTTTACTCAGAAACTACATATATGTCGCATCTTTAATATGCGATGTAGATAACACATATTGAATATGCGATATAGGGGATAAATAAGGACCGCGCGTATCGGGCTTGTCATTTCCCCCACGCGAACGTTCCAGCTGCTGTCCCCCTACTGCCCGCGACCCGCCACTGCGCCACCCGCCCATTTTGATCTCCTCTTCTCTCAAAAACATCCATTTTGATCACTCCTAGCCTCGCGGAACACTACTTTTCCGTAGTTTCATTGGTTGGCACCATCCTAGCTGCCACTACCTCCCACTAGGGCTAAGCCATTGTTGCGAATACTTAAACTTGGTAAATTTTTTTCTTGAGATGATTGTTTATATCATATGCATATTATTCTTCATTTCATGAATGTATTTATTTACTTGTACGTTATGTCACGTATTAGGTCAGAATGGAGCCGTTGTATTGTATGATTCATTTGAGGGGTACACTCATTGGCGGATCGACGACCAACGTAAGGGGGTTTGTGCTAATGCCTAATATGACGTTCGATGAGATGTTGAACTTAGTTTACCGTAAGTTCAACCTGGATGTCAATAGTCAAAAAATACGATTATTATATCGCATCCCTCGAGGCCCAGGGGAAGAACCATCATTTTCATCTATTGTCGATGATGATGATGTGCAGGCAGTTCTTGTGTATACTCGGACCATTGGGAAATCGATGCCTACCAACATTATTGTTGAAGATGTATCTGTGAGCGAAGTCCCCAATGTTGTGACTAACAAGGGACCGTCTGTTGTCCCGAGCACACAACCAGCAGTTGACCGTAGGACACACCCAACAATCTTCCCAAGCATACAACCAATAGTTGTCCCTAGCATGGAACCCTACTTTGACGTTGATGCGCCTATAACGCAACCATGCACGGATCAGGAATTGGGCATGAGTGACTCGTTGCTGTGAGAGGTTACCATGCTTTGGATGATTTCATCCCTTGGGGGACCGATGATGACCTGGAAGAAGGTAGCGAAGATGTCGACGATGATGCGGTGGACGAGGAGATCCCAGCTGATGAACAAAGCACACATACTATTACACCCCGTATACCCTTTTTTGGGGTTAGAGGATCAAATACTCGTTCAAGATATGAAGACGACATTCGAAAGAAGTCTAGACTTAATGGTGTCGTTGACGAAATATGCAAGGGTAGAACATTCAAATGTAGGGAAGATTTGGTTTACGCTGTCAAGAAGTACCACATTCTAGCACACTATGACTTCATTGTCAAGGAATCCACCAGCTTGATATGGTCGGCTTTTTGCACGCAGAGATCGAATGGCTGTGTTTGGTATTTACGAGGACATTTTAGAAAATTTGATGGACTGTGGGTGATCTCCAAGGTTATTGAGGCACACACTTGTATAAACCCAATAGTTAACCAGAATCACCCTCAGTTGGATTACAAATTCATGTCCAGATCGTTGCTAACTCTTGTTAGGGATGACCCTAATGTTCGTATTTCAAGTTGTAGAGCTCACATCCACGAGATGTACAACTACTGGGTTACAAAGAAAATGGCTTGGGATGCTCGGAGGAAGGCCATCGGAATTGTATTTGGTGACTGGAAGAAGTTATACGCTGAAATGCCTTATCTATTGCATGCAATGAAGGCTGCTATTCCTGGGACCGAAATTGATATTGAATACAACGACCATCCTGATCCTCGGAAACCGCTTTGCCTTAGATTTGAACGTTGCTTTTGGGCATTTGGACCTTCGATTGAGGCATTCAAATATTGTCGCCCTCTGATTAGTATTGATGGGACACATCTGAATGGGAATTACAAACAAAAATTGCTCATTGCTTGCCGGATTGACGGGGATAAACATATTGTTCCCCTTGCATTCGGGATTGTTGACGAGGAATCCGCTCCTTTATGGAAGTGGTTTCTATCGTTGGTGTGTATCAGGGTAATCGAAATACGAGCTGGACACAGGATTGTTTACCTCTATGTTTTTTTTTGAATGTAGCTCGCCAAGTGGAGTCGTGTATACGATATTGGACACGAGGAATGCCGCGAGATTGCGACACAAGCAAAGGCGGAAACGACGCAGTCGTTGACGTTTCAATTTGCAGATGTCATAACAATACATGACGAGCATGCTGATGTGGCTCGGGAGGAGGCAAGGCGAGGAAGGGCAAGAGGAAGAGGAAGAGGCCGGGAAAGGGCGCGTGAACAAGTGGCGGAACCCATGGACTATGAAGAAGCCGTTGCGATAGATGAGAACCTTGCACCAAGAGACTTCGTCACACCTGTCGCCGAGCGACCACGAGACGACATGCCAACGCCTCAGGCACCGTTGAGGCATGGATTGGATAACAGAGAAACACAACCAACTTACTGCACGCTCACGCCGCCGCCAATGCCAACCTTCGACAAAGATGTTGCTGGGCCCTCTCAAATCCACATGATAGACGAGGCGAACCATCTGTTACCCTTCCATCCTCCTGATTCAACGATAACATACCAGCGGAGGAAAAAGCGTTGAGTTGTAAATCTTGTAGTTGTTTATGATACAAAAATGTAGTGTATATCCGTGGACAATTCTATATATATAAAAATGTTTGGAATGTCTTTCTATATCACAATATTTTTCCTTTGTGAATGTTTTTGTGTCCATAGCCCACATTTGTGATTGTCGATACATCTTTGAATGCGTGTTCATCGACATGAAACAAGCATATAATTTGACAGGCACGGTCTCAGTCTGGCATGAGAGGAGGTTCAACTTTGCTCTTATTTGGTCTCTTGTCGTAAGATGACTAAGGGCCAAACCAACAACTTCAAAACCTCATATATACAGACCTGACTTGTCATTTTCCAGGGTTTTTCTCATGTAGCGCATGTTCAACATGCGACATATGAGAAACTCCCTGGAATCGTTCCAGGGTTTTTCTCATATAACCCATGTCGAACATGCAATATATGAGAAATTCTCTGGAATCGTTCCAGGGTTTTCCTCATATAACGCATGTCGAACATGCGACATATGAGAAAGTCCCTGGAATCGTTCCAAGAACTTTCTCATATAACGCATGTCCAAAATGCGCTATAGGAGAAAAACTCTGGAACGATTCCAGTGAGTTTGGGACATATCGCATATTACAGATGCGACATATATGTAGTTACTGAGTAAAAAAAACTTTAGGGGTGTCGCATGTTCAACATGCGACACCTCTGTAGTTTTTAAGTAAAAAAAAGATTTCGTAGAACCTGGGTATTTAAGTAATTCCCAGTTACTACTTAGGAATTTGACTCAAATTGAAACATAACAAACTTGTAATAGAACAAACTCTATGATAATACCCGATTTAATAGGATGTAAAAATTTAGCATGGATGCAATAAGAACAGAAACAAATAAGAAGGCAAGAGTTTAACGTAGAACCCTACTCTAAAAGGAGCGGATAAACCACAGGAGAACTGCCTCAAAGGGTTGATTTTTGTATTGAATTCTCTCATTGAGTACATGTGGAGCGTGGCTTTTTATATAACCCCACCAATATGACCAAGTCCCACTCATACATGTTATGGAACTAAACATGAGTGTTGACATGCCTTGAATCCAACAATCCCCAGGTTGAAGAACCATTACATGCACCCCCTCATGTCGTACCGTACCCCAACAAGACGGGGGTCTCACTAACCAATCAGCAAGCCTGGTGGGGTAATGGGGGGTCTAGGAGGGAGCATGTGTGCTTCCCCCCTACGGGGGTGTAAGGACAGTGCCCTAGGGGAATTTTTTGTTATGAGCAGTTCTACTTGTGGATATATTTGTATCAAGGACCCGTCTATACGAGAGTAGTATATAAACTTCCCTAGAGTTCGGGCTCTTTGTATCCTTTGTATTTTCTTCTTCTACACAGTGAAAACCGATCGCCGCTGCCCAAGAACATAGCCCAATTATGGGTGAACCTTGTATATATGTACGTCTTCAGGCTTGCTGGGTTGGTCGTGTTTGTGCATGCTTTCGTGATTCGCAACAATGAGTGTATGCGGTAATTGTATCTTGGAGACATCCAATTACCCATCTAAATGCATACTCTAACCATTTATGTTTCAGGTGCTACTTACTATTCTTTTTTACTTTTTTATTCATTCTTTCAAGGTAATACTGAATATTTAGTTATGCATTGTTTCATATAGGAGCGATGTGTATTGAAGCCCCTCAGTCTCGGTTATCCTAGATATTGAGAGCCATAAGGCTAGTTTTTCTCTATAGACGCAGACTAATCCACACCACTAGATAGACATTTCATGAGAAGAATAATAAATGTGTATATAATTATGAGAAACTGGAGCTAACAAGTCTAAAAGCTATAGTTAAGGGCCCATGTAGTGGTAATGAATACATGCTGAACTAATGGTGTACTACCGCACCGTGTAGGAGACAACATTAGTGACCTATGTTAATGCAATTGGTGACAAGGTGATGCAGTTGGTAGCCGTTGGTGCTGCTAGATGGTGCAACGCCGACATCAACATCGTTATAGGGAATGATGGTGCAACGAAGGTAACACCACTAGGTTTGGACAATGACTCGACGTTGGCAGGGCACTGCTGGTTGGTGCTATGCCAATGTCAGGGTTGTATAGCCGATACTGAGGCTAGATGTAAAGGCATGAGAAATCAGGTTCGAAACATATGTCCAGGATCCTTGCTCTTGTACCAAGTGGAAGAGAGGATGTGAGAGTAATATATTGATAAATGAATCCTTACCTATGTATATAATAAAATTCTAGGATTAGAAAGAGTACATGAAAAGAACCCAGAAGGGTTTACATCTCTCATACTTAGAATAATATGTATTTTATCACGTCTACACATACATATGTTCTCTAATTGAGTTGTGTATACAACCTAGTACTATGCATATCTTTTTAATTACTCAATTATCTTACTATCTAATTACTAAAGTTTTCAACAAACATTCATTTCAAATTGTTATTACACATTAATACACTGTCTTCACAAACACCATTTTAAAATTGACATGATGCATAAATACAGACTAAAAGAGAACATTGCACGCAACTATCAATTAAATGAGAAACATGTCCATAATATGTTTCATCACAATCTCTAGAAGACTTCTTGAGAATTTTAACAGGTTATTTTCTTACCACTGTTACATACCTGAGGTTTGCATACTGTCAAAAAGGATAGGTCGAAGTCAGTTAATAATATATGCCCATTCTCCTGGAGCAAAACATTTTCAGGCTTCAAGTCACGATATATAATTCCTGCACCAACACAAACAAGTGGTCCTAAAATAATGGCTAAAACCAAGACTAGACTCTGTATTTGCAAGATGCTTAACTACAACAAATAATGCTCAGATTCTCCATTCATAAATTCTAAAAGAAACAGTAAAAGCATCCAGTTATTCGGTTATTTCTATTGTGGAAAATTAAAGTCATCCGGACTGTAGAACCAAAAATTCCAAAGTTTTCTTCGTATTTATGTTTCTATACGGATTCTTTTTATATTTTTCAACATGTGAACACTGCAGATGACTCCAGGGCCCATGTCTGAAGAAGCTCCGTGTGAAACCTCGGGTTTTAGCCTTGCAATTTGGCTAAGTGGTAATGACCAAATAGTTGCATTTCATTAAAAAATTTGTGAAAAATATAACTCTTATCTGATTGCTGCAAATAATAGTTTGTTGGACGCGTATTATCATCAGCTGAAATCTTGTAAATCGATGATTAGATGAGGGAGATATGAAAATTTTAGTAAAGATGGGTCAAGTCTAGATTTTGATACATATCTAAGATTAAGCCCTCTTCTTCCAATCTTCCTCATTTGCATCCCAAGCCATCTTCCAACCTTCCTCCACCACTAAGCTCTCCGGAGCTCCGTCAGAAATCCGCAGAGGTCGCAGGAGTTGGCTGATCTTCGTGATTTTTTGAAGAGAAGCCCTCGCCATCCTCAACGTGAATCTATGATAAGAAATGTAACTCTTTCATTACCCATCTTTTTGGTAATTTTGCTTGTGGGCCTATCCTAACTATGGGTTTCTTGTGGGTTAGAGGTAATTGTGATCACAAGGACACACTAGAATATAGTTACGACATCCGTTGCATACAGGAGGCTCTGTGTGAGGTATCGTCCCTCCCCTTCGTGTTTTCGTGATTTCACGAGCAAGTATGTATTCCCCATGGGCTTCAAGCCCTACTTGCTGGAAGTATTTCTTTCTTGGTGTTTTGTTTTGGGTCGTAGTTTCATGTTTCAAATTTAACACGCTTAAAAGAGATGCGTATGCAAGTTGAATGTGTGATGAGATTGTGGTACACAAGGGAATAGGAATGATATTTGTGGATAAATTGAAGTTCTATTCATACTTTAAAACAAAAGTCTAAACGAGTTCAAATCACAAAACATCCTTCACAAAAGTTGTAGCCTTATCAATTAGCTTTCATATGAATATAAAATCATCATTTTTCATTAAGAAATTCAACGAGAATGTGAATTTTAAGATCATATGAAAATCTCACTGTTTTGCAAAGTCAAGGTGGTATCTTGAGCATGAAATTTGAGGGATTAAATGCGATGGGAATGCAAATCATTATTCATGAAAATTGTAAATGAATTAACTATCTTTCCATAATTTCAAAAATCAAGGTTATTTCAAGTTGGATTCTTAAATTTTAAAAATCAAGAAATTTCGATGAGAAATGATATAGGAATTGATTTTCAAAGGTTGCATGGTTATTATGTATAGTAGCAACAAACAAGAAAGAAAATGTTAACGGTTAAGAAATAGGAAGCGGAAGCAAAAACATGGAAAACGAATAAACATCAAAGAAGAACAACGAGATTTAACGTGGAACCCTACTCCGTGAGGAGCGGGATGAAACCACGGGAGAAGCCCACAAAGGAACGTATTATGCATTGCACTTTCTCAATCGATACAGGAGGTCTGGGGCTCCTTATATAGCTTTCCCAGAGCCTCCAAGTCCCACCACTGGATGATGTGGGACTAAACACTGGATGGGGTAAATGGATCCTCTCCAGGATCCATTTACCCTACTACATCTCAATAAGCGCACATAAGATATACTCCAACACTCCCCCTCAAGATGGAGCATGCAATGCTCAACTTGGACAAACAAAAAGAAACTCAACCCAGTCTACATGACACTACGGACAATATCAACCCAACTCACATAACTGTTGCTGTCGAGGACGTCGCTTCTCATGAAGTGCAGGTGAGGAGGACGAACGAGCTGGAGTGTGAGTCTGCTGAATCTCCTCGTCAGGGAGCATGCGCTCTGAACTGTGCCTGTCGGAGTCGCTTTAACTAGAAATGAGTCTCCTCGTCGGAGTACTCTGGCCCACCACAATAATGTGGACAACTGCTCCATCTCTGAAAAGGGCCGAACTGAAAAGAGGCAGTGGCTGTGCAATCCTCGTCGGAGTCCACGGTCGTTGGAGAATGGAGTCTAAAAGAAGTCTCCTCGTCAGAGAGCTGGGTCTCTCCCATCAGACACAGAGAATGGTACACTACTCTGGTGTCCCTATGATACCACATGAAAACCCTTGCTAACATGGCATACGGAATGGTCCTCTACTATGGAGTCCCTATGGCTCACATGAAAACTCTGGCCTACAAAACAAGAAAGGATGGGGACCTCTGAACTGATGGCATACATGTGCTCATCTGAAAAGACTGCATACTCGTGCGTGTCTGAAACTGGAGTCTCTCTAGAGAACTCGAAAATGGTCCTCTCATCATGGAGTGCCTCGAACTTGGACTCTGACCAATCTGAATGTCGAGTTTGAAATTGCGCATCAAACTGGGACTCAGAATATGAACTTCGAGTCTGGAATCGCGCATGAAGAATCTTCCTCTGAAAAATGTGGAGTTTGGATAGTCTGCATCTGACATCTGACTGGAATCTGGATTAAGACATGTAACTGTACATATATACTCCCCCTTTCTCCCATACTTGTCAGAAAATGAATATCGACAAAGTTGGGAGAAGACAATGACATGGAGAAGATAACATGAACATTTAAAACTTTCTTGGCTTTTTCAAAGATTTTTTTTAAGCCGTCTTAAATTTTTTTAAAGCCGTTTCAATTTTTTTCAGCTTTTGCATTTTTTTGAATTGCATACGATTTTTCTTCGTATGCGATTTTTTTCAATAGCGTACGGTTTTTCCAAATGTACGCACCTTTTTCGAAACACATGCATTTTTTTTAACATTTCACCGACCCATTTGGGCCCAAAACTGTGACCCCTCTTCCTTTTCTTTACTCTCCTCTCTCTCTCTTTTTAATCTGACCCTTCATTTTCTTTAGCTCTTCCGCAGCCCCCTTGGCCTTTTAATTTTTTTTATTTTTTAGAGGGTAATTGCCCAATTGGGGATAAATAATCCAACTCCCCCAAAATACCATTTCGGCCCCTACTTTAGGGTTCCAATCGTGGGAATCCCATCTAAACCACGCCACTGAACACACCAGGAGATTTCTAGAGAGCTCCAGCGTCTGGTGCGCCGCCGATTGGTGCTGGGAGAAGATCCCAGGAGCACGCCTGTGAACTGTGAGCAGAGGTACTCGAGGAGCACGCCTGTGAGCTGTGAGGGATGGAGCGCCGTCGAGGGGATCCTGAAGGTCGCTCGCGCAGGAGATGGGTCCCAGACGCTTCCTTGGGGTGCAGGAGATGGGATGGCGTGGCGCCACCGCTTGGAGATGCTCGGGCGGCTCGTGCTGGTGGGGATTCTGATAGGACTGGAGATGAGAGTAGTGCACCACCACTCGCTTGCTGGACGAAGATTGGATCGAGTGCACGAACCCTAGAACTTCCACGGGGGCGCACCATGCCTGGGTGCCGCCTGGGTCGCGTGAAGCACCACGGTCACCTGGATGTCCCTGGAGATGCCGCATGGATTGGCTGGATATGGCGGCATCCCCATATGCGTCGTTGTGGCCGAAGATCGGGGACCACAAACAATGATGGCACGATCTGAGTTTCTCAAGGGTTGCCCTGCTGCTTGCTGATGGGATTCTCACGAACCGTGGAAGATCAAAAATGGTTGCATGATTAGAGTTTCAAAAAAAACCCTAACACTCGAACATGAACCATACACGATAATAATATCTAAAGAATACATCTTCAAGAACAAATAACGAATCTCAAACAAAATAAGAACTTAAATTCTCGAGAACCGATCCGCTCTGATACCATGTTAAGAAATAGGAAGCGGAAGCAAAACATGGAAAAAGAATAAACATCAAAGAAGAACAACGAGATTTAACGTGGAACCCTATTCTGTGAGGAGCGGGATGAAACCACGGGAGAAGCCCTCAAAGGAGTGTATTATGCATTGCACTTTCTTAATGGATACAGGAGGTTTGGGGCTCCTTATATAGCTTTCCCAGAGCCTCCAAGTCTCATCACTAGACGATGTAGGAGTAAACACTGGATGGTCTAAATGGATCTTCTCCAGGATCCATTTACCCTGCTACATCTCAATAGGCGCACATAAAAAATACTCCAACATTAACTTTTGATCTCACAAATCGAAGTTATTTCAAATTGGATTCTCATGTTTAATGACTCTTATGTAGAGAATAGAAAAGGCTTTTTAGAGAAATTGAAATCAAGTTAATCTCTGTTATGTTTGATGACTCTACTAATGCTCTTGGGCTACTACATGCAGCCACTTGCTCTTTGATTCCTAGAATTGCTGCATGTCAAGTCAATATCTAATTGTAGGAGATTTCAAGTTACAATCCAACATCCACTTGCTGCCTTCCATGTAATTCTAACAACAAATTTTAAACCCTATATACCTCTGAAATTAGATGAGAATGTGAAGTTATATAGGGAACTTATAAAAAATTTAGATCCATTAAATATGCTCCATATTTCCTAAGTTTTTGAAGATAAAAATTAGGGGATTTGCATGAATTTCATTTAGATATCATACCATTGATTTCACGATCGAGGATTCGATGGTGATTTGCATGCATTTTAGTGCTAAAATCAAACCATTACTATGCACTAATTTCATGTTGAAATATGAAAGAACTGAGAGTGATTTGCATGCATTTTAATACTAAAATCAGATCACTATTATGCACTAATTTCATGTTGGAAACATGAAAGAATTGAGGGTGATTTGCATGTATTTCAGTGCTAAAATCAGACCACTGTTATGCACTAATTTCATGTTGAAATGTGAAAGAAACGTGGAAAATTTGCATGCAATTTAATGCTAAAATCAGACCACTATTATGCACTAATTTCATGTTGAAATATGAAAGAATTGAGTGATTTGCATGCATTTTAGTACTAAAATCATATCACTGTTATGCACTTATTTTATGTTGAAAATATGAAAGAACTGAGCGTGATTTGCATGTATTTCAGTGCTAAAATCAGACCACTATTATACACTAAATTCATGTTGAAATGTGAAAGAATTGTGGATGATTTGTATGCATTTTAGTGCTAAAATCAGACAACTGTTATGCACTAATTTCATGTTAAAATAAGAGAGATTTGGAGGTGATTTACATATGATTGGATTATAGTCTAAAACTTTAATTAATTGCATATTACATGTAGAAAGATGAGAAAATTGGAGAAGAATTAACATGAAATGAAATCTCATTTCAGACCACTAATTAGTTGTAGTTCATAGGCTTAAAAGATGAAAAAAATTTGGAGGAAAATCAATATGTAATTAAGTTTAATTTCAAAACCTATTAACGGGATTAAGAAATTATGTTCTAAAAGGGAAAGAAGCTAGGTGTGTTAGCAAGAAATCAACTCAAATTTCAAACCATCAATTAGTTCTAGAATCAATGATTAAAAAGTCGAAACATTAGGCAATTAGTATGTAATATGCTTTAAATCAGATCAATATTTAGTCTAAGTCTCATGACTTTATAGAGAAGATTTGAAACACAAATGTTAGAATATTAATGCCCGAAGCCAACAAATGATTTTATAAGATCATTATGAATAGTAATCCTCAATCAATTAGCCCTTGAGTATAATCTACTATTTATATATATTCACTAATGATAAGTTGTGACAAAATACCTAAATTTATAAAGTTAATCACAAAAGTGATCGAGAAAGGATTGAGTAATCAAGTAAATATGATGGTGAATCAGTGATGAAAATTAATTGTGCTAGTCACGGCAACCCTACATCTGACTATGCGAGAGTGTGGCGACTCTCAGCTAGACGGGAGATAGGAAGCCCAGTTAGGTCAAAGACCGCCTAGTGCGTGGGTATAGGCTCCCAGTCCTTTGTATGGTTTTATGCGAGTTCACAGTGTTTTTACATTTCCTTGGGATCCAGGTATTTGACCAGTTTCGCTGACCTTGTTTCATAAGGGTTCCTAGGCAAGAGGACCATTGGTTTTGTTTTTCGAGCTTGTTTTGCCTGTACCGGTCGGACCGGTTTTGGAGTGACTCAGATAAGAGAGTCTCTCTCACTTGTCTCAGGGACATAGTTTCGAAGAGTGACTAGCCCTCCCTAGACCGCACTTCACTGAGAGGGCGATACGGAAGAGTCTCTTAGGAGGCTTCCTCACCGCTTGAGTTTTGGTTAATGTTCTTCCAGTAAGTCCAGGCGAGGAAAGATCGTTAACAGGTGGAGTTCAGTTTGGTTACTATTCTGCCAGTAAGTGGTGGTAAGGAAAGAGATTAGATCATGAAAATCATCAATCATCACATATGATATCTGACAACAATGGAAAGGAACAAAAGTGCATGACACGGAAATCTTCTATACTAGAATGAGAGTTACTACTACAGGTTGTTAGGTGAAGCTAGTGGATGTTTTGGAAACATAGTTAGGATGTATTACACTCCACCGCATGCCTACGAAGGCACCCCAACCCAAGACATTCTTTCTGCCTTAAACTCGTAGTGTGAGGTCTCACCCAGACCAAGACCACAACCTATCCACTAAGCTTGAGGAATTAAACAAGGAAAAATATCAGAACATGAGACTCATCATCTACATTGCTAAGATCCATCAACATGGATTATAAGTAATAAAATGACGGTAAACTAAATATTCATCTTATAAATAAAAGAAAGTAGTAAGCATGAGTAGTTCATATGGTAAGTGAAAAAGGAGAATTCAAATACATAACAACTTGAAAACTAACTTTGCATGCAAGTAGTTTGTCAACCCCTCAGGATCCGGGTACCCGTTTACGCGCAATTCGCTATATTTCATTCACAATTTGATCGCACAAGTCGCAAAAATACATGGAAATTTTTTTTTCGCAACTATGACATTCATTCTCAATATCTGACCACAAGTAAAAGAGACAATATGGCACCAAAATTCTTTTCATTAATATTCATATCCATTTACAACATGTACAAGCATATTCCATGTTACAACATATATCCCAAAATGTGATACAAAAGAGATATCATTTACATCATTATCTGGACAAAAACTGAGACAAAGTAATTCATACCGTCGGGTATAAACTCTGTCTCCAGGAAGCATGTATAGCTACTGAGCTGCAGGCTGTTTGCCTGCCACACATATTAGGAAAGAAAAGGCGTCAGCGGTTGCTGGTACCTCCCAAAAACTTATATAAAATAACAGGCATTTATTATTTACAAAAGAAAGCAAGTAGAGAGGCAAGAACAACTCAAATTAAACGTTATTTCTACTTTGCAATGAAAAAGGTTTTTCAGGCTACTTGTAAACATCTCAAATGTTTGTCCCATACCCCAGCATTTCCCATATGTGACATAATTTATAGTACTTGAGTATTCATGAGTATCTGAGTGTAAGAACATATCTATTCCAAGATCACGTTGTTGAGTAATAATGGAAAAGTTATGATTGGAAAGATTTATTAATTTTTTTAAATCATTGGGTAGAGAGAATGGTCATTTTCTACTAACCCTAACTGTTGATCGTAACTTCTCAACTCTTAATTCCAATGTTCCAGATATAACTCCAGATGATGTAGATGCAGCCATGGATGATCTAGATATAGAATCGCCAGTCTGTTGGCGAAGTAACTCAAGCGGTGAAGAAGCCTACAAATGGCTCTTCCGTATCGCCCTCTAATTGGAAGCGCGGTCCAATAGAGGGATAGGTCTATTCTCCAACTACGCCACTGAGACGGGTGAGAGAGACTCCCTAGAAAAGTCGCTCTAGAAAAACAGCCCGACTAGTACGGGCAACCGAGCTCGTACGTAAAGCTGAAAAACCAGGATCCCCCGCCTGGGCATCCTAAAACAGGGTCAGCGGAACCGGTCTAAAGTCGGGATCCCAACGAGGCGTAAAAACACTGCGAGCTCGCGTAAAAACCGTGTAAAAGACTGGGATCCTAGACCCGCGCATAAAGCGGCCGCTGCCCTAACTGGGCTTCCTATTCTTCCGCCCAGTTGAGGGTCACCGCGCCCTCGCACGGTCATGTGTAGAAGTCATCATGACCAGCATTATATTAGTTATCACTGAAGTTTCTTGGTTTATTAAACCACCAAATTTCCTGAACACTAATAATCTGAACTTGAAGTCAATCCCATGCACCATCTTCAATCTTTTCATTCCTAACATATTGAGATTTGAAGTTGTTGATTGAATTTTTTAAAACAATTACAGATTCGGGAGCCCGCATATCTTGATATGGTAATAAACAGAAATTTAAGATCCTTATATCATAGAATGAACTTTTTGATTATGAAAACATAACTCACATCCTGAGCCATGCCAAGCTCGATCATTGATACTATCAATAAAATTTGTGAAATCACTCAACTCATTGTCCTTGACAAGATCCAAAAAGAAGGCAGTAATTTATACAATGTCAATAATTAGATATAGATACACAACATGATTGCAGATCATAAATTTTCTACGGCATTCTTAAACCCATATAAAGTGAAGATCTGTTGTTCATAACACATTAAATCAATCCTTATCAATCATCCTATATTATAGTAACCCAAAATGTTGCAGATATTTCATAACCCTGAACCTATAATAGCCCGTAGTAGTCAAAGTTATAATTTCACAAGATAAGAAGGATCCAGTGTATGAGGAAAATGAAAGTCTAAAGTTCGTGCTTGATTGCCATTGACTATGGTGTTCTCACAGAACAACTCTGTATACTGGTTAGTATTCCACCATTTTATTATCATAATTCATCAAACTAATAAATTATCATATTATTAATGTTACTTGAATAGCTTGAATTTATACTCTTTTAACCTTGTCTTTTGAAATTTTCCTATTGTCATCACTCATGAGGTATTGACTTAAAAAAATGAGAGATACTCTTATTTTATCAATCAGTTGAAATTTAAAAGATCACATACATTTTTCTTGGTGTTAAGGATTAAATTAAGCATACTTGTAGCTATCAAACGTGCATGCAGAAGTGTACCAAAATAATTCAACAAAAAGATTTTGGTATTTGAATGTATCTAGATATAGTGAATATAAAATAATTACTTAGACAATCCAGATCTCTTTTTTTTTTTTTAATTCGGTTGAGCTTTTACACAGGTGTTCATGTAAGTACACTTGAATTTATAATAATATTTTTTTTTTAAAAAGCTCTAGTCTCGTAGATTAGATGATTCCAAGAACTATAAGATGAAAAACAACCAAAGAGGATTCGGAGGAGCACCTCTTTTTCTAATGTCACAGTGTAACCTAAGATTCATATGACATCCCCCAAATTGAAAAGAAAATTTTCCTAGAGAACTGGAATCAAGATGGCATGAAAAACTCCAAAATTGAAAATCATTCGGCTGAATTCTTAAAGACAGCAAGGAAAAGAGGAGGAAAATACCCCATGTATGGCAGCAAGAGTTTGGAAAGGGAATGTACCTTGGATTTCTAAATGAAGATGGAGACAATCTTCGTTGCCTCGCCGGAATGCCGCCACTCACGCTGGAGCTTGTGAAAGAAGGAGGAGCGGCTTGGAGAAAGGGAGATGGAGACGTGAGTTGGGTTTTTGTTTGGAGACGGAGAAGAGTTCGAGGAAGAGAATGGGAGCTTGGGGATATAAATAAGGAAAGGAGGTCCTTGGGGTGTTGCCATGTGGTTTTTTCCAAAACGCCAAGTGTGAAATTTTTTTATATATATAAAACTGAAGCCGTATAATGCCTGATCTGTGCTGTACAGAATTTTAAATAAATATATATATATATTTAAACTCTCTTTATTTGTCATATTTCAAATTGACCGTATTCGCGCATCGAACCTCGGATTTCGACGCACAATATCTTGATTTGACCGTTTCTGAACACTGATCAAAATGAGTATAATATTGATATATTTTCGGTCGAGTTTCGAATACCTGAAATTTTCAGATACGGTTTTTGTTTAAGGTTAAATTTTGTAATTTAAAATATCAAACGACCTCCGATTGACGAACGGTCGATTCCTTTGGTTTTGTATCGTCGAATCGGATCTCATGATGGTCTCGGTTTGTTTTGCCGTTTCCGAATTTGCGTCACTGTTTTTCACGGCACGCATTACGAAGGGACCGATTTTTGGTCGATTTCGTCCGAACGACTTTTGATTCACTACTAATTGGTTGTTTTAGATTGTTTAGTACTGACCGACAACGTTATTGGGTTCATTAGACCCAAAATCGGAAGAGTTCGGGTGTACGCGAATTCCCGGATGTTACAATTATAAAAACCTCAAAGGGAGTCTCGTCCTCGAGACTCGAGTTAAGGCTATTCGGTGACTTGTTTGAATTTCATATGTCCATAAAAACCTCAAAGGGTTTTGAACCCATAAAAACCTCAAAGGGAAAATAAGCCATATATTTATAATGTATCTAATTACAAAAGCTTGTTTTGTTGATTACATCAGAATAGCTGCGGGTATCGTGCCCGCATGTCGGCTTTAGTCTCCCATGTTGCTTCCTTGACGCCGTGTCGGTGCCACAAAACCTTGACCAATGAAATCTCTTTGCTGCGAAGCTTCTTCACGGCACGGTCAAGTATCTGGACAGGCTTCTCCTCATAGGTCAGATCCGGCTCTACATCGAGATTCTCGTAACTGATGATGTGGCGAGGGTCATGGACATACTTCCTCAGATTGGATATGTGGAAAACATCATGAATAGCTGAAAGATGTGGAGGAAGGGCTACTCAGTATGCCACTTTCCCCACTCTAGCCAGAATCTCAAAAGGTCCAACATATCGCGGCGCCAACTTGCCACGAATACCGAATCTCTGCACTCCTCTCATGGGAGATACTCGCAAAAATACCCAATCTCCAACCTATAATCGATAGGAGTGTCATTAATATGAGATTAATTTGGACATATATATATGTCATAAAAGAAGAAGAAAAAAATTAGATTACCTGGAACTCTAAGTCTCTCCTCCGACGATCCGCATAGCTCTTCTGGCGGCTCTGTGCCGTCAGAAGCCTCCGCCTCACAAGATTAACAGCTCTCGCAGTCTCCTCCAAGAGATCCACGGAATATAAAACATGATCACCTACCTCACGCCAACTGAGAGGTGTGAGGCATCTCCGCCCGTATAGGGCCTCGAATGGTGCCATGCCAATACTGGAGTGATAGCTGTTGTTGTACGTGAATTCCACCAAAGGCAAATGGTCCTTCCAGGACCCTTTCCACTCCAAAGTGCATGCGCGAAGTAGATCCTCAAGTGTCTGAATGGTGCGCTCACTCTGCCCGTCTGTCTGCGGATGATAAGCAGAACTCATTTTCAGCTCTGTCTGTAGTGCTGACATGAACTGATGCCAATAGTGAGATGTAAATCTCGAATCTCTGTCAGACACCACCTCTCGTGGTATACCATGCAGCCTGATAATGTTCTGCACATAGAGCTTGGCTAATCTGGATGGAGTATAAGTCGTGTGGACAGGTATGAAATGGGCTGACTTGGTCAACCTATCAACAACGACCCATATAGAATCATGGCCACCTGGTGTCTTCGGCAGACCTGTGACGAAATCCATAGAAATGCTCTCCCACTTCCACTCGGGAATGGGGAGAGAATGCAGTAATCCTGGCGGTCTCCTGTGCTCAGCCTTGACCATCTGACAGGTCATGCATCTGCTAACATGTAGCGCCACATCGCGCTTCATCCCATCCCACCAGAAATGTCGACGCAGATCACGGTACATCTTCGTACTGCCTGGATGAATAGATAACCGTGAACTGTCTGCCTCATCGAGAATGTCTCTGCGAAGCTGCTCATCATTGGGTACCACGACCCGTCCTGCCTTCCATAAAATAGACTCCATCACAACAAAGTCGTCAAATTCGTCCTTGATGGCGCGCATGTATCTATCATGAATCCAAGGATCGGTCTTCTGGCCCTCAACAATACGATCCCAAAGACTGCTGTATCGTGGAGGTACGGAGGTAGAAATGGATGCACTCTCCTGAGGGTGCCAATCACTCAAAGCTGCAAGTGTATCCCACGTGTATAGCCAGTTTGCCGTACCCTCTGCATGTGCTCTCCTGCTAAGTGCATCAGCTACCACGTTTCCCTTACCGGGATGGTAAGAGATCGTGCAATCATAATCCTTCAGCAGCTCGAGCCATCTACGCTGCCTCATGTTCAGTTCCTTCTGATCAAAGAGGTACTTCAGACTCTTGTGGTCTGTGAAAATCTCGAAGTTCACCCCATATAGATAGTGGCGCCAGATCTTCAAGGCGAAGACAACTGCCGCCAACTCTAAGTCATGTGTGGGGTAGTTCCGCTCGTGCGGTCTCAACTGTCGTGATGCGTAAGCAATCACCTGTCCTCTCTGCATCAACATTGCTCCTAGACCTTCTCCAGATGCATCTGTGTAAACTGCATAGTCCTGAGTGCCTGAAGGAAGAGCAAGAATAGGCGTTGTAGTCAACCTCTCCTTCAGTGTCCGGAAGGCCTGCTCACATGAATCGTCCCAAATGAATGGAATTCCCTTCTGCGTCAATCGTGTCAATGGACGGACGATGCGTGAAAATCCGCTGACAAAGCGTCTGTAATAGCCCGCTAATCCGAGGAAGCTCCGAATCTGAGTAACTGTCTTGGGCTGCTCCCAAGACATAACTGCATCTATCTTTGCAGGATCAACTGCAATGCCTGCTCCAGAAATGATATGCCCGAGAAATGAGACCTGGGATAACCAGAACTCACATTTGCTCAACTTGGCATATAGCTTGTGCTCCCGCAATGTATCTAAGACAATCCGTAGATCATTCGCATGATCCCATTCATTCCGTGAATAGATGAGCACATCATCGATGAACACTACTACAAACTTGTCCAAGTATGGACGGAAGATACGGTTCATCATATCCATGAAAGCCGCAGGTGCATTGGTGAGCCCAAACGGCATCACCACAAACTCGTAGTGTCCATAGCGAGTCCTGAAGGCTGTCTTCGGAATGTCCGACTCGCGAATCCTCAGCTGATGGTAACCTGAGCGAAGATCGATCTTCGAGAAAACCGAAGATCCCTGGAGCTGGTCAAACAAATCATCGATACGTGGCAAGGGATAACGGTTCTTCACCGTTCTCTTGTTCAGCTGCCTGTAATCGATGCATAGTCTCATGGATCCATCCTTCTTCTTGACAAATAGAACTGGAGCACCCCAAGGTGAAGTGCTCGGCCTCACGAATCCCAAGTCCAGCAACTCCTGCAACTGCACCTTCATCTCCCTCAACTCGGCTGGTGCCATGCGATATGGTGCCATCGAGATCGGCTGTGTATCTGGCAACAATGTGATCTCGAACTCAATCTCCCTCTCAGGAGGTAGCCCTGGTAGCTCATCAGGAAATACGTCCGGGTATTCTGAGACTACTCGGATGTTCTGTATCATCGGCTCCTGATCAGACACCTCCCGAACAAAAGCAAGATATGAATCGCAACCCTGATCAACAAGTCGCTGGGCTCGCAATACTGAAATGTACTCCATGGTGGAGTCATGTGTAGTACCCTCAAAAGTGAACTCGGGTATATCTGGAATCCTGAAGACAACCGTCTTCCTAAAGCAATCAACAAGTGCATGATGAGTGGATAGCCAATCCATGCCTAAAATCAAGTCGAACTCATCAAGTTGTAGGAGTAGACAGTCTGCGATCATCTCGTAACCGCCAATCAGTACGGGTAAGTGCCTGACTATCAGAGATATGACAAATAACTGGCCACCTGGCCGTCGGATGTGATATGGAGACGATAGCGTCTCTGCAACTCTATCTAAAGAAACAAGCAACCTCGAAGCAAGGAAAGAGTGTGTCGCGCCGGAATCAAATAAAACATGGAAAGGTCGGCCCAAGACTGAGACCATACCTTTCACTACAGTAGCGGCTGAACGTGCCTGCTCCTCAGTAACTGCATGTATCTGCCCCTGTCTGGCTGGTGCGGCACTGGAGCCTGCCACACTCTGCATCTGCCTCGGCTGCTGTCGCCTAAAGTTGGAGTTCCTGCCACGGAAACTCCCTGAACGCTGTGTCTGAGGCTGTGGCTGAGAAGGCTGTGGCTGAGGCTCGCCAGAAGCCTGTGGGCACTGTGCACGGTAATGTCCCCACTCGTGACATCGGTAACACCGGACTGGTCGAGTAGATGGAGTAGCTGTGTCCGTGTCCCGGGCTGGTCCTGCAGGTGGTCTATCTGCTCGCTGCGACCCAGATGGTCGAGCGGACTCTGTGCCACGTCCGGCAAGTGCTCCTCCTAGAGTAGTCGATGGAGAAGAGCGAGCACTGCCAGAGAATGTCGAACCTGTAGGTCGGAACCGTCTGGCTGACCTCTGCTGCTGAAACGGTTGACGTATCGGCCCAAAAGATCGCCGCGGTCTAGGCGGTGCTCCAGACGAGCTCCCGTAACGTCTCCCTCTGATGTCCTCGAACTTCTCCGCAGCATCGGTAGCCTCGGAGATAGTAGTGATGTGTAGTCCAGCCAACTTCTCCTGTACTTCCTCTCGCATGCCACCAATGAACTTTTCCAGATTCTCTTCTGGAAATGCGCCAGCTGCTCGTGTATGTCGTGACAACTCTGTGTATCTGATAAAGTAATCCCGGGCTGTCATCTGTCCCTGACGAAGCTCTGCAAACAGTCGGCGCTGGGACTCCTTCCACTTCGCAGAAAAGAAGTGGGCTCTGAACCTCGTCACAAAATCGTTCCAAGTAGGCTCTCGGCCTAACTCGGACACTACGACCTCCCACCATCGCTCGGCGAAGTCTATCAGTGAATACTCTATGAAAGATAGCCACGTGTTTCGTGGCGCCTGAATCGCCCTGAGCACCTTCATTACTCTCTTCAGCCACTGCTCAGCGTCGTCTGGTGGACCTGTGCCCTCGAACAAGGGTATGTTGGCCCGCTGAAAAGAAGTGAAGACTGACTGGTGCCTGTGAATGGCTGCATACTCGTGTGCATCCTCGTCAGCAAAGTCAACAGGGTCCTGCTCCCTGTCTAAGTCTGCATCCTCCTCAGCTCCATGCTCTGGAATGTCCTCTAGTGGATCATCAGGATGAGGCTGCTCCACCTCAACGGACTGGTGCTGGTCCTGTCGTATCCCATCCTGGGATGGATAGTACGTGAAATCTGACAGGTCCTCAAATCTCATCTCCATGTCCGTCTGCCTGTCGGCAATCTCAGTCTGCTGGGCCAATATCTGCTCCTGCTGGCCTCTCATAGCAGCCTGCTGCTGCTGAAGATCGGTAAGTGCGCTCAGTATGCGTGCCAGCTGATCAGAAGTATCCTGACCTGGTCGAGATGCCATGGCTCTGCATGAGAACCATAATTAGTCATAAGGATGCCCTAGACAGATATTTATCATAAATGCTTTTCTCTTCTTGGGATATAAGATGAAAATTAATGAAATTGGTGACATCTGTGGTTATTGAATATGAATGTCATATTTCCCTTCTCGAATTCACGACAAGTCGGTAGACTGTCGCTATTCGAGAACTTAATGCGATCGGAATTGTAATATCGCGAATGTGCATATCGGGGTACCACGGCTCTGATACCAAACTGTCAACCCCTCAGGATCCGGATACCCGTTTACGCGCAATTCGCTATATTTCATTCACAATTTGATCGCACAAGTCGCAAAAATACAGGAAATTTTTTTTTCCAACTATGACATTCATTCTCAATATCTGACCACAAGTAAAAGAGACAGTATGGCACCAAAATTCTTTTCATTAATATTCATATCCATTTACAACATGTACAAGCATATTCCATGTTACAACATATATCCCAAAATGTGATACAAAAGAGATATCATTTACATCATTATCTGGACAAAAACTGAGACAAAGTAATTCATACCGTCGGGTATAAACTCTGTCTCCAGGAAGCATGTATAGCTACTGAGCTGCAGGCTGTTTGCCTGCCACACATATTAGGAAAGAAAAGGCGTCAGCGGTTGCTGGTACCTCCCAAAAACTTATATAAAATAACAGGCATTTATTATTTACAAAAGAAAGCAAGTAGAGAGGCAAGAACAACTCAAATTAAACGTTATTTCTACTTTGCAATGAAAAAGGTTTTTCAGGCTACTTGTAAACATCTCAAATGTTTGTCCCATACCCCAGCATTTCCCATATGTGACATAATTTATAGTACTTGAGTATTCATGAGTATCTGAGTGTAAGAACATATCTATTCCAAGATCACGTTGTTGAGTAATAATGGAAAAGTTATGATTGGAAAGATTTATTAATTTTTTTAAATCATTGGGTAGAGAGAATGGTCATTTTCTACTAACCCTAACTGTTGATCGTAACTTCTCAACTCTTAATTCCAATGTTCCAGATATAACTCCAGATGATGTAGATGCAGCCATGGATGATCTAGATATAGAATCGCCAGTCTGTTGGCGAAGTAACTCAAGCGGTGAAGAAGCCTACAAATGGCTCTTCCGTCTCGCCCTCTAATTGGAAGCGCGGTCCAATAGAGGGATAGGTCTATTATCCAACTACGCCACTGAGACGGGTGAGAGAGACTCCCTAGAAAAGTCGCTCTAGAAAAACAGCCCGACTAGTACGGGCAACCGAGCTCGTACGTAAAGCTGAAAAACCAGGATCCCCCGCCTGGGCATCCTAAAACAGGGTCAGCGGAACCGGTCTAAAGTCGGGATCCCAACGAGGCGTAAAAACACTGCGAGCTCGCGTAAAAACCGTGTAAAAGACTGGGATCCTAGACCCGCGCATAAAGCGGCCGCTGCCCTAACTGGGCTTCCTATTCTTCCGCCCAGTTGAGGGTCACCGCGCCCTCGCACGGTCATGTGTAGAAGTCATCATGACCAGCATTATATTAGTTATCACTGAAGTTTCTTGGTTTATTAAACCACCAAATTTCCTGAACACTAATAATCTGAACTTGAAGTCAATCCCATGCACCATCTTCAATCTTTTCATTCCTAACATATTGAGATTTGAAGTTGTTGATTGAATTTTTTAAAACAATTACAGATTCGGGAGCCCGCATATCTTGATATGGTAATAAACAGAAATTTAAGATCCTTATATCATAGAATGAACTTTTTGATTATGAAAACATAACTCACATCCTGAGCCATGCCAAGCTCGATCATTGATACTATCAATAAAATTTGTGAAATCACTCAACTCATTGTCCTTGACAAGATCCAAAAAGAAGGCAGTAATTTATACAATGTCAATAATCAGATATAGATACACAACATGATTGCAGATCATAAATTTTCTACGGCATTCTTAAACCCATATAAAGTGAAGATCTGTTGTTCATAACACATTAAATCAATCCTTATCAATCATCCAATATTATAGTAACCCAAAATGTTGCAGATATTTCATAACCCTGAACCTATAATAGCCCGTAGTAGTTAAAGTTATAATTTCACAAGATAAGAAGGATCCAGTGTATGAGGAAAATGAAAGTCTAAAGTTCGTGCTTGATTGCCATTGACTATGGTGTTCTCACAGAACAACTCTGTATACTGGTTAGTATTCCATCATTTTATTATCATAATTCATCAAACTAATAAATTATCATATTATTAATGTTACTTGAATAGCTTGAATTTATACTCTTTTAACCTTGTCTTTTGAAATTTTCCTATTGTCATCACTCATGAGGTATTGACTTAAAAAAAATGAGAGATACTCTTATTTTATCAATCAGTTGAAATTTAAAAGATCACATACATTTTTCTTGGTGTTAAGGATTAAATTAAGCATACCTGTAGCTATCAAACGTGCATGCAGAAGTGTACCAAAATAATTCAACAAAAAGATTTTGGTATTTGAATGTATCTAGATATAGTGAATATAAAATAATTACTTAGACAATCCAGATCTTTTTTTAAAAAAAATTCGGTTGAGCTTTTACACAGGTGTTCCTGTAAGTACACTTGAATTTATAATAATATTTTTTTTTAAAAAAGCTCTAGTCTCGTAGATTAGATGATTCCAAGAACTATAAGATGAAAAACAACCAAAGAGGATTCGGAGGAGCACCTCTTTTTCTAATGTCACAGTGTAACCTAAGATTCATATGACATCCCCCAAATTGAAAAGAAAATTTTCCTAGAGAACTGGAATCAGGATGGCATGAAAAACTCCAAAATTGAAAATCATTCGGCTGAATTTTTAAAGACAGCAAGGAAAAGAGGAGGAAAATACCCCATGTATGGCAGCAAGAGTTTGGAAAGGGAATGTACCTTGGATTTCTAAATGAAGATGGAGACAATCTTCGTTGCCTCGCCGGAATGCCGCCACTCACGCTGGAGCTTGTGAAAGAAGGAGGAGCGGCTTGGAGAAAGGGAGATGGAGACGTGAGTTGGGTTTTTGTTTGGAGACGGAGAAGAGTTCGAGGAAGAGAATGGGAGCTTGGGGATATAAATAAGGAAAGGAGGTCCTTGGGGTGTTGCCATGTGGTTTTTTCCAAAACGCCAAGTGTGAAATTTTTTTATATATATAAAACTGAAGCCGTATAATGCCTGATCTGTGCTGTACAGAATTTTAAATAAATATATATATATATATTTAAACTCTCTTTATTTTTCATATTTCAAATTGATCGTATTCGCGCATCGAACCTCGGATTTCGACGCACAATATCTTGATTTGACCGTTTCTGAACACTGATCAAAATGAGTATAATATTGATATATTTTCGGTCGAGTTTCGAATACCTGAAATTTTCAGATACGGTTTTTGTTTAAGGTTAAATTTTGTAATTTAAAATATCAAACGACCTCCGATTGACGAACGGTCGATTCCGCTGGTTTTGTATCGTCGAATCGGATCTCATGATGGTCTCGGTTTGTTTTGCCGTTTCCGAATTTGCGTCACTGTTTTTCACGGCACGCATTACGAAGGGACCGATTTTTGGTCGATTTCGTCCGAACGACTTTTGATTCACTACTAATTGGTTGTTTTAGATTGTTTAGTACTGACCGACAGCGTTATTGGGTTCATTAGACCCAAAATCGGACGAGTTCGGGTGTACGCGAATTCCCGGATGTTACATAGTTTACTAATTTTTGTTAGAGTATGTGTCATTTATACGTACGATGGGTAAATGGATCCTATCAAAACCCATTTACCCCATCCAGAATTTAATCCCATATCTATCGGTGGTGGGACTTGGAGGATACGAGGAGGTTATATAAGAAGCCCTAGACCTCCTGTATTTAGTGAGAAAGTGCAATGCATAAATCAGCCCTTTGAGGCGTTCTCCCGTGGTTTCATCCCGCTCTTCATGGAGTAAGGTTCTACGTTAAAAATCATGCGTTCTTTCTTGTTTATTCTTCTACCTCTAATACTTCTCTTCCGCGGTATTTTCTAACGTGACATCAGCGCCATGTTTATTTTCTAATATGGTATCAGAGCAGGCTCATTATCGAGGATTTTAAGTTCTTTATTTTTGTTTAAGATTCGATTCAATTATTATTCGGTGTTGAAGATCATTTTTATAAAGATCTGTTCATGATCTGTCCAAGTTTCCAGAAATTTTGGGATATCCTTATAAATCCTAATTTCTGCATGTTACAAGATACCATCCTGAAGATCAATAAATTTTAGGGTTCTAGTCAGGAACCCAAGATCTAATTTCCCTTCAAGCCACGCCACGCCGCACGCCTCCATGCTCCATGTTCTGATGCTCCAAGTTCAGGTATCCTCCATCTCATAGGCGATGGTGTAGCAAGAGCCTCCAACCTTGCGACCCTCCAAGCCGTATTTCTCGTGCGTTGGCCTCCAAATTAGCCTCTAAGCAGAGACCAAGGCAACAATACAACCTCCTGGTGGAGCCCATTCCCGTAAGCGGTGATGGCTGCCACCTCCAAGCAGCGCTCCATTGCTCCAAATAGAGCATCACTGACCCTCCAAGCCGCTACTCCAGGTGGCGGAGGCCGTTCTAGGGCGACACCTTTCCACCTTCCTCCTCATTCCAATCCTTTAGGCGGCACCACGCGGGTTGCATCTTCTCCAGAAGTCATCCAGCACCGCCATCCTCTACTCTGCGACGCCTCCAAAAAATCCCAGTTCCCGTTCCCAGGCAGCACATCACAAGGTTATGATCTCCTAACATGTCGTCCCTTCGTATATCTCTGGTTTTAGCCGCACCCTCCCATCGATCGGCAGCAGTGCCTTCTCTGGTGGCGCCTCTTCTCTCTCGTGGAGTCTCCTCGAGCAACGACAACAGGACTCAGGGAACACTAAGTCATGCACCATGAGATGGGGGAGGGCCAATCTCCTTGTTCTAAATAGCCCCCTAAGGCCTAACGAGCCCTGTTTGTAAAAAATGGGAAGAAGGAAAGAGAAAAAAGAGGGAGCCCAAGATGGGTCGTACGTGTTATAAAAAAAGGGGAAGGGCCTCTTAAAAAAATGAAAATTTCTTTTGAAAATGGCATGCACATAAGAAAAGCCATACGCTTGAAAAAAGGAATGTGATGGCTATTTAATAAAAAAATTGAAATAATATGGAAAAATTGATTGCTTTGCAAAATAAAAAATTGATATAGTAAAAAAATTGTGAGAAAAAATGAGATCGGCTTATTTGGTGTTTGTCTCTCCCGATTTTGTCTTCTCCCAACTTTGTTGATGCCAATATTTTTCTAAAAAGTATACGAGAAAGGGGAAGTATTATGTAGAGTTATAAGGTACAGATTCAGATTCTCAGCCAAGCAGATTTTTTCAGACTCTACAGTTCAGATGTTCAGACTCGATGTTCAGATATTTTCCGAGTCTGCAGTTCGATGTGCACATGTCTGCCATCATTTATTGTGGTCTCCATCTTTTATTTTGATCAGAGTTTTCATGCATACCATAAGGACTCTGGAATATAGTTCCCATTCCCTATGCCATGTGTGCTAGGGTTTTCATGAGGTTTCATAAGGCTTCCATAGTAGAGAACCAGTATGAGAGAGACAGTTTTCCGACGAGTAGACTTCTTCAAACTCCATTCTGCAGTGACCGTGGACTCCGACGAGGATGTCTCCACGACTTTTCTAGTTCGACACTTTCAGAGATCCGACAGGTTGTGGAGAGCCAGAGTTCCGACGAAGAAACTCATTACTAGTTGCAGTGACTCTGACAGACGCAGTACAAAGCACATGCTCTCCGGCGAGGAGATTCCATTTCAATCACACTCCATCCCGTTCATAATCCGCACCTGCGACAACAGCCGACAGTTGTGCGCATGGAGTTGATATCGTCTATAGTGTCGTGTATTGTGAGTTGAGATTTTTTTGTTTGTCCAAGCTGAGCATTGCATGCTCCAGCTGGGGGTGTGTTAGTGTATGAATCATTCATATGTAAGATAGGTAAATGGATCCTCCAAGATCCATTTACATCATCCAGAGTTTAGTCCCACATCTACAAGTGGTGGGACTTGGAGGGTCTGAGGAGGTTATATAAAAAGCCCATACCTTTTGTATTCAGTTAGAAAGTGGAATTCACAAATTAGCCCTTTGAGACATTGTCTCGTGATTTCATCCCGCTCTTCACGGAGTATAGTTCCACATTAAAAATCTCGCGTTCTTTCTTTTTTATTCTTCTATCTATGATATTTCTCTTCCGCATTATATTGTCTAACATGGTATCAGAGCCATGTTTATTTTCTAACAATTTTACATGTCAGAAACTTATCTACTTGCTTTCTTTTGAAACCATTGAAATAACTGTTATTTATAATAAATTAGATTGTACTCAATCTTTGTTGACATTCTTCTCTCCCTAACATGGATGGCAGGTAAAGCACATGCATCGCAATAGTCCGACAGATGGACCATGAGCTTCCACATTTCAGAAATTTTATTTTTGATGGTATATTTTAATCAATGTACACGATATTGTAAATTCTTATTTCTCTCTTATGTTATATTTTGGGATAAATGTTCAGAATGTCAGCTTGTTTGATACACGTAATATTTTATGGAAATTAATGCAAATATCTCTTGGTAACACTTGTTGTTATGTGGTTGATTATTAAATTGTGAGTGCCATTCGAATAACGAGACATTTTCCCCTCATTTTTGGTGACCTAATGCAATTGATAACGAATGCGGTACTACGAATGTTGTGTAAATGGGTAATCTGGATCCCGAGGCATTTCACAAAATGGTATCATAGCAATGGTACCCTGCTACACACATTCGTAGTATAAAATTCCAACTGCATTAAGTTCTCGAATAGAGATAACCCTCCGATTTACCGTGAGTCTAAGAAGGGAAAGAATGAAATTCAATTTCAACAAATACATGTGTCACCTTTTTGCAATTAATTTCATATTGTATTGCAAGAAGAGGAAAGCATATTTGATGGTTTTTGCGAAAATCAGTTTTTATGACTAATGATGTTGGTTTTCGTGCACAACCATGGTGTCTGGAGTTGTTTAGGAGATGACGGATCATATGGAGCGCATACCAACCTCCCTAATCGACCTCTAGCGGCAACATGTTGCTATGAGAGGTCAACAGGACCAGATATTGGCACAACAGATGGAGATCACATATAGACAGACCGACATCGAGCTGAGGTTCAAGGAGCTGCCTGATTTCACCTATAATCCATGTCAGGACGGAACACGACAGGACCATCCTCAGTTTGTAGAGGTTCAACAGCCTCAGTTTGATGACTTACATAAGATACCAGTACATGGAGAAGTGGAGGGAGATCATGACAAGGAGCCGGACCCTGTACTTTTTACCGACAAGATTGCGCCCGACAACTCTGTCATTCATAAGCATTAGTTGATTTTTACTTCCCATCAGCGAGTAAATATGCACGTGTTCTCGAGCAGCAGGACATCAGATGATGCCGAGTAGTGGATGAAAAGTGTGACGAAGGTACTTCGAATGATTCATGTACCATGAGACATGTGGTTATCTTTTATGGAGTATTCATTGACAGCATTCGTCGAAAGATAGTATGAAGCGACAATTTTCGAGATGGGACGCAAGCCCACATGGGACGATTTCGAGACAAGCTTCAAATCCTACTTATTTCCTGTTAAGTAGTAGGAGTCCCATCGCCAACTATTCGCAGAGCTTTGACATGACAGATGAAAGCTAGAAAATACTTTGTGCTTAGCACCCAGCAGTATTACCACACACCAGCGATTGCACTCCCCCAAGAGAATTTAGAGAAATTCATCAAAGGTACGAGGTAAAAGGTGCATGAGAAGCTAGCCAGACTACGTCTCACATCCATCTTTAAGGATACTAATGCAGTCGAGAAGTTTGAGGACATCAGAGGTAGACATTTTAGGAGATTGTCTGGAGCAATACTTGCACCACAACGGTCATTCAGACCGATACGACGATCGCTTCAATAGCAGAGATCAGCCAAGCGGTTTCATCCTTCAAGTTCACCATTTTCAGGTGGTACTCCCTCATCTTCAGCGACTTCTATAGGAGGAGCACTAGCCAAATATGGTACCAGTACGGTACGACCATCTGGGTCACAAAGAGTACAGAGACACCCGGCAAGACCGACTCGGAGCATTGACACAACTACTACGCCTACCCCGTCTGTGCGATGCTACTTGTGCAACCAGTGGGATCACTGTCGGTATCAGTGCCCCCAAGCTTGTAATGAGCCTCGACTACAGCCATATCCTTCTCAGCGACAAACACATCATACTAGGAGTTTCCGTGGTAGGAACTCCAACTTCAGGAGGCTGGAGAGATAGAAACAGAGTGTGGCCGGTTCGAGCATCGTACCAGCTAGGCAGGATCAGTTACATGCAGTGACTGAGGAGCAAACACGATCAACAACTACTATGGTGAAAGGAATTGTCTCAGTTTTGACCTCATGTTTCCAAGTTTTATTTGATTCTGGAGCGACTCAATTCTTCATTGCTTAGAGATTACTAGCTTCAATAGGTAGAGTTGTAGTCCCTAAATACTCCATATCACATCTGTAAGCCAAGTGGCCATATATTCATCATTTTCTTGGTAGTCAGAGGGTTACCAGTGTTGATTGGCGGTCACGAGATGAGCACAGATTGTCTCTTACAATAGCTTGATGTGTTTGATCTTATCTTGGGTATGGATTGGTTGTCAGCTCATCATGCACTGGTTGATTGTTCTAAGAAGGCAATTGTCTTCAAGATTCCAGACCTACCAAAGTTTATTTTCGAGGGTACCATACATGACTCCAAAATGGAGTATATTTCAGTGTTGAGAGCTCAAAGACTTGTTGATCAAGAGTGTGTCACATTCCTAGCTTATGTTCGAGAGACATCTGATGGAGAGCTAATGACCTAGGATATCAGAGTAGTATCAGAATACCCATACGTATTTCCTGATGATTTACCAGGGTTACCTCGTGAGATAGATATTTAGTTCGAAACCAAATTACCACTAGATACACATCCGATCTTGATAGCTCCCTACCGCATGGCATCAACTGAGTTGAGAGAGCTGAAGGTACAATTATAGGAGTTACTTGACTTGGGTTTTGTGAGGTCGAACACTTCACCTTGAGGTGCTCCAATTCTTTTTGTCAGGAAGAAGGACGAATCGATGAGATTATGCATTGCTTATTGACAACTGAACAAGACAACGGTGAAGATCTGATATCCCTTTCCACACATTGGTTACTTATTTGATCAACTACAGGGAACTTCGATGTTTTGAAAGACTGGTCTTATATCAAGATATCATCAATAGAGGATTAAATAATCCGAAGACAACTTTCAGGACACGATATGGGCACTACGAGTTTGTTGTGACGTCGTTTGGGCTCACAAATGCCCATGCAGCATTCATGAATATGATGAACATGATTTTCCATTCATACTTGGACAAATATGTGGCCATGTTCATTGGCAATGTACTGATATCTTCTCGAAATGAATGGGATCATGTAAATGATCTCAAGATAGTCCTGGACACACCTCGAGAGCACAAGTTGTATGCCAAGATGAGAAAGTGTGAGTTATGGTTATCCCAGGTCTCATTTCTTACGTATGTCATTTCTGGAGCATGTATCGCAGTTGATCTTGTGAATATTGGAGCTGGTATCATAGATTTCTGGAGTAACCCAAGACAATCACTCAGATTCGTATCTTCCTTGGATTAACGAGATATTATAGACGTTTTGTCAGTGATTTTTACTGAGTAGTTCTTCCCTTGACATGATTAACACAGAAGATAGTTTCTTTCATTTGAGACGACCCATGCGAGCAAGCCTTCAAGACATTAAAGGAAAGATTGACTACTGCACCTATTCTTGCACTTCCTTCAGGCACTCAGGATTATATAGTAAATACATATGCTTTAGGAGAAGGTTTAAGAGCGGTTCTGATGCATCGAGGTCACGTGATTGCATATGCATTACATCAGTTGAGGCTATTGAGGGGAAAGAAAAAGATGTATTCCATCTAACCATATATCTCTCGTATATAGGAGAAAAGCATTGAGGGTAATTTACATAAACGAGACAATAGAAATAAACAATATAAAAAAAGATATAGCATGACTATCTTAACACTCCCCCTCAAGCTGGAGCATATATATTTTTTTTAGGCTCCAAAAAGGGGGACACACTCGAAGGTGCTCACCCCAATGCATTAAAAAGAGAAAGAAATACTTACAAGGGGGAATGGAAGATCAGAAAACAAAAAGCAAGGTTACAGGGGTGTAAGCAAAGGGCGTTACCCCCGCAGCAAAAACATCATGTTACATTGAGGTCCAGTCACGTAGGAAGCCGGAGGCCGAGGAGCGAATGTTCTCCAAATAGAACCGCTGCCCAACAAAGATAACTTCATTTCGTCCCAACCAAAGGCTCCAAAGCCGCACAATTGGTTCCAGCAGCGATAACCGCGGTCGCCCCCTATCACAGAACAAGCTATGACAGAAAGATGCAAAAGAAGACAGATCCAGCCAACCCAAGTCCTCCCACAGGGCACAAACACATCTGCAATGAAGGAAAAGGTGATCAATACTTTCCGTCTCCATGTCACAGAGGCCACAGGTAGGCGAAGAATTCGGAAACAGCCTAGCGCAGCGATCACGAGTTAGCAATCTTCCCCGACGGAGAAGCCAAAGGAAAATACCAACGCGCTAAGGGAGCTTGAGCCCCCACAAGAATCTGCAGTCTCTCAAGAAAATGACATCAACCCTTGAAAAGTTAGGCAAGATAGTCTTATAAGCGTCACCGATAGAGAAGGAGCCATTCTTCCAAGCCAAATAGTCACGGCCCCGAGAAGGCACGGGGGCTTCATCAAGAGAGGAAATGAGAGAAATATAGTCGAGCGTCCGCTGATCCGACAAGAGTTCAGAAATTGGAGGGCACCAAGCACGCCCATCCCAGCAACAGGCCACCGTGACAACCTTGTTGTTCACCAAAGCGTAAAGGCGGGCGTAGAGATTCCGTAAGGGCCCCCTTCCCGTCCAGTCGTCCTCCCAGAAACGAATCAAATTTCCATCACCGAGCTTAATAGAAAATAAAGAGCGATTTCGGTTAAGAGCGTCCATCACCCCCCGCCAGAAAGATGATAGCTGACCCTGATAATTTCCACGAAAAGCCGAAACATAGCCATCCCCAGCCGCAACCCTCAAACAGTTTAACAAGAAATAGTCCTCCCTACCCCAAATTCTCGCCGCCCATTTGAGCAAGAGAGCATCGTTCACCGTCGCCAGGCGCCTCACGCCCAGCCCTCCCTCCTTCTTAGGCCGCGTGACCTCCTCCCAGGCTACCAGGTGCACGCCCTTCCCCCCTCCCCCCTTCTTCCCCCACAAGAATCCCCGCATACACTTCTCCAAACGCGAACGAACTCCCTTTGGCATCCCACGCACCGAGAGGAAGTAAATAGGGATGGAAGATAAAACCGATTTGAGAAGCACTAACCGCCCACCACGGGAGAGAATAGCCGCGCGCCACCCAGCCAAGCGATGCTCTAGCTTTTCGATAATTGACTTCCAATCACGAATGCGCGCGCGGCCCACCGTCAGAGGTAAACACAAGTAATCAAAGGGGAGATCGGAGGCAGGACAGTCCAGCAATCGCGAGCACTCCGCAGCCTCCGCCGCGGACAAGGAGAAAGGGACAACCTTTGATTTGTTGCCATTTATTTGAAGACCCGAGAGCTCGCTGAAAATTTGTAGAGTAGTTGCCATAGGGGAAACATTCGAAGAACCCCCCTCGATGAAGCAAATGGTATCATCAGTAAATTGAACAAGCGGGACGTGGTAAGGGCCAAATGAACACCCACGAGACAGCCCAGCCGCAACAACACCCTCAATCATGCGCGGCAAAACATCTACCGCCAAAACGAAAAGGAGAGGTACAAGGGGGCACCCCTGACGAATCCCCCTACGAGGTTGGAAAGTGCCCCCAACCGAATGACCATTGAGCATAAGTGAAAGGGATGCCGTTGACACACAACGCCGCATCCACGAAATCCAGGTCGAGGGGAACCCCCTTCTCCAAAGAACGGACCATAAGAACCGCCAATCAAGAGTATCATAGGCCTTCGCAAAATCAATTTTCCAAAGAACCCCCTTTGAGGCATTCTTCCGCCACGCCGCAATGATCTCCGAAACAACCGCATAACAATCTGAAATCTGCCTTCCACGCACGAAAGCGGACTGCACAGGCGATATGAGCGAATCAAGGAGTGGGGCCAGGCGCCGCGCCAGGGCCTTGGCGATAATTAAGTAGATCGCATTAGAGATGGAAATAGGCCGGAAGTCCTCAATCTGAGTAGCCGAGGTGGATTTTGGTATAAGAACAATATGAGACCGATTGAGTATATCGAAGCCATCGTTACCCTCGCAGAAGTCCCGCGCCACATCCAAAACATCGTTGTCAAGAACATCCCAGAAATCCTTGTAAAAACAAACCGGGAAGCCATCAGGCCCCGGCGCAGCATCAGAATTGAGGTCCCAAACGGCCCCCTTGAGTTCCTCCATAGAGAGCGGGCGCACGAGCGCCTCCGCGGCAGACGCTGGGAGAGCAGGAGCCCCTTGGCCCGACCACCGCCACTGTCGCGGAGCCGGGGACCCAAACGCGGCCCGAAAATAATTCCCCACAGCCACCCCCACATCATTCTCCCCCTCAAAAAGCGCACCGCTGATGGAAATAGATGAAATAGAATTCGAGCGGAGGCGGCCCCTCACCACCCTGTGGAAGTACGCAGAATTGGCGTCCCCTTCCTTGAGCCACCTCACCCGTGAGCGTTGACGCCATTCGATCGATCTCTTTCGATCCTCCATCCGCGCCGTCTCAATGGCGGCCGCGCGCTCAGCCAACTCCCCCGGAGTCAAATCCCTTTCGTTCTCGAGAAGGTCAAGCCGCAAAATCACAGCATCAGCCGCCAAGCGAGCACAAATACGAGCCTGCCGCGTCTCCCGTTTGAAGGAAGCGAGAACCGCTCACAAGGAAGAGATTTTAAGGTCAAAGCGACGAGCGGCATATCCCGCAAAAGAGGTCTGGTCCCAATGATTCCGAACAAGATCCTTGAACCCCGGCTCGAGGAGCCAACAACGCTCATAGCGGAAAAGCCCACGAGGATTCTGCTCATCCCCGGAATCCCAAATGATGGGATTGTGATCAGAGAAGGAGCGAGGACGAGAACTGACCGCACAAAGGGGAAATGCCTCCATCATGCGAACATTGGCCAAGAAGCGATCAATCCGCGACCGGGAAGAATTCGATCTCCAAGTGTAAGAGATATCATTTGGCACCAGCCCCTCCAGGGCCAAATCCCGAATAAAGTCCATAAAGTCCCCAGAACCGGGATCGCTGCCCCCACGAGCACGGGGACGATCCTGCGAGAGCAATGTGACATTAAAGTCACCCCCCAATAGCCAAGGTAAATCACCAAAAGCAAGCGCATCCTCCCGAAGGTCCTCCCAAAGATCCCTGCGAGCGATGTGAGAATTTGGCCCATAAACAGAAGTGAAGGCGACTCGCATATTAGTTTCAGACAAAGTCAGCACCACGGAAACGGAGTGACGCCCGATCCTCATGGATGAGAATGAGAGGCGCGAAGAGCGCCAAGCCACAAATAATCCGCCGCTCGCGCCATTCGTGTCCAACGAGCGAAATGCATCCAACCCACCAGCACCAAAGGACCGCCATAAATCATCATCCAGCAGAGCCAGCTTGGATTCTTGTATAAAAGCGACGTCGCAACCCCACTCCAAAAGACGAGCACCCAGAATTCAGTGACGGTGAAGGTCGCAAAGGCCACGCACATTCCAAGACAAAATCTTCATTAACAACAACGGGGACCCCAGGAAACCTCCAAACTAAAAAGCCAGTATCATATTCCAGGAGGCGATCGCCTCACCAAACGAATTAAGCCTGAAGCATCAGCCACCGCATCGCGAAGCGAGATAGAAGAAGAGTCTCTGCTGGGAGAAGAGTGGGACGCACCTCCAAGGCGGGAAGACCGCCTTCGACTGTAGGACCGTCCAAATCTTGAAGGGGGAGAGTTGACCACAACGACGTCAAAGGAAGCTCCGCCGAAAAGGTTAGCAACTCCCGCAGACCCTACACCGCCCGACGAACCCCTCGAAGGGGGCCTCCCATGCCGCGGCGGGGAGAAGGCGAAGGAATCTTCGGGGAAGGTTGAAGCAGAGTCCAGCAAGAAGAACGGAGTAGGGTATACGTCCTCCAGAAGGGCCATGGAGCTGGGGGCCACCGAACTGATGGGCATAGGACAGGAATAATCAGAACTCCAATAAAGGGATTCGGATAACCCGGCCGGGTCGGACACCAACCGATTAGAAAGTCCATAAGAGACAACAGCAGATCCGAATGAAGAGCTGAAAAGTGGCCTAGCCACGTGTCCAGAGCGGTCCAAATGCAAAGAATCCCCCGACCAGATGGAGGGAGATGAAGGGGTCAAATCCACTTCGAGAATATCCACCGCCACCAAATCATGACCGCCACTCACGTCCCTAGGCGTTGCAAATGATAGCCTCGAACCGCTGGCCTCCCCAAGCGACGCCTCGAAAAAATCCCCATGCGACGCTTCGAATATATCCCTGGGAGATGACACGTGTCGCGAAGAATCCGAACCGTCCGCCCTCGATGGAGAGGCCGGATGGCCACCGTGCAAGGCCGAGGAAGGCGGTGAAGGATCGGACACCGGCGGCGGCAAAATGAGGATTTTCAGCTTGAAAGACCATGAGCCCATGAGCAACCGCTCGAAGATGACCTTACCCTCCATAGCCTCAAGAAAGCGAGGAGAACACTCAAGAAGAATCGTCGTGCAGGCCCAGTCAGCCCCTGGCGCTAAGCCATCATCCAGGACAGCTAGGACTTGCCCCCAGCTTCCGATCACCTTTGAGAGCACAGCCACTGTGCGAGAAAGGAATGGGACCCCCCGCACCTCTGCGACACAGACCTCAGTAAGAGTCACCGCACCATCCGCTACGCGAAGCGGTCGCCACTTAACATCAGGACCGCCAAATCCACGGAAGAGGCTCTCCCGTTACACCGAGGAGAGCCCGCGAACACAACAGCGCAGCGCGTCAAGGATGACGAAGTCGCCGTCAAAGCCATCGCCAAGGAACGTAATCGTTGTCGAGCGGATGTCATCCCAGGAAAGAGCTGGACTAAGCCTGACACCAACAGCAACAAGGTGTCTCAAGGAAGAATCTCGCCTGCCCGCGAAAGCCCCGCCGCCATGCAGCCCCGCACCCAGCCTCGCCGAACCGCCCACTGGCTCCTCAACCCCCCTCCCCCCACCAACGGCAGCCCGACCACCAAGCTCCTTGTTGAATAAAACCTCCTGCTTCACGACTTCCGCATTCACAGGTACCGAGCCATGCACAGGTACCGGGTCATGCACAGGAATGCCCGCGTAGGGCCGAACCTGCGCATCGCCTCCCACACCCAACGCCGAATCCGAGCCCAAGTCATCCACCACCACAGGTGCAGGAACGCCAGCCGCCTCACAAGCAGGAGCACCCCCCAACGCCACCACGGTTGCACCAGCACCGCGAACCACATCCGCAAAAGAGCGAGCATCGCGAACACCATGAGAAGCACCACGATCCGCTCGTGAGAATGACCGCCGCGAGGCCACGCGTTGTCCGGCGCGACCTCCCTCACGCGAGAACCAGCAAGCAGCCATGCGATGTCCCACTCTGCCACAGTGGAAGCAGCGGGGCGGAGCATCACACGCAGAGGCAATGTGGCCACGCTTACCACATCGGAAACACTTACGACCTGGCTTGGCATGCGAGACCCGCCTCCAACCAGCGTCCCCATCGATGTCGCGCTCCGCCTGAGCATCGCTTCTGCCTCCACGCACCTTTGGTCGCCACGAGAGACGCTTCGCCATCGTCATCAAATTTGATTCTGGAGCATATATATCTATCGTTCTCAACTTGGAACAATAATGATGGAAAGGACCTTTAGCCAGAGCCTTAGTAAGCATGTCTGCAATCTGATCTCCTAATGCTACAAATGTTGAAATAAGGCCTTTAGGGATCAGATCACGAGTATAATGACAATCCACCTCAATGTACGTTGTCCTTTCATGAAATGTTGGATTATTAGCTATAAACAAAGCCCCTGATCACCACATTAAAGATGCATAGAAAGAGGTACTTCAATTGTTAAATCGGTCAGGATAGATTTGACCCACATCATTTCAGTACTACCTTGGGCCATTGCCCTATATTTTGTTTCTGCACTGGATCGAGCAACAACAATTTGTTTCTTACTCTTCCATGAGACTAGTGAGCTGCCAACAAATACAATGAAGCCTGAAGTAGACTTCTTGTCACTAGGGCACCCGACATAATCTGCATCTGCACACCCTGTAACTAAGAAAGATGTATCTCTTCTAAATAGAAGATCTGCACCTGGAGATGACTTCAGATATCCCACGATCATGAAAGCTACATCTATGTGCACTTGCATGGGTTGCTCCAGAAACTGACTTAGTCCACTCACAACAAAAGATATATCATGCCTGGTAATAGTAACATACAACAATTTCCCTACTAGCTCTCTATATCGTCTCTTGTCCAACTCCTTAGATCTGCCATCATAAAGCTTCGCATTAGGATCCATCGGGGTAGTAGTTGATCTACATCCTGTCATCCCTGTCTTAGATAGAAGATCGGTGACATGCTTTCTTTTTGTCATGACCATACCGTGCTCATTTCGTGCAAATTCCAGTCCAAGGAAGTAATGAAGCGTCCCAAGGTCCTTGGTAACAAACTGCTGTCTAAGGAAATCCTTAGCAGCTTGAATGCCTTGTTCATCGCTGCCAGTGATAACAATGTCATCAACATAAATCAAGATGACAACAATACCTCTGGTGTCTCTTTACAAAGAGAGTATGATCTGCAATAGATCTGACAAACCCCTTCTGTTCCGAGAGCTTCTGAAACCAAGCCCTTGGATTCTGCTTAAGGCCATATATAGCCTTACGAAGACGGCACACCATACTGGACTCCCCCTCATCAGCAAACCCAGTTGCCTGCTGCATGTATACCTCTTCCTGCAAATCACCATAGAAGAAAGCATTCTTCACATCCAATTGGAAAAGTGGCCAATCCCGTACCACAACAACAAAAATAAGATCCGCAAGGTAGAGTGACATGCTACAGGAGAAAATGTGTCCTGATAGTCCACCCCATATGTCTGGGTGAACCCACGAGCAACTAGCCTGACATTGTATCTGTCTACAGTACCTTCAGCCCCGTGCTTGACAGTTGACAGTAAATACCCACTTGCTACCAATAACAGACGCACCTGGTGGAGCATGGACCACACTCCACGTACCTCGTGACTGTAGAGCCACCATTTCCTCCTCCATAGCCATACGCCATTGACTGCTCTACGCGACTTCCTGATATGATCGGGGTATCTCTACAGGAGACAAGCCCAGAAGAAATTGCTGAAAATCCTTGGAAAGACGTTGCAAGGAAACATGAAAACTCAAAGGATACATAGTGCATTCTCGTTTCTTCCGCCGAAGTGCTATACGTATATCCAAATCGTCAGTAGGAGTAGTAGAGACACTACCTGCACCTTGTAGCTCATTCTGTACATGGAAATCACCCATGCAATTGGAAGAACTGAAATACTCAATACATACCTCGGGCGTGCTGGATAATGGAGGAGGCGCATGAGCACGGGGCCTTTGCTTGTAGACCTGTGGAAATAAGCCAGGAGGCAGAGGTAGAGGTGGCGATGATGGTGAAGGAGGAGGTGGTGGTGGTAGTAATGGAGTAGAGCATGGTAATGGCGGAGGAGGAGGCATATAGATCTCTTCTCGATCCTCTAAAGGAGTAAGCATGTCACCTGTAGGAGAAAAATACATAATGGACGCAAGGAAGGTGACATCAACACTGACAAAATACCTTCGTCGACAGGAGGTCAAAACAACGATATCCCTTTCGGGTTTTGGAATACCCAACAAACACACATTTAACAGCTCTAGGAGAGAGCTTGTCAAGACCAGGGGAGTGTTGATGAACAAACGCAACCGAACCAAAGACACGAGGTGTAAGTGTAGCACCTGCTTTTCAATTAAACCCGAACTCAACCCGATTAGGGTCCGATTAACCCAATAAAGTTATCTGGCAACATTAAATAACTTAAATCGACCAATTGATAATGAATCAAAAGTCGTTCGGGCGAAATCGATTAAAAATTGATCACCTCGTAATGCGTGCCCAAAAAAGCCACGATGCAAATTTAGAAACCGCGAAACGAACCAAGACAGCCTAAAAATCCGATTCGACGAAACTAGACCAACGGAATCGACCATTTGTCAATCGAAGGTCGTTTGACATTTTAAAACCACAAAATTTAAACCCAAACTGAAATCGTATCTCAAAAATTTTGGGGATCCAAACCCGATCGGAAGTATATCAATATTATACTCATATCGACCGTCATTCTGAGATGATTGAAATGAGATACTTTGCGCCGAAATCCGACGCTTGATGCGCGATTACGGTCAACATGAAGTATATCAAAATAAGGTTGGTTTAATTTTTTTTTAAAAAAAAATTTACTGTTAACATACTGCGTAGCAGACTGTACTACAGCAAAATATATATATATATATATATATATATTAAAAAAATAGGAGAAAGGTTCCCAGAACCTCCCTCTCCTTATTCCTCCCTCCCTATTTCCCTATAAGAATCATCCGAGGCCTCCTTTCCCTTCCTCTCCCTTTCATCTCTCTCATTTCTCTCATAAAACCCCCATTGATTTTCCTCAAGAACAGCTTGGAGTTGCTGTTCTGACTTCTGAATTTCCAGTATTGCATGTTGTGATCTCCATTTTAGATTTAAAATAAAGGTACAATCCCTCTTCTATATCTCCTATTAATTCCAAAGTTAGGTCTCTAACTCCCTCTTCTTTCTTCATCTCTCCCATAAGTTCTTCCCTTTTTTTCTTCCAAACTCTCCAACAAAGGAGAAAAATCGGGCATTCTCTCCACACAGTGTTGCAGTTTGGCTCAACAAAACTGCAGGTGCAAATTCCAGGGGCAGCAGGTGGCCATTGCATGCCTTTGCAAAATTAGTCTCCAAACTTTGGAAGATCAAAGGTACCTTCAACCCCCACTTTTGCCTCCACGCATGATGATTTGTTCTTGATTCCTCTTCCTAAACCCTTTCTTGAGTCTTGTGTAATGGAGGAGGATAATCTGGGGTACATAAATTTAGGCTCACCAGTTAGAAGTTGGGCTAAGAAGATATCTCAGAATGATTGAGACATATTCCCTCAAGTCTTCATAGCAAACACGTTTTTAATAAATTTGACTAACGGATTTACCATCTATTTTGAAATAAGCAGTGCTATATATTATTATTACCTTTCTAGTAAATTGAATTCAATATAAATAACTTTTTAGCTGGAAAATGATTGTCTGACTAGTTACTGGTAGTTAATGTTCCATAATTAAAATATACATATAATTATATACATGGTAACATTAGATATTCTTTCATTATAATTATCTTGATATTCTGGCACTGAGTAGACAATGCATAAATTCAATGGTACACAAAATGGATGTACCACATATGCTCTGTTTTCAAAAAGAAAAATTTTCCTGCCATTGAAGCATATGGGACCAGTATTTTATAAGATATGAACCAATTTAAATAATAATATTATCTCTTCAGAAAAAAGAAGCCATCTCGTATTTCAAGGTTCCCCTCTACAATAAGAGTAGATAAGAAACTCTGTAATTGCTAAAAGGATTTGGCACAAGTAAAATCTGCTCGGGAACATCTACTACATGGGTTCCAGACTTATTATTAGTAAAGATATGTTTTATAATTTCAATATTCATGGGATTATTTATTCACACTTATTATCTATGACTATTTCCATAATTTGGGTTAAGGTATCACTGTCCTAATGGTGTACCCGACCATATTAAATAATATCAACTCGAATCATTAACAAGATTAAATGATTCTCTAGCTATTAGTTAAAAAGATGTTGCAAACATGACAGTATAAATCTATTACATGATTGTAGTATACGCAGTGCACCCGTCAAAAATTACAATAAAAAAATAATTAAATAAATATGGAAGCCAGTCTGTCAATAAGTTATCAATTAGCAACTGAGTACAAAAATAGATTACGATGGGTCTGTTGCATCAAGCTGTTGGTAATGGGTAGATAGAAGCATGGGTATAATGTTTGTTTTCATGACAATATGATCATTTATTTTTAATGAAATAACTCAAAAGTGATTGAATCAATGATTTCTTATGATCAATAAAATTTCATCAAATGATCCGTTGAGTATGAGTCACTATCTATTGGTAAATATTACTAATACCATCGACCCAAAAAGCATGAATATATATACAGTTAATCACAGAAAAGATCGAGAATTGTAGAGACCGATATTATTATATGTTATGTACCTTTTCATAATTTCTTATTGTTCTCTGGACTACTATGTATTTTACCCGTAAGGCCTCTCCCTATATAAGAGAGGCTAGGGTTCCCTTAAATAACAGATCGCTTGTTTTACCCAACATGGTATCAGAGCCAGAACCCTAGGGTCTCTCACCCGCCCCCTCCACCCTCTTTTTTTCCCTCTCTCTTCGCCGCCTACTCCCGGCCTCGGCCCCGGCCCCGCCCCTCAGCGCAGCCCCTCGGCCCCTCGGCCCCTTGGTCACCGCCGCCCCAGCCCCTCGGCCCCGCTACCGCCTCTTGGTCGGTTCCCATCTCGCTGGCTTAGCCCTAGCCGGCGTCAGCCCTTTCTTGCCGCTTCAGCTGTAGCTGCCTCCTTCACCGTATCCATGGAGTTGGGTGTGTAAGATCTACATACACGCTCAAATCCTATGCCATTTGTCTAGACACCTGTATCTTTGTCTACAAACCCTAGTACTTCATCTCTGGCGTTATGTCAGACTCCAAGATTGATATGCCCTCCATAGACGCGTTCAAAGGTCCCGTGCCGATAGTGAAGATGGATGGGATGAATTATGAGCTCTGGGCGATGCAGTTCATGAGCCTCATGAAGTCAAACCGTAAGAATCATATTCTTACTGAGGAAGAGCCGACAGAGAAGACAGGGATATATGCCTCGTGGGAGGCTGATGATTCCTATGCCAAGGTTTGGCTATCAGGCACACTGACGATGGAGATTGCCAATGATGTACTCCATCATCCCACTGCCAAGATGATGTGGGATATTCTGGCTGCAACGTATTCCCATGTGCGGAATGAGATCAAGATGTTACAGCTTCAGCATGATATATTCATGATGACGCAGAACGGCTGACCACTTCACTCCTTGTACACATCCCTGAGAGGGATGTTTGAGAAGTTATACAGTACAATTCCGCTCACAGCGACTCTTGAGAAACATAAGACATTTCGGAATGCCACCATGGTGGGTGTTCTACTTGCAGCCCTAGATCCTGAGTACGAGGCCACCCGCTCTCAGATTTTGGCCGATGCAGTTATTCCTCCAATGGAGGATGTTTACCAGAGGCTCAGTCACATATCAGTTTCTTCCAGCTCATCTACTCTACCCCCATCGACGATGGCAGTATCGCGTGTGAGAGGTGGCCAGTTTTCTGGTCGTGGACCCCGTGGTAGGGGTGGTTGCTTTCGTCAGCCATGTTCGTACTGTCACCGCACAGGTCACTCGGAGGATACATGCTACTCTAAGCATGGGTTCCCAGCATCGGCTCGTGTAACCGAGCATGCTCTGCCCCAGTTAGCATCCAATGCAGACAATCGTTTCAAGGAGCTTGTGGCACGTATACGTGATATTATGCCACAATCATCTGTTGATTCTTCTAGTGGACCTTCAGATGTTGCTGGTACAGCTTCTGCTAGTTCCTCTGCTGCCGCTAGTACCTCAGGTATTGCCACTGCATTTACGTCTTGTCATGATATATCTGATTGGATTATAGATTCTGGTGTCATACATCACCTCTGCCGAGATCGAGAGAGACTTGAGTTCAACATGGTCCAGAATTCTGCACACAGTCTCTCTCTCAGTTTCTCTCGTCGAAGGGCATTATTCACCAAACTACTTGTGTTTACACATCTCAGCAGAATGGTGTGGCAGAAAGAAAGCACTGTCACCTTCTTGACATTACTCGAACTCTCCTTATTCAGAGTTGTGCTCCTATCTCTTTCTGGGGGGATGTTGTTCTTACAGCTTGCTACCTAGTCAATCGTATGCCGTCATCTGTCCTTGATGAGAAAATTCCTCTTTCTATCATTTTTCCTGATAAGGAATTATTCTCACTTACTCCTCGTGTTTTTGGTACAGTTGCATTTGTTCATCTCCTGACTCCTGGACTTGACAAACTCTCTCCTAGAGTTGTCAAGTGTGTCTATGTCGGTTACTCTCGGACTCAGAAGGGCTATCGCTGTTATGACCCCATCACCAAGAAACACTTTGTCAGTGCTGATGTCACGTTCTTTGAGTCTTTTATGTATTTTCCCCTGTAGGTGACAGGCTGGTACCATCCACTACCAACAATGATGTCTATGTTCCTCCGCCTCCTGGTTGGAGTTCACCTGAGTCCACTCCTGCTCCAGTTACCACGTCATCTTCACCACCACCACCTCCTCCACCACCACCTCCACAACCTCCTATTCCACCTTTACCAAAATTCTATACGCATCGGTCCGGTCCTGTTCAGGCTACACGTCAGACATCCATCACGCCTCAGGTATGTTCAAATGGCATTATTACTGACGGGTCAGATATGGTACATGTGCAGGATTCTTCATTGCAGGAGGAGAATACAACATCCAGTACAGTGGACGTTGACCTTGATATTCCTATTGCTATCAAGGTCATCGTCCCTTTGCTTCCCAGGTGTCTTTTCATCGCCTCACAGGCGACTTTCAGCAGTTTACTGCAGCTTTGTCTTCCGTGGACATACCACAGACCTATCAGGAAGCTATGAAGATTGATTGTTGGCGAATGGCTATGGAAGACGAGATGTGTGCCCTACAGTCTCGTGGCACATGGAGCTCGGTTAATGCTCCTCCTGATGCATCGATTGTTAGCTGTAAATGGGTATTCACAGTTAAATACTATGCTGATGACAATCTAGATCGATACAAGGCACGCCTGGTCGCACGAGGTTTCACACAAAACTATGGCGTGGACTATATGGATACTTTTTCTCTGATTGCTCGTCACTCTACTCTTTGCATTCTCTTATCAGTTGTTGTGGTACGTGACTAGACTATATCTCAACTCGATGTCAAGAATGCCTTCTTATATGGAGATCTGCAGGAGGAAGTCTACATGCAGCAGCCACCAGGGTTCACTGCTGAAGGGGAGAAGCATATGGTGTGTAGACTTCACAAGGAAATTTTTGGCCTCAAACAGAGCCAAAGAGCGTGGTTCCAAAAGCTTTCCCATCTGATTAAACGACAAGGGTTCAAAAGATCGAATGCAGAGCACTCGTTGTTTATTCAGAAGTCTTCTGCAGGTACGGTTGTCATCATGGTCTATGTTGATGATATTCTAGTTACAGGAGATGATGTTCAGGGAATAGAAAGGGAAAAAGCATTTCTAGGCCGTCAGTTTGTCACGAAGGATCTTGAAACCCTAAGATACTTTCTGGGGTTGGAATTTGCCAGGAATGCACAGGGTTTCGTGATGACCCAAAGGAAGTACATCACATATTTTTTGACTGAAACATGCATGGTTGGATGCAGACCATCGGGTATTCCCATGGATCCAAGCATGAAGTTGTATGATGATGACACTGCTGAAGTAGACAAAAGGAGATATATAGAAATGGTGAGTAAGCTCCTTTATATTACCATAACTCGACCCGATATTGCCTTTGCAGTAAGCCGGTGAGTCAATTTATGGAGCAGCCAAGACAAGTTCATATGGATGCCATATACATGATACTGAGGTATCTAAAGTCTTCTCCAGGTTTAGGGTTGCTATTTTGAAAGGGCATAGATTTATCTATTTCAGCATGTGCAGATGCCGATTATGCAAGATGCCCTAATAATCGAAAGTTGACCTCAAGATTTGTCGTCTTTGTTGGGAGCTCTCTGGTTTCTTGGAAAAGCAAGAAACAAACTATTGTAGCAAGGTCCAGTGCTGAATCTGAATATAAGGCCACGGCGCAAGCAAGCACGGAGATGATGTTGGTTCGATCTACGCTAGAGGATTTACATGTAGTCGTACCTTTACCTATGCAACTTCAGTGTGACAATCAGGCAACATTATTTATTGCCAACAATCCAGCATTCCATGAAAGAACAAAGCATAGTAAAGTTGACTGCCACTGCACTAGAGACTTGATCCGGAGAGGCTTGATATCTACATCTCATGTGAGCTCAGGGTATCAGACTGCTGACGTACTCACCAAGCTGTTGCTCAGAGGACCCTTCCAGAGATGTTCTTCCAAGCTGATCATGATAGACATCTATACTTCACCTTGAGGGGGAATGTAGAGACCGATATTATTATATGTTATGTACCTTTTCATAATTTCTTATTGTTCTCTGGACTACTATGTATTTTACCCGTGAGGCCTCTCCCTATATAAGAGAGGCTAGGGTTCCCTTGAATAACAGATCGCTTGTTTTCCCCAACAAGAATAAGATGGGTATTCAAAGAAGGAAAGTAAATAATGAATCAATGATAAATAGTTATGTCGGTCATGGTGACTTTTACACTTGACCGTGTGCGGTGACTCTCAACTAGGCGGGAGATAGGAAGCCCAGTTCGGGCAGGGGCCGCCAAGTGTGCAGGTCTAGGATTCCAGTGCTTTTCACATTTTTTTTACGTGAGCTCGCAGTGTTTTTACGCCTCGTTGGGATCCCAACTTTGACCAGTTCCACTGACCCCTTTGTTTTAGGATACCCAGGCGGGGGATCCTTAGTTTTCAGTTTTACGTACGAGCTCGTTTTCCCGTTTTCTAGAGCGACTTTTCCGGAGAGTCTCTCACACGTCTCAATAGCGTAGTTTTGGAGTAGTCTTATCCCTCTATTGGATAGCACTTCCAATTAGAGGGCAAGACGGAAGAGCTCTTTTGTTGGTTACCTACCTCGCCGCTTGAGTTTTCTTTCCCCAACAGACTTGGCGATTCTACATTCACATCATCCATATCTACATCTAAATTATCTAGAGATACATCTGAGACAGTTGCTGTTAAGGATTGGAGGAAATTACAATTAAAGTTGAGTTGATTGGAAGTGACTATAATCTGATTTGAAATCCCTTTAAGTTAGTGGACGTGTTGGGAACTTAGTTAGGATGCATTATACAACACCGCATGCCTACGGAGGCATCCCAACTCTAAGGCACTTTTAATACCTTAGAGTCATAGTGTGAGATTACACACAGACCAAGACCACAGACTATCCAATAACTCAAAAGAGTAAATAGAATTAAGAATCAAATCAATCATCAACATATCAGTCCATTATCAAAAACCATGACACAATATCAATGACAAGAAAATAGCATCTACATGTGCCATCAACTATATATATATATATATATATATAAGATCCACAACATGATCTCCAAGACCCAATATCATGATCTTTAAAACACAGGAAATAAATATATATTTAGGGTTTGTCATCTAAACTTTATATATATAGGGGAAGAGTGGGAAAAAGGGGTGAACAAGTGAACTACATACCAAACAGTTGAAAACCCTTCTCTACGCAGGTAATGGTATCTACGCAGGTAGTGGTAGATTTTTCGTCATACATTCCTTTCTACTTGCTCATTTTTGAAAATAATTAAATGCCTGCTTAATTTTTTTTAAGTTTTTGGGAGGTACCAGCGCCCGCTGACGCCTCTTCTTTCCTAACATGTTTTGGCAGGAAAACAACATGTTGTTCAGCAGTTGTTGATGTTTCCCGGCGATAGAGTTTATATCAGACGGTATGTTGCTTTTGTTGCAGTTTTTTTGGTTCACTTTATGATGTAAATGCTTTCTCTTCTATACAAGATTTTGGGATATACTGTGTATACTGGCAGATTTCTTGTACATGATATAATTATATGAAAATTTATGAAATGAAATGGTGATGGTTCTTATTATTCTTATCCTTGTGGTTTATGCAAAGAATGTAAATGCCATATGCAAAAATAGCAGCGTGAAAAATTTTCCTTTTTTTCAGTAGCTTGTGCGATCTAATGCAAATGAAATACCGCGAAAGTGTCGGAAACGAGCACCCGGATCCTTGGGAGTTCACAAGTTTAAAAACTTATAAACATACCGACATATCTGGCATGATTAAGCCTATTTTCTATAACTTCAATTTCAGGGAGACTTATGTTGTATCCAGTAATCATACTATCTAATATATCAGAATTCAACATTTTCAACTAATCAATAGAAATAAATGAAAGAAATATGTTGCAAGAAAAAGAGTGTGTGTTATTTCTGAGAACCCTAGGCTCTCTTATATAGTAGAGAGGCCTATGGGTAAATTACATAAAGTGGAAAACAGAAAAAGATAATAAGAAAGAGATACATATGGAATATGAAAATACAAATATCTTCACACTCCCCCTCAAGATGGAGCATAGATATCAATCATGCTCAGCTTGGATGAACACTTCTGAAATGATCCTCTGAGCAGTGACTTGGTGAAGATATCCGCGGTTTGTTCTCCAAAGCTGACATGGGTAGTAGAAATCAGGCCCTTCTGAATCATGTCTCTAGTGTAATGGCAATCTACCTCAATATGTTTTGTTCTCTCATGGAACGCAGGGTTATTTGCAATGAATAGAGCAACCTTGTTATCACAGTGTTTCTCCATAGGTAGAGGAACCTCTACATGTAGATCGCATAGCACTGCTCGAACCCACATCATTTCTGTGCTTGCTTGGGACATAGCTCTATATTTTGATTCAGCACTTGATCTTGCTACGACAGTTTGTTTCTTGCTTTTCTAAGAAACGAGAGAAGTGCCAACAAATATTGCAAATCTCGAAGTTGATTTCCTATCCTTAGGACAACCTGCATAATCCGCGTCAGCACATGCGGATACAGAGAGTGTGTCTCCTTTCTTGAATAGCAACCCTGAGCCTGGAGATGATTTTAAATATCTCAATATCATGTGTATTGCATCCATATGTACCTGTCGAGGTTGCTCCATGAATTGACTCACTCGACTCACTACAAATGCAATATCCGGCCTGATAATTGTAACATAAATGAGTTTTCCAACCATCTCTTTGTATCTCCTCTTATCAACTTCATCTATATCATCATCGTATAGCTTCATGCTAGGATCGATAGGAGCAGCCGTGGAAGGCTGACATCCAATCATGCCTGTCCCTGCAAGCATATCTGTAACATACTTCCTTTGGATCATCACTAGACCCTGTGCATTCCTATCAAATTCCAACCCCAAGAAATGCCTTATGGTGCTCAGATCCTTAGTCACAAATTTACTGCCCAGAAAATCTTTCGCCATCTTGATTCCATGCGCATCATCTCCTGTAATAATAATATCATCAACATACACCATGATAGCCACAGTACCTCTAGACATCTTCTGCACAAACAGTGAATGGTCTGTATTTGACCGCTTGAATCCCTGTTGTTCAAATAAATCTGAAAGCTTCTGAAACCGCGCTCTTGGACTCTGTTTAAGGCCATATATTGCCTTATTGAGTCTACAAACTTGCTCACACTCCCCCTCATCAGCAAACCCCGGAGGCTGCTGCATATAGACCTCCTCTTGGAGATCTCCATACAAAAATGCATTTTTCACATCTAGCTGGAATAGCGGCCAATCACGTGCCACAGCGTCTGAAAGAAGGACACGCAAAGTAGAGTGTCGAGCAACTGGGGAAAACATGTCCGAGTAATCAACTCCATAGGTCTGAGTAAAACCACGTGCGACGAGCCTTGCCTTATACCAATCAAGGTTGTCATCTGCATGATATTTAATAGTAAAGACCCATTTGCAGCTAACAATAAACGCTCCGGAAGGAGGGGGAACAAGTGTCCAAGTGCCACGGAACTGCAATGCGGCCATTTCTTCTTCCATAGCAAGCCGCCATTTGCTATCTTGCAGGGCCTCCTGATAATTGCGTGGAATTTCTACTGCAGATAGAGCTGCTGCAAATCTCTGGAACTCTCCAGTAAGATGATGAACGGAGACCTGGGAAGCAATGGGATAGGATGCACACGTGCGCCTCTGCTTTCTAATAGTTATAGGCACGTCCAAATTTCCATCATTTGTATCCTGTTGTGTTCCCTGTATCAATAGTTCCTCATACTCATCGTTAGAAATCAAGTTATCAGAACAAACCTTAGGGCTGCTGGATGACGGGCCATGACCTTGAGCAGAGGAGGACCGACGAGTATAATGCTTTGGTAACGGGGGAACAACAGTCACTGAAGGTGGTAAAGGCGGAGGTGAAGGTATGACAGGAGGTGGTGATGGAGATGGCACCGGCGATAACTGACTCACGGGAGGTGGTGGCACGAATACCTCAGTATCATAATGAGGAGCAGTCAGACTGTGACCTGTAAGAGAGAAAAACATTACAGATTCAAAGAATGTGACATCTGCACTAACAAAATATTATTGACGTAGCGGATCGAAGCAAAGATATCCCTTCTGTGTCCTGGAGTAACCTACAAACACATTTGATAGCCCGGGGAGAGAGCTTATCAAGACCTAGTCCCAACTGATGGACAAAACCAACGCAACCAAATACACGGGGTGGAAGTGAGAACAACTCCTTCTCAGGAAAGGCTACAGAGAGAGGAGATTTCTCCCCTAGGACAGACGAGGGCATGCGATTGACTAAGTAGCAAGCTGTGAGAACCGCATCACCCCAGAACGAGCGTGGAGCATGACTCTGAATAAGAAGGGTTCTAGTAATATCCAATAGATGCCCATGTTTCCGCTCTGCAACACCATTTTGTTGTGACGTGTAGGCACATGATGTTTGATGAATTATGCCACGAGAGGAAAAGAACAAGGACAGAGTTCTAGTGCAAAACTCCAGTGCATTGTCAGAACGCACAATTTTCACAGAAGAAGAGAAAACATTTTTAACTTCATTGATAAACATTTGAATCACATCTCCTGCTTCAGATTTATTCTTCAATAAAAACACCCAAGACAAGCGAGAAAAATCATCTACTGCAACCAGATAGAATCTGTGTCCCTGATGGTCAGGAACACGACTTGGACCCCAAATATCAATATGGACTAACTCGAACAAGGAGTCACTGCTCCGATTCTGACGACTCGGGAAAGTAGACCGATGATGCTTTCCCAATTGACACACTTCACATTGGAAGGACGACTTCGGAGAAATCTGGGGAAAATACGACTCATCTTCTGAAGAGGGAGGTGACCAAACCGGATATGCCAGATATATGGAGAGTCTGATCCTGTAGAATGGAGAGATGCACCGACATAAGGAGTATGGATCAGACGATAGAGACCATTCTTCTCACAGCCATAACCAATCACGTTGCCCGAGGGTATGTCTTGAAAAACAAGAGATGATGAATCAAAAATAGCTCGACAGTTTAAATCCTTTGTAATCTGTCCAATGGACAACAAATTCATAGAAAAATCAGGGGCATATAACACATTTTGCAGTCTCAAGGAAGGTGCTCAATTAATCTCCCCATGTCTTGTGATCGGGGAATGTGTCCCATTGGCTATCACCACAGTTCGACCTGAAGAAACATGTCTATATGAAGTGAGTTGTCCCTTCTCCCCACAGAGGTGATGTGTCGCTCCAGAGTCTATAATCTAGTTCGTAATCATAGATCCACCACAAGATGTGAGAACATAAGAGCTACCTGGCGTACTAGCTGTGGCAGGTGAACTGGCAGAGGCAGAGATGGCTACATACGATTGACCTTCAGGAGTTGTATCAGGAGGCATAATATTCCTCAGTCTGGCAACCAGATCATGGAATCGTTGGTCCAATAAGGAAGGTGCATGAGACTCAACTTGCTCAGCTACCCGAGCTGATGCAGGAAAGCCATGCTTTGAGTAGCATGTGTCTTCGGAATGACCAGGTCGACGACAGTAACTGCATGGTTGACGAATCAGACCCCCATGACCACGGGGGCCACGACCACTAAAGGTAGAGGAGCCACCTCTACCCCTGGAGGCTGCCACCGTTGAAGGTGTCTGGCTGGCAGTCGAGCTAGGGACAATGATTCGGCTCAGTCGGCGAAAAGCTTCCTCCATTGGAGGAATATTAGCATCAGCTAGAATCTGAGACCGGGCAACATCGTACTCTAGATCAAGGACCGCCAGGAATACACCTACCTTGGTAGCGCTCCTGTACTTCTGTTGTTCTGGAGTGGTTGTCAATGGCATGAAGCTATGGAGCTTCTCAAACATCCGTCGTAGGGATGTGTACAATGAGTGAAGAGGGCGCCCATTCTGCTTGATTGTAAAAATATCATGCTGCAGCTGATGTATCTTGGTCTCGTTCCGCGCCTGTGAATATGTCTCCGCTAGAATATCCCACATGGCCTTAGCCGTGGGCTGATGTAGTACATCGTTGGCGACTTCTATCGTCAACGTCCCAAATAGCCAAACTTTGGCATACGCATCATCTGCCTCCCACGAGGCATGCACCCTAGTCTTCTCCACTGGCTCCTCTTCGGTAAGAATATGTTTCTTACCATTCGACTTCATCAGGCTCATGAACTGCATGGCCCAGAGCTCATAATTTGTCCCGTCCATTTTCACAATAGGCGTTGTACATCTGAATGCACCAGTGGCGGGTACATCAACCTTGTTCTCAGATATATTGCTGAAAGAAGACTTCTACGGATGCGAGAGATCAACGTTTGTGTGTCTACACAAACATATATGAATTTGGGTGCACGTGTAGACTCATGCACGCCAACCCATCAACCACTAGTCGGAGCCGAGACGGTACACGAGCGTGGGACAACACCCTATGCACGCGGTGCACGCAAGTCGAATGTGCTGTCCACGTAGAACGAGCGCGTTGTGCGCGCTAGGGCGTGTGTGCGATACGCGCGAGGGCAGTGCAGGCGCGGTACGCACGAGGGCAAGCGCTGTGCGCGCAAAAGGTTGTGCCCTTGTGCGAGGGCAGGCGCTATGCGCGCGAGGGCAGGCCCTTGCTGTGGAGATGCGGCGCCGGAGAGAAGGCGGCGGCGGCGCGAGGAGAGGGTTGGAGGTGGGGTTAGGGTTTCTTGGGAATCGAGAGCTCCGGTCTAGGACCGCCGCTCTGATACCATGTTGGAAGAAAAGGAGTGCGTGTTATTTCTGAGAACCCTAGGCTCTCTTATATAGTAGAGAGGCCTATGGGTAAATTACATAAAGTGGGAAACAGAAAAAGATAATAAGAAAGAGATACATATGGAATATGAAAATACAAATATCTTCACAAAATCCAACAATCATTGAAATGTACATTCCTTAATTCTCCTGATCAAAATTTTGTCTCATGCAACCCCCCCCCTTTTTTACCCCCTAATAGATCGAAGACAACACTCAAATTGTCAAACATAAGGTGACAGATCATCAACCCAACAGGAAAGATCGGCCTAATTGATATGAGAATATTTTGATTTATCAAATTTATGATAATTATTTGTATTAATAGAACCAATCCCAATCTCTAATACCCAAAAAAATGACAAATTGTTCATGAAATCAGCAAGAGGACAGTGGGGTTTCTCATGCATGGCAGCAATAGAGGGTTAGGGATTTGTACCTTAAATTTCTTCCAAAAGTTGGAGGAAATCACATGAAATTTGGGCTGGGAATCTGGAGCAGCAGTTCTATTGGCTCCAGAACCCAACAGCAGCAACTTTGGACACTGCTCCTTCTGCAGTTGCAAGGAACGAAGGCACATGAGCAGCAACCGTATGTACTACCTCTTGGAACATCAATCTACACTAGAAGGAAATGCAACAGCAACCCTTTTGCTGTGATTTCGGGAGGGCTGGAAGCTCTCCTCCGTTGGGAAATTCGAGAATATTTTGAGGGATGGAAAGGGGGTTTGGTGTCTTTATATAGGAGATGATGAGGGTTAAGTTTGGCCAAGTGGAAAGGAGAAGGCTCTACGTGGAATTTTTTTTTGAGAAGCCATATGGCTCTGCTGGTTGTCTGCTGTAGCAGAGAAATAAGGGGAAATATTTATATTTTGTTTATAATTCACCTTTTTACTTGATATACAAACGTTGACCGTATTCACACCTCGGGCCACGTATTTTGACCATCTGACAGGTCATGCATCTGCTGACATGTTGCGCCACATAGCGCTTCAGTCCGTCCTACCAGAAATGTCGGCGCAGATTACGGTACATCTTCGTGCAGCCTGAATTGATAGATAACCGTGAATTGTGTGCCTCATCAAGAATATCTCTGCGTAACTGCTCGTCGTTGGGCACAACGGCTCGGCCTGCCTTCCATAAAATAGGCTCTGTGAGAACAAAGTCATCAACCTCATCCTTGACAGCGCGCATCCTTGCCTCAGCATTTTATTGAAAAAAATGCCTCTCTTACCTCCTCTTTAACAAAGAACATTTCCAACAACTCCATCGGGTTTTGTGCCAACCTAGTGACACCGCTGCTACGCCAGCCCTGCCCATTCATGGGTGTCCATCTATTCATTGCTCGAAAGCGCTCTACCATGACCTTGCCATTATACTCTTCCCCTCGTACCTCCCTTCCTTCGACATTCAAGGAAATGATTAGATTTCTCCTGCGTCTTCCACATGCCATGGCCTATAAAAAACAAGTGTTGGCATCTCCATCATTCAATGTTGTCACGATCTTTGTTGCCAATACACCTCCGATTTTTTATCTTCTTCGAAAATGATCCGAAAATTGGAGGCCCTTTCCTCAAGCTTCTATTCCACCAAACGATGGAGACTAATGTTTTTAGTTGCACTAGTAAGGACTTTGCCGCCACTTTTAGTTCTACTTGTCACAATGTCTTTGCTTCCATAATGGAGATGTTTTTCATTCACATTCTTCTTTAATGTTAGGGTATATGACTTTGACCACATTGTTTCTTAATGTCAGGGTACTCCAAAATTTTGGATGACCCTTGGCTGACTTTTCTTTAATCTCCTAGTCACATTAGGTTCATCATCATTCTCTAAGTTTTATGAAGATCAACACTCTGGCACACCTGCCTACTTCCACAAGAAGTGTTGAGTGAGAAGGATATACTTCTTTTGTAACACTTTGAAGATATTAAAGATATTAAGATCTAGTTTACTGGGAAGTGCAGAAGTTATGTATTAAATTTACTGTTTAGTTAATATCTTCAAAATCTAATTACTAATACTTACTTGATTGATCTCATATTGCGTATACTTGGGAATTATGTACGTTTACAGTCTATGTATATAGAACAACCCATACTATCTATCGTGCTATAGAAGAACAAGATGAACTGCCCCCATTGGATCCATATTCCTGTAGTCTAGGGATGGCATCCTAGCCATCTACAAGCAAGTATATGCCAGGATTTTTCAGTTCTTCGATTTTGCAATTGATCAATTCTATATTTCAACAATGATCTTTAGAGAAAATTCATACATCTTTAAGTGTGGAACATAGGAAAGATTTATCACAATACTTCTCTTTCAAAGAGCGTTTATCACAAATACAGACACTAGAAGGAATATTTTATCATTCATAGATCTTAAATTGCTTTTGCTAAAAAAACATCAATGCAAGATATACAAAAGGTCTAAATATCATTCTGATTTGGATTATATTTTCATGCAAAAGGCATGGTCATTGATTACAAATATCATTGCCGATTAATTGAGGACTACAATTTTGCACAACTTATGTGTAGAAAATATTCTCCATAATAGACTATATATCATGTTGCGCTAATTGTAACATCCATCTTTCAATATATCTGGCGGTAACTCCCAACTTGGGAGTTTACCCGATCTTCTTTTCAAAAAAAAAATCATGTTGGTCCTATATCAGAATTGGAGTTCAGGAAATGAGTATCCCAGTCTTTAATAAGGAATAATAGGCTAATGGAAGAACTTATGTGTTTTAATCCTTATTTATGTCAGTTACCTAGAACCAACTGACATTTACCGGACCACACACTTCAATAAAAAATGAACAACATTAGCACGTTACATTCCACTCTAGTTTTGTGAAATTTTGGGAAGCACTGACATCAATTCCACAACAACAAAGCCTTTTTCCAAATTAAGTTGGGTCGGTTACATGAATTCTTTGCTTACATTCAAATCAATTCCACAACTTTTAAAATAAGATTTTCTTCTCAGAACAATTTATGTGTGCATGGATTTCTAGAAAGACGATGATAATTGAAAAGAAATTCAAACGAGCATTGCAAATCACCTATACAATGAAGGTATTCCAGGCCAATTACAACCTCAGCAGCATAAAACCTGCAACAAATAAACTACCTTCAAACATCATAAAAACAATAAATTTCGGATACAACACTGGTAATAACCACTAGGAGCATAAGACAAATCATAGACAATGAGAAATTAGACATGCAATACACTTGATGCTCTTTGGAAAAAAGGAAAAAAACATCTTCTATGAACATTTGCATCAAAAGAATACTTATTTTTAGAAAATAGGAATGCGGAAACAAATTGATAAACAGAGTATAAATAACAGAAATATGAAACATGGAAGAAAACGATTTTTTCGTGGAACCCTACTCCCTAAGGAGCGGGATGAAACTCCGGGAGAATGCCTCAAAGGGTCATATGTCGCATTCAACTTTCTCAATGAATACAGGAGGTCTGGGGCTCCTTATATAGCCTCCACAGAGCCTCCAAGTCCCACCACAGGTAGATGTGGGACTAAACACATGGATGGGGTAAATGGATCCGGGTGATACCCATTTACCCATCTACAACATAAGAAGCGCACAACAAAATACTCCAACATTCCCCCTCAAGCTGGAGCATGCAATGCTCATCTTGGACAAACAGAAAGAAACTCAACTCAACGCTACATGATACTATAGACAATATAAACTCAACGCGGATAACTGCCGGCAGTTATCGAGGACGTTGCTTCTCATGTCGTGCTGGTGTGGAGGACGAACGTGCTGGAGTGTGAGTCAACCGAATCTCCTCATCGGAGAGCATGTGCTCTGTACTGCGCATGTCAGTGTCACTGCAACTGAAATGAGTTTCCTCGTCGGAGTACTCTGACCCGCCACAACATGTGTACAACTGCTTCATATCTGAAAAGGGACAAATTGAAAGACCGTGGAGTGCAATCCTCGTCAGAGTCCATGGTCGCTGGAGAATGGATTCTGAAACGTCTCCAAGTCGGAGAATTTGGTCTCTCCTATCTAGCACAGAGAATGGTACTCTACTCCGGAGTCCCTATAATACTACATGAAACCCTTTCCCACATGGCATAGGGAATGTTCCTCTACACTAGAGTCCCTATGGTCACATTAAAATTTTGGCCAAAACAACAAGAATGATGGGAACCACGACAAATGATGGCATACATGCACACATCGAACTACAGATTCGGAAGACATCTGAACGTCGAGTCTAGACTGTAGAGTCTGGAAATCTGACTGGCCTATAATCTAGTGAATCTGGATCTGACAGTGAGGCATGTAACTCTACATATACTGCCCCTTTCTCCCATACTAGTCGGAATATATGTCATCGACTATGTTGGGAGAAGACAATAAAAATGGGGAAAAACATGAAAGCTCTTAGCCGATAATGATTTTTTTCGGCTTTATCAATTAATCAATCATTTTTTTAACCTTTTTTCCAGCTATTTCATTTTTTAATAGTCGTTGTGCACATTTTTTAAAAAGTCGTGCATGGTTTTTTTCTGGCTCCAATCATTTCTTTATGACATTACCATTTTTTATGATTTTTCTTCTCTCTCTCCTTTTTTTAAATATTTTTCTTCTCAAACAGAGACACAACCCATTTGGGGCCTCTTTCTCCCTCTTCCTTTTTTTAATATAGAAAACTTTTTCCCTTTTTTTCTCTGTCGTATCCCACCTGATCTTTACACATTTTTCTATCTTTTTTTTAAACTGGGCCCCCTTTAATTTAGGGTCTCCAATGGGAACCATTTCTCTCAATCTGTCGCTCCCGTGGGGCATTGTCGTAGAAGAGGGTACCGTCCCACCCAGACTTCTTAATCGTCGCTTTCGTCTATCGCGAACGCCACCGCCGCTAGGAGGGAGATCACGAGGAAGGGCTGCGGGGGATGGTGCACCACCGGAGATGAAGTGGCGATGCTTGGAGACCACGGAGGTCAAGGGGTGAGCCATCGAAGAAGCTTCGAGCTACGCCTGCTGGAGAAAGCAACGCTTGGGACCGGTAACTGGAGAGCTCGCGCAGCCTTGCTGGGGTGCTGCTCGAATGCGCGTTGCCTTGCTTGTTGATGGAGGATTTACGAGATCCAGGCTTTTGCCTTGAGTGGAGAGCATCGATACCGGAGGGTCGTTGCGAGATGGCGCGATGCGGTTGGAGATGCCGCCTGAAATGACCAGATCCAACTGAGGGCGATGCTTCGATTATGGAGATGTCGCATGGGAACGACGTGTCTCCGCTTGGAAACCATGGAGATATTGTCTGGAGCAGCCTAGTTGTGCGTAGAGCAATGCGAAAGGTCTGGAGAATGCATTGCCTTGTACGTATGGATGAGTTGCGCGACTAGAGGGGTTCGCCTGGATGCTAGGACTCCTTGATGGGTTACCGCCAAGGAGCTTGGAACTCGATTGAACTTGCTCCTAGATCAAGGTGAATCATGCGAGAGGGTGATGTCGTGTCTGTGTAGGATGGTGCACGATACTTTGGAAGGAGGAAGGTACCGCCTGGGAGTCATCGGAGGTGCCCAACCCAATTCTGTCGCCTCCTTGAATTAGGGTTTCAAAAGAGAAACCCTAGAATGGATCCTGATCTCGATCACGAACTTGAATATATCAATTATAATCATCTTCAAGAACAACTAACAAACGAATCTCGAACAAATGATGAACGAACATAAAATCCTCGAGAATCGACCCGCTCTAATACCATGTTAGAAAATAGGAATGCAGAAGCGATTTGATAAATAGAGCATAAATAGCAGGAACATGAAACATGGAAGAACAATATTTTTACGTGGAACCCTACTCCCTAAAGAGCGGGATGAAACCACGGCTCAAAGGGTCATATGTTGCATTCAACTTTCTCAATGGATACAGGAGGTCTAGGGCTTCGTATATAGCATCCACAGAACCTTCAAGTCCCACCATTGGTAGATGTGGGACTAAACACATGGCTGGGGTAAATGATACATGGAGGTATCAATTTACCCATCTACAACATAAGAGGCGCACAACCAAATACTCCAACACTTATAAACCTTACGTATGTATCTACTATCAATCAAACATATAGCAACAATCACCTTTACTTGGGACATTTTACCATTAAGGATCCTCTCAGAAGATGACATATATCCTTTCAAAAAAAATCTGCAAGAAAGATTGCAACAATCATATAAAAATATTTGGGTTACTTGGTTCGGAAACAGTCAAAATGACCACCATCCTCCACATAAGAAGAGGCTTAGCCATAATTCTTCATTGATCTTGTGAAAATAAAAAATATGGATAACACCAAATAACAAGAAGAATAAAAATGATCTATGTGGTTTGCAACAGTACTAGAGAACTGCCCTACTACATGGGAAAAACCTTAAGGGGCTAGATCTTCACCAACACAACCGAGTCTCACCACCAAGGGATAAGGGACTAAAATATTAACACCCCCTCAAGATGGACGCTGAAAAGCTGCAACTTGCTACAAAAACCATAAAAAGGTGTCCATTCGACAAGTCTTCCATAGTGATGGGAAGAGGCCCACTCAAAGGAGACAATTGGGAGACGATTTTAGGAGGAGATGTGTGCTTAGATGAGAAGCCAAGATAACTGAATAGAGGACATATGGACTATTTATTTTCATGCAATCAACTTGATGGGTAAGAAGTAGAGATGAACATCATCAACAGAAGTAGATGTTCATCCAAAATATGACTAATCCTCTTCCATATCAAGATCTCGAGATCGAGCCTCTCCTATGCAAAAACTCAAAGAATAAGCCTCTCCGAAATGGAAGCATTGAGAGTAGCTTCTATAATATGGGGATCACAAAGAGTAAGTCAACCCTCATAGAGAGACTTTAGAAGAGACCTTGTTCAGAGGATCGTGAACAAAGAGGAATGGAGATACGAATGCCTCACTCATGATTTCAATCAAAAGAAACATGTGTTCTACTTACCGCCTCCAGCACTTCTAGGAATTATATAAGTATTCCACTATGTTAGGCGAAGAAATAGAAGGGTAGTTAAACATTTCCTTCTCTTTCCTTTATTATTTTTTTACCATTACTTCAGGATAATATGATCCCTTTTTTAAACATATTTATTCTTCTATTTTTCCTTGTTTTCTTTCTATCCACTCTTTATCATTTTTTCCCCGAAACAAACTAGAAAATGAAAAAAAAATAAAAGACATAGATGTGAAGTTCAGATTCCTACATAATGGTTTCTCCTACTGATGACACTGGTGATTTGCCTATACAACATGCAACTTTACAAGACGAGCAGATGCCATCTCAAAAGGCTACTTTACAGGTTACGTATGGTATATATGATCTTGATGGGCCCATTGCTCTACGGAAGTGGAGGTGTATGCGTGCCATGTAGCCTCTCGCTACTCAGGTTAGTTTGGAGCGTTTTTTAGAGGATTTCAGTATGTTTGTCACGGTTCAATCAACTATAAAGATCCCACATACATATTAGGAGGCTACACGCGGCAGTCAGTGCATCTTGCTATGGAAGAGGAGAAGGCCGCATTACAGTCATGTGACACTTGAAGCTTGGTTACTACCCCTCTAAGGGCTTATTTGGTTGGATGCAAATGGGTGTTTACAATAAATCACCATGAAGATGGCAATGTTGATCGCTACAAGGCAATGCTTATGTCTTGTCGATTGACCCAGACTTATGGGGTTAATTATCAATATATGTTCTCTCCTGTGGCATTTCATTCTACCCTTTGGATTCTTCTTTCTGTTGTAGTGGTACGAGACTGGTCCTTGACCCAGCTTGATGTGAAGAATGCTTTTTTATATGGTGATTTGCAGGAGGACGTCAACATGCTGGAACCACCAAGATTTGTTGTTGATCGGGAGTGTTGGATGGTTTACAAACTTCATAAGGCTATTTATGGCCTTAATTAGAGTCACATAGCTCTTGGACAATGATAAAATAATAGGGATTCACGAGATCGACTGCAGATGATTTACTATTTGTTTAAACGACTCAGAGAGGTATAGTTATCATGTTGTTATATGTTGATGATATCATTGTTACAAAGAAGTTCCATATATTAGTGCATCTAAGGAGTTCCATGTACAACAATTTGTCACCAAGGACCTTTACCATTAACGATACTCGATTTCCTCTACGAGAGATGCATGGTAGGATGCATACATGTAACTACTCCCATAAATCCTAGCATTAAGTCATATGGTGATGATACTGGAGAGGCTGACAAGAGGAGATACACAGAGCTCGTATCAGAGATCCTCTATATGATCATTACCATGCCAGACATCTCCTTTGTTGTGAGCAAAGTTAGCCAGTTTATGGAATATCTAAGACATGCATATATGGATGTGGTATACATGATTCTGAGATACCTGAAGACATCTCCACGTACAAGATTGCTCTTTAGCAGAGGGACATCCCTTGTCATTAAAACATGTGCAAATGCAGATTATGCAAGTTGCCATAAGAACATGAAATCTACCTTAGGCATTGCAGAGTTCATACCCTTTGGTGTCATGGAATAGCAAGAAGTAGATTATGGCTGTCAAATCTAGTGCACAATCAGAGTGCAGAGCCATGGCACATGGAAGCACCAAGATAATGTGGGTCAGATCCGTTCTGACTAACTTAGCTATCGATGCACATCTTCTCATGCATATATTACATGAAAACAAGGTTGCCATGTTTATTGTCAACAATCTTGCCTTCCATGAGAGGACCAATCACATTGAGGGTCATTCCAGAGGTGTTGTTCCAAGTTTCTTTATATGTGCTTCCCACATCATCCCAGGGGAACAGACAACATAAGGGGAACAAACAACATATGTTTTCACCAATGCTCTATCCAAAGGGCCATTCCAGAGGTGATGTTCCAAATTGAGCATGATTGACATCTATGCTCCATCTTGAGGAATGTTTAGAGTTTTCTTATTCGTTATTGTTTTTATGTATGTTTTTTTAAGTCTCTACTGTATAATTTGCCCAACAAGTTTCTCCTCTATATATAAGAAAACGCTAGGGATTTATTGTCAATACAATTCATATTTCTCATTCCACATATTTTAATCGGTTTAAAACATGATTAAGGGTAAGCACACACCTTATAGAGAGTAGAGATAACAATAAACCTTTGGGGAAGATGTTCAAGGTGTATTAGAGATACTCTATCTCAATGAAATCATTTGTCCTCATGATATCTTAAGTTATTTTTCTCCAACTCTACCCACGTTCTCCGTAAATGTGAGACCAACATTGGATTAGTCAATAAATACACACCTAAACAGTAACAATAACGTCCAAACAAGGTAATGGAGAATCTTACCTTTAATGTTTAACCCTTGAGAGATGTCTCTTTTGGTCGCTTATACCTTGGATCTTCTTCTCTTAAGTTCCAAATGTACACAGAGATGGATGACTCTTTCCTAAGTAGCAATGATTAGAGATTCCAAGACTAGGCTGCCAAAGGCTCTAATTAGGTTATAGCTAAGCATTCTTCAGAAGATGATTATTTGGGTTTTAAATAAGCATCTCTCTCTTTTACATTAAGTCCCCACCAAATCCATCTCAAAATTTAAACTATTTTGAGCCTTATTCTTTTGACTTTTTAAAGACAAGGACTTGACTCTACCTTTGAAGGCATGATTACCTTAATCAATTTAATCAAGTGCTTGGCTAATTAGGCTTCTAACTTTCATCAATCAAACAAGGCTCACATAGCCAATTAACTACTTAGGCTCTTGTTTCCAATGGCTCTAACCACCTCAGCCAAATGTAGATAAAGATTGTGTCGGCTTATGGGCCAAATTTAATTGGCTCAACCAAGTGTATGGCACCCACTTGACCATATTGATTCTGGGTTAATGAATGTTAGAATTTAATTAACATTCAGGATGCTAAAACAATTAATGCTAAACTTCATGTGGTAAAGTGATAGCTAAACAAAGGATGTTGTTGGTAAGCAACACATGGTGAATGAATTCGTAGAAAGGAAAATTTCAAATCCTTGGTAGACCATGTCAAATCACATTGGTGCAAATGAAATCATTCCCAGATTTCTTGCTCAAATTTAAACAATTAGAAGGAATGCCAAGACTATTTTTTAAGTAGATTGTCATATTCAATTACAACAATGTTCTCATCGTTACACGGTATAGGTGCAACCGTGTACATTTGACTCTTTCAACTTCTAACAATCATAACTTCTTGCAAGATTGAAAAAAATATCAATTGTACACTTGGTTAACGAAACATTCTCAATTCTAAAACTCGCTCCAGCAACAGCCCACTTCTGTTTCTTTGAAGAAGAAACTCTTGTTCTGAGAATCCTAGATTGAAAATGCTTAAACATGACCAGGTGTTTAAAATGGCGTACCGTGCAGAATCTTCTTTAAAAATCTTCGTAGGCTGCCTTTTAAGCAATGCGAACAATTCTCCACCAGGGCAGAATTCGGTAATCAGATAAATATGAGTCGCAGTCTGAGGATGATGTCAAGCCAGTTTATCCCATGACTTCAGTATCATATTATGAAAAGAAAGCAGCTTAGGCTTCTATTTTTTAAAAGTTTAAGTCTGTAAATAAATATAAAGCCTGTAACGTCTTCCTATTTTGAAAAGGCAAAGTATTTCAGGGAAATACAGGATAAGGATTTCGAAAAAATGCACAACATATAAACTGCAGAAGTTTTCTTAATAAAATAATGATCAAGTTGTGATTTAATTTCATTGGGAAAAATAAAAAAGATGATTATTCCATGGAAATCCTACGCTCTCTTATATAGAGGAGAGGTCTATGAGTAAATTACATAAGATAGACATGAAGAAATAAAAATAACAAACTAATACTCAAAGTACATAGAATTATCTCTACACTCCCCCTCAAGATGGAGCATAGATGTCAATCATGCTCAGCTTGGAAGAACACTTCTGAAATGGCCCTCTGAGTAGTACCTTGATAAAGATGTCTGTTGTTTGATCTCCTGTGCTGACATGGGAGGTAGAAATTAAGCCCTTCTGAATCATGTCTCTAGTATAATGGCAGTCTAGTTCAATATGCTTCGTTCTTTCATGGAATGCAGGATTGTTTGCAATGAATAGAGTAGCCTGATTATCACATTGTAACTGCATGGGTAGAGGTACATTTATATACAAGTCTGCTAGCACAGCTCGAACCCACATCATTTCTGTACTTGCCCGTGCCATAACCCTATATTCAGATTCAACGCTCAATCTAGCCACCACTGTTTGTTTCTTACTTTTCCAAGAAACAAGAAAACTGCCAACGAATACTGCAAAGCCATGCATATACTTCATGTCCTTAAGACACCCTACATAGTCTGCATCAGCACATGCAGATACATAAAGAGTTGCTCCTTTCCTGAATAATAATCCTGCATCTGGGGAAGACTTTAGATATCGCAGTATCTGTATATAACATCCATATGTATCTGTCGGGGTTGCTCCATGAACTGGCTCTGACTCACTACAAATGAGATGTCAGGTCTAGTAACAGTAACATATAGGAGTATCCCCACCATATCATTGTATCTCCTCTTGTCAACCTCTTCTGTATCATCATCATATAGTTTCATGCTACGATCCATAAGAGTAGCGGATGGTTGACAACCAATCATGCATGTATCAGCAAGCATATCTGTAACATACTTCCTTTGGGTCGTCACAAGATCCTGTACATTCCTAGCGAATTCTAACCCTACGAAATACATTAGGGTACCCAAATCCTTCATAAAAAACAGACGACCCAAACATTCATTTGCCATTTTTATCACTTGCACATCATCTCCTCATCTCCTGTAACGAGAATATCATCCACATAAACCATGATAACAACAGTACCTCTAGGTGTCTTCCGCATAAACGGCGAGTGGTCTGCATTTGATCTCTTGAACCCCTGTTTTTCCACCAACTCTGAGAGCTTCTGAAACCAAGCCCTTGGACTTTTCTTAAGGACATATATTGCCTTAGGGAGTCTACAAACGTGCTGACACTCTCAAACATCGGAGGTTGTTGTATGTAGACTTCCTCCTGCAGATCTCCACAGAAAAATAGATTTTTAACATCTAATTGAAACAAAGGCCAACCACATACCACAACAACTGAAAGGACCCGTAAAGTGGAGCGACGCACAATGGGAGAGAATGTATCCATATAATCCACACCGTAGGTCAGAGTAAATCCACAAGCTACTGATCTTGCCTTGTAACGATCAAGGCTCCCATTCGCATGGTGTTTAAGAGTAAACACCTACTTGCAACTGACTACAGAGGGTCCATGAGGAGCAAACACCAGACTCCAGGTACCATGTGATTGCAGGGCAACCATCTCTTCCTCCATAGCTAGTCAACAACGACTATTGTTCAGGGCGTCCTGGTAATTCAATGGAATAGCTATGGTGGAGAGAGCAACTGCAAATCTCTAAAAGTCCCATGTTAGAAAATGAAAGAATACATGGGATGTAAGGGGATAAGAGGCACAAGTACACTTTTGCTTCTGTAAAGTGATGGGTACATATAGGTCATCGATAACATCAACCATGTGTGGGCTAGTCTCTTGCAAAGAACCCAGTACAGATATATATATCCAGACTCATCATTAGAAATCATGTTATCAGAACAAACATGAGGTGTGATGGATGATGAGTGGTTACCATGAGCAGAGACAGGTCTACGGGTATAGAATTTTTGTAATGGTTGAACAATGTGGGACTGGGTAGAAGGTGATGGTAGTAGGGGCGGTGTTGGGACAACAAGCACAGGTGGAGGAGAAGACAAAGACGTGGGAGGAGGTGGCATGTAAACCTGATCATTAGAGTTTGATGGTGCCAACCTGTCTCCTGTACGGGAGAAAAACATTACAGACTGATATAATATTTCCTTTGTATAAGGATCATAACACCGATATCCCTTCTGAGTCCTGGAGTACCCGACAAACATACATTTGACAGTCCTAGGAGAGAGCTTGTCAAAATCTGGAGCCAACTGGTTGACGAATGCAATAGAACCAAAGACAAGAATAGTAAGTGAGAATAATACCTTGTCAGGGAAAACTATGGAGAAAGGAGTTTTCTCGCCCAAAACCGATGAGGGCATGTGATTCACCAGGTAACACCCCAAAACGAATGTGGGGCACGACTCTGAATAAGAAGCGTCCAGGTGATATCAAGTAAATGGCGATGATTTCTCTCTGCAACACCATTTTGTTAAGAAGTATAAGGACATGTTGTTTGATGAATAATAACACGAGATGGAAAGAAATGGGATAGAGTACGTGTACATAATTCCAACTCATTATTTGCTCTCACAAATTTCACATAAGAAGAGAAAGCATCATGCACTTCATTGATAAATATTTTGATCATATCCCCTGCTTCCGATTTATTTTTCAATAAGAAAATCCATGACAAACGAGAGAAATCATCAACTGCAACAAGATAAAATATGTATCCCAGATGATCAAGAACACAACTTGGACCCCAAAAGTCAACATGAAATAAATCAAAAGGGGAGCTACTTCTCTGACTCTGACGAGTAAGGAAAATCCTCTTATGAATTTGATCCACAATTGTTAATTTATCGGCAATGATGTTCATGTTGGGAATCAAATCCTCTGCTATCTCTGCGACAGTTTGCTTTCCTCCTTTGGCTTGAAAGGTGTTCAGGGAATCAGTGTAAGTTTCATTGACGATTTGTGAACGGCTTGTCTCCGCCATCTGCTCCAATATTTTCCAGACTGTCTCAGCTCCTCTGATGTGTAATTGCCTCTAGAGGCAGCGCTGAGTAAACCCTGAGTCTCGTAGTTGAGGCCAGAGTAGAGTGATTGAACCAGGATATCATTATCCAAGTCATGGCAGGGACATTTCTGCAGCAGATCTTTCGATCTATCCCATGCATCACAAAGTGGTTCATTAGGCATCTGAGAGAAACTGGTGACGCGAGTCCTCATTTGATTGGTTCGACTTAAAGGGTAGAATTTCTTCAAGAATAGGTTTTTGAACCTATCATAAGTAGTCACAGTAACTCCTAAGTTTTTCACCCAGTAATCTGTCTTCCCTTTCAAGGCGAAAGGTAGTGCAGTGAGACGAATGTAGTCTTGACTGACTTGCGGGTGCCTCTGATAAGAACATACCAGCTCCAAATCTCGCAAAAATTCATATGGTTCTTCATTTGCATTACCATGGAATTGTGCTAATTGGCTTAGGAAGTGTGGCTTCAGTTCATGGTGAACCTCTGGTTGCGGTGGCTGCAAGTAATTTGTAACTCTGTATTGCCCAGGATTGTATGCGGCTTTCATTAGCTCTTCTCCTCCAGCATTCAACTGTTCTAACTGCTCTCTCAGTAAAAGTTGCTGCTGCTCAGATGCAACTAGTCTCGCAAGAATCATTTGCATTGGATCTTCATTGAGTTCATCTTCATGATTGTTCTTCTTGGGAGGCATCTTTTGTGAGTTCTTCTTTTCACCTTCAGATTGTGAAAAATCGAAGTCAATAGTTTTGAAAGGATCATAAGAGGAGGATTCTAGGGAGAGGAGTCCCTGAACACAAGGTGGTTCTGAGTAAGAGTGCCTCTAAACCTTTGAGACTGGAAAGTTTGTGGCGGTCAGAAAAGGGTTCGCGGAGTCCGAACAAAAAATACCACAATCTTCCATTCTCGATTTCAAAATATCAACAAGAGGTATACAATTCATGATCTAGGCACAAGTGTGCGGTATTCGATGATTAATTAAGTTCTAAGCACAAATCAAACACAATTCAAAGCTTTGTTTCACCAACTCACTCAGTCCAGGCCGTAAGAGTTCGGTCAGTTATCTTGTCGACTTTTAATTGGTGAGAATTCAAATCTTGCAAACTGTTTAACGAGTTATTAGGTGCCAAATTTTTCTTAAAGACTGTCCCGATTTCGTATGACTAGTTGCATCTACTTTCAACCAGTATAGGTGTAAGTACAGACAGTAAAACAGCTACCCGTGTTACTTAAGGATGGAGCCTTACACAGTGTTCTTTAAACCACCCACTCTGCTAAGGAAGTCCAGACCGTTTACCAGCTACCCGTATTCCTCACTGAAAAGTAGCTAATCGTTTTTAAAATCAGAAGTCTATATGAAAATCTTGGTTTGCCTCTATCCTAGTGTGCGTCTCACTTCTCGCTACAAGATAAAAACAAACAATGTCGGGGTTACTCTCCCATAAGAATTCTTGATTTTATGGGTTCTTAAGATCGGCTATATTTAGCAGTGCCAATTTTAATTAAATGAGCACAAATAGACGTCTACCGTCCAGTCTCAATTTCCTTTAGAGTTATGTGATAAAACAAGAGGCAGGAGTTCGGGAAAAGCCAATGCACGCGAAAAACTATGATGTATGCTCAGTTAGAAGACTTACAATGAATCCTCACAATCTCCATGTGGGATGCTAGACAGAAATTGAAAGATTATTCTAAATGAATGCAAGCTGATGAAAAACCGCACCTAAGCAGAAAGTTCTATTAGCGGGGAAGAATTGAGTTAAATTTTTGGCTAAATTGAACGGTCTATTTGCGTCTCAGTTAATAGTGCAGTGTGACTTAATCTTACGAGCACAATAAAAATTAAAATGCTCTAAGAGCGTATGTGCAAGTTTATTCCAATCGCCACTCAAGTCGGGCCCCACCCTCACCGGAGAGTGAAACAAGACACGACACACCACAGAATAAACTTAGAGGTCTTGTTACACACGCGGGAGTCCAAACGGACACCGCTATAAATGAGCAATTAATTACAATAATTAAAAATTGCAGAAATTAAATCCTAGACTCTACGCTCTCTTACGACTCGACTCGATCTTAATTTAATTGCGGCTTTTTTGGAAGTCGATGAAGATGCTTTGGTTTCTTGAAAAACCGCTCCACGTACTCCGGATACCTCGCAAGAAAAATAAGAGAGATAATTTAAGAGAGTAACTCAAAAAATAATAGTAAAACAACTAGAAAATAAATGTTGAAAATAAATGTAGGGAAAAAATGAAATTTACGATGGAAAATTCAGGGGTCAGACTACCCGAATGTGGAAAATCGAACGAAAATTTTTTAAAACACAAAACTAAGCCGTTTGCCTCCCCGGCAACGGCGCCATCTAACGAGTCTGAAATTTCGCTTTATAAAAAGATGTAAATGTGATTGTCTTTAAAAGTAATGTTGTTTCGTTGTAGGCAAGAATCAGAATCGGTCAAGAAAAACCACACAAAATATTCGTCAATTTTAATGAATGTAGTTTTATATTTATTTTACTTGGGCAAGTCCCAAGGTCGAACACAAGGAGGCAAAGGAACAACCTAAAATTATATCTATCGAAATTCGTGCGCGGTTTTCGAGGCGGTCTTTTTTTGTAATTTTTAATGCAATAAAGGATGTAATATGTAATTTTAGCCTATTTTAGAGACTAAAATGTCAAGTACGTTCAAATGATGTCCGAAAAATATGAAAATTGGCCGAGATGATGATTATAACAAAATGAATGCACTACAATTTTTTTGGAATTTTTGGATGCAATATGAATTTTTTATGAACTTTTAAATGCAAATAAAATGAATTTCAATATTTAATTATAATAAATATTAAACCTGATTATTTTCAAGGGATAAAATTATCTGAGATCTATCACTAGGTAATGGACCATAGAAAAATCCTAAACCTTGGAAATACTAGTTTCATACATATTAAAAATTAAACACTGAAATATGCAAAATGATTTTTACAGGGCAAACTATGCATGCAAATGCAAATCTTTCTGGGCCAATGTTAAGCACAATTAATTCTACAACATGTGATTTTTCAGTAATTTTTAGAGCAATGGTTAATTAAATATAAATTTAAGAGCACAAAGTGGGCAAAATATGCAAATTTCCACAGAACAATTAATTATTAATTAACCATTAATCACAAAGGGTCCATAATATGTCAAAACGTAGAGAATTAAATGAAAAACATCATGCTATTTTTTTGATAATAAATTACTGCAATAAAGAGGTTCAAAACTAAAGGTAGAGTCAGGGGTATAGATGCAATATAATATAAATAAAATATGCAGGGGGGACCTAGTGGTAATTACCGATACTTAAGGGCGGTATCTGCAAAATTCCCAGTAGGGCACGTGCAGAGCACGTGACCCCTGGGTCGGCGGGGGTTGATGGCGAATAGGAGCAACCGAGGGGGTATTATGCAATTCTCCACTCGGCTCACGTGCAGGCCACGTGCAGGCGTAGGCTCGGGCAAGAGGCTTGGTGCGAGCCTCCACGTGTCGCTTTCTGCGCGCCTTGGGCCGCCAGAGGCTCCAGGTACGGGGGTGTCTCGGACGAAGGCACGATCGCGAATCAGAACTGTTGATGGAGATGTAGCTGATGTTGATCCAACGGTTGATGCTCGAGGATGCTTCAATGGCTTGGATCTCGTTGGCAGGCTGATCGAACGGCCACAGGTGGCCGACACACGGCCGGCAGACGTCGGTGGAGAGGCGGAGTCCGGCGAGCTTTGGAGGCGGAGAAGATGAAGTTTGCGTTGCTCGTGGTGTCTGTGGGGAGGCGCTTTTGACCGGTGACGAAGGTGATGAAGTCGATGCGGTTGTTGATGAAGAAGGCAACGTTGATGGCAGTGGTGAAGTTGTTGGATGGAGTCGTTGTCGGTCGGAGCAGCACGACGATGGCGGCGTAGGAGTCAGTGAAGGAGATAACGATCGAGAGAGCGAGAGATAGATCAGAGATAGGGAGCTTGATGGTCGGGAAGATGAGAGGTGCAGTAGAGAAGGGTGGAGTGGTACCTGAGCTGTAGAGCTCGACGGTGAACACACCGAAGCGGAGCAGCTGCCAAAGGCGGAGCTGCGACGAGGTGGAGGGCACCTCGGATCACGCCGGCTGGAGGGTTGGTCGGTTGTTACGCCCGAGGTGAGGCTCTTGCTGATGAATCGACAGATGAAGGACTCGAGGGTCGGTGATGGTGTTTAAGTAGGAGAGAGAGGGGTGTCCGGCAATATAAGGCGATTGGGTGGGATTGTCGGAGATTTGAGGGCCTGATTCGGGGAAGACGAGATCGGGGAGGATCTGGGCGAGATTCGCGGGAAGACGAGATCGGAGATGCGCGAGCAGATCTGAGATGGAAGGCGGCGCGAGATATCTCCGGCAAAAATCGCAGAGGCGGCGGAGGTTCTAAGGGGACAGACGGAGGAAGACGAAGGCCATGGGCCGTCCGATCGGTCGAGATCGGACGGCCATCCAAGTGCCATGTGGTGATGAATTAAGGGGGAAAGGGTGGGCACGTGCGGAGCACATGTCTATGGGGCACGTGCGACGCACGTGCGATCCTTTTTAAATATAGTTTTTTTATAAAACAAATTAAAAATAAATACAATAATGGGTGACACGTGGCGGCTCCAGGAGCGGCCACGTGTCAGCCCCACAAAAATCAGAATTTAAATCCTTTGTAAAATATAAAATAAATAGTAAACGACCTCGGATCGAAAAAGTTTCTTCACGAAAATTGCTCGTCTCGATGAGATCTACAACTTTCATGGAGACATCAAAACCAAAATCGATCATTTGCACAAAGTGATTGTAATGTCCCCGATCGTCCGAGAATGTTGCCGAAGCGAGAAACTCGGCGAACATCTCGGGAACGTTACTCATAGCATCAATCATAGCATAAAAGAGCAGTAAAGGACCAACAAAAAAACTTTTCCATAATCATAGTATGGTCACATTTCCAAGAGTTCCTTAATTAAAAAAAAGATAATAAACTAAATGAAATCGTATCCACGATTTCCTTATTCCAGTGGGCATAAAAGACGTCCTTCCAAAGCAAACCCGCAGTAGTTCCATACCGATCCTACTTCTTGAAGACTATATCGTCTCCCTTAAACTGCTAATGATATAATCCTCACGTTCCCCTGAAAAAAAATAGTAAAACATGTTATGAGCATAACGCTCAGTATGTGTCGAATTAGGTCAAGCCGGCTAGTGTAGAGAACAAGTCACGAAAACCATTATCAACTTATTTAATGCATATAACTAAATTTCTTTCATAACCATGAGTCACAAAACATATTCGCACATATACCCGTAAGTTTTACCATATTTGCATGTATGCCCATAATATTCACATAAATTGCACCTATGCACTTAACAATAACATAATTGCACTTGTACCCTTAAAATTACCATAAATGACAAATATGCACATACCATTGACATAAATTGCATATATGTCCATAACATTAACATAAGTTTCATACGTGCACTTAACTTTAACGGAACTTGCACATAAGTCCATAACAGTAACATAATTGCATATATGCACATAATTTTAACATATGTTGCACGTATGCCCATGACATTTTTCATGTTTAGAGTGGTCTTGATTGTAGGCGGCTTTGATGGCTTTGATGATTTACCGCCGGCACAAGCGGTCCATAAACAATACATAACAATGTAGCTACAACTGTAGAGGACTTATCTTTTGCCTCACACCCCCGGAAGGCGTTGGCCCTTTAGGACCTTACGACCCCTTAGCTCGGGTCTGTGCCGAAATCTCGATATGAACTTTAGTTTCTTACTAGTATTAATTGAGCAATCACTATCTTTATTTGTTGTTGGCGGTTTCCAGTACTTGTAAGCAATTACAATGATATTTATATATGCTATATTTACAATGACATAGGACAAGATTATTCCTAAAATGATTAAGATATTGACAACATTGATTAATGGATGACCAATCAAGATTTGTTTAATCTTATGCTTGGATTATTTTATCGGAAGTAAACAAGCACGGCAGAATACAAGAAACAAAACTTCGTATCTATTTATATGATGTAGTGTATACCTTCCTCTAGAACTTACACGTGCCTAAGTCCATCTTCAGATTTATGTTATGTATTGACATTAGCAAAAGGATAAAAATGCATATCCGCATTCTGAGTTTATTAAGAACTAAAGCTTTTGGACACAAGTGATATGGGGTTGACAGAGAATTAGATGTACATACTCGTATCCTCATCTTTTCCCAGACTTGTATTGCAACTATATACGTGAAAATAGAAGTGGATGCCTTCATAATAAAACATACTATATATATATATAAATGCGTCATTAGGGAAATTTCATGCTCCATAAGAAAATTCAGAAAGCAGGCACTCCATCTGTTCACGATAACGCATTGTTTAGGACTCCTTTTTTTTGTCGAATTAGTATTTCCTGATGTCGTTGCAACCAAAACAATTCTAGATTCCTAAGGTGGGAATTACACAAGGACTTTAGTATAAATAAAATCAACAGAGATATGAATCTCAACCGTTCAAATTCATGGCTACTGAAAAAGGTTGTATTTCGTATGCATCAGAGTAATTTAGTCACATATATATACTCCAGATTTTACCTTACTCCAATGTTAAATGAAACGAAACAGAGACATGTTTATCTATGTTTGATCTGAATTTGAATATAATGACCGAACTGTTACATAACATTCCTATGTGTTCGACACATACCTCGCTTGCACGAGAAATTCACCAACAAAGACGACGCGATTCCGCCTATGATGACGTGGTCGTTTCTCCTCCGCTTTTGCCGGAATGAGACTTCGACGTTGACGGAGAAGGTTGTCGTTGCCGGATTCGTAATGCGACAAAGAATGTTGCTGCCGAACTCTCTCTCTCTCCCTCTTTCCCCTCTCTTTAAAACTCTCTCACATAAGGGAAGATGATGAGAATTGATAGGAATCTCATGTATTTATAGGCTCAATCAAAGAGATAATTAGCAATAATAATTTGGATTAATCAATGGATAATAGTGATGACTAAGTAAGAGATAATTATTGTATAACTAATGGATAATAGTCCTAATTTATTATCTCTTACTTATTAATAATATAATAATAATATCTTCATTATCATCGGAATTTGTTACATTTTTTATAAGTTTATTTTTTTTCAAAAAAAACCAATACTTACAGTGATATTTTCGGGGTATCCCATGTACATAAAATACCTTGATTTTTTGGTTTTATAATTTTTATGTCATTTTAAACCAGATAAAAATCCGGAAAAAATATTGTAAAATCGAAGACAAATAATTACACATTAATCTATTTTTTTGGATTTTTATGAATTGATAAAATATGTACATAAAATATTAGGTCAAAAACCGCTAAAATACACAATGTACAAAAGAGGCCCAAAATCCAACTTTCAAATATGAGCTCCGATTCACTTGAACTTGGTTTTGTTTTGAAGGTAATTGAATGTACATTAGTTCAAAAGTGGGTAGGATTAAAATAGACACTGGATGAGAAAGATATGAGGTTTTTAGTCCGGAAATCCTGAAACTAGGGTTTGGGTTTTTGATCCACTTATTTGGGTTAGTTAATTTTTTGTATTTTTATTTTATTCTTGTTAGTGATATGTACACAGTGGAAGTGGTTTTGGGTCATTCGGAGTTAGCTTGAATGAGTTAAAAATCGGGGAAGTTAGGCTATTTATAGGTCAGTTTTGGCTTGGATTTTGGGCTTCTTATTTTGTGCAGATTATTATGAAAACATGCATGAATGAAAATTATGCAGAAATGCTGTTGATTTTGATGGATTTGAGCTTAATAAATGAGATTTAGAGTGATGAATTCGAGATTCATCACACATCCTCTAACCGGAGACAGATGTGTTGCTATATGTCTAAGTATGTACATTTGGCGGACCAATAGGTTGATGACCTAATTTGGGATTAAATCATATTGATTTAATTTGGGATTAAATCATATTGATTTATCAAAATATATTTAATCTAAATTAAATTAACTATTGTTGGTTTTTTACCAATAAAATCTTGGCTATTAAAAGAAACACAAATCAATGTAAGCCATTGGATTTGTGTTGTCCATGGATCCGAAAATATTATAAAAAGAGAGGCACCCCTTGCTCTTCTTGGTTACAACACAGTGAGAACATAAGGCTCTCTCTCTCTCATTCTCTACATGCCCTCTCTCTCTTATGGTCGTCTACCATGGATGTCCTAGAGAGAGTCTCCATCGCCGCAGCGTCGTCGTCATGCTAGCGGATTATTTGCTCGTGGATCTCCATCTTCTTCTGTGCGCCTCGCTCGTAAAGAAGGTGTTGGATCTCGTGGGACGAGATCAGGAGATTCACCGCTTGAATTATCAACATGGATTACGAGGAGCACGTGTTTCATCAACACGCTCGCAAGTGTCTCCTCCGTCGAATCAGACTTGAGACAGGAAATCTCTTTGCTTAGAGACTCGATCACAACCACGCTTCTAGAGGTAACCCTAATACTTGTTTGTCGTTTAGATGAAACGATCCGAGAATCGTTCTTGGATCATGTAGTTTCATTACATGAATTTTTTCAATTTCCGCTGCATCGAGAAACTAGTGCGACTACTTGCTCGCGATCGCATACGATGCGATCCTCACGCTTCCGTGATGCGCTTAAGGATCTCACCATATCATTCAATTATATCTAATGATGGGTTTGGGGATATGTTTGAGTAGGGACAAATACTGGAGAATGATATACATATTGAGGATATTCCTATTGCACTTCACAAGCAAAGGAGTACATGTGCCTCATATCCATTTGCTTCCCAGGTTACATTTGATCGACTTACAAGGGAATTTCGGAAGTTTGATGTTGCTCTCTATGCTATGGACAAACCATTGAATTATCAGGAAGCCCTGAGAGACAGACGTTGGAATCTCGCTATAGAAGATGAAATGGTTGCTCTACGATCACGTGGTATCTGGAGCTTGGTATGTGCTCCTAATGGAGCATAAATTGTTAGTTGCAAGTAGGGGTTTATTGTTAAACACCATGCTGATGGCAGCCTGACCGCTACAAGCCCATATTGGTGGCACGAGGATTTACATAGGCTTATGGAGTGGATTATCTGGAAACCTTTTCTCGCATTGCTCGTCACTCCACTCAACGTGTCCTTTCAGTTGTGGTACGTGATTGGCCTTTATATCAACAAGATGTTAAAAATGTATTTTTATATGGTGATCTCCAAGAGGATGTCTACATGCAGCAGCCTCCGAAGTTTGCTGTTGAGGGGAGTGTCAGTAGGTTTGTAGACTTAACAAGGCAATATATAGTCATACGTAGAATACAAGGGCATGGTTCCAGAAGCTCTCAGATCTGATTGAAAAGCAAGGGTTAAAAAGGTCAAATACAGATCATTCACTATTAGTGCATAGAACACCCAAAGGGATAATTGTTATCATGGTATACGTTGATGATATACTTGTTACACGTGATTATGTGCATGGGATAAAAAGGCAAAGGAATTTCTGGGTCATTAGTTTATCACCAAGGATCTTGGCAACTTGAGGTAATTCTTAGGGTTGGAGTTTGCTAGGAACACGCAGGATCCTGTGATGACCCAAAGGAAGTATGTTACAAACATACTTGTTGAGACAAGTATGGTTGGATGTCGACCCTCTACTACTCCTATGGATCCTAACATGAGGTTATATGATGATGATACAGATGAGGATGACAAAAGGAGATATAGAGAGTTGGTGGGAAAGCTTCTCTATGTTACTATCACCAGATTTGGTATGACCTCTACAGTTAGTCGGGTGAGTCAGTTTATGGAGCAGCCCCTACAGGTACACATGGATGCTATGTATATATATATATATATATATATATATATTATAGAGCGAGGGCTTATCCAATGAGCCCTGTGCCCATTAACGTTTCAATGAGAACCCATTCTGGGCCATACACGTGTATTAGTAATAATTATGTTTCTAATTATAGGCTACCACGTATTTAAAAAAATCCTATATTTCCTACAAATAAATGATTCCACACGGATGATTAGGACCCAAACGCTATGATAGTAATAAATATAATTCGGTCAAGTAAATGCTTATTATGAGATCAGTAATATCAAGACAATGATCAGTAATTTACATCCAAATAGTTACATTGTACAGAATTTAGTAATATGTATAAAATGGTCAAGTAATTGTGTGTTGTGAGATCAGTAATAACATAATAAATGGTTAGTACTACCATTGTCGATGTAATGTGCATTGCATTAACAAATAGTTACTTTCTTACTTGAGCAATGCCCATGACTTACTGAACATTACTTTGTTATTACTGATCTCATAGTAGCTATTACTTGAGAATCGTACACATATTACTGAACATGTGATATAAGACATAGATATATACATTACTGAACACAAACAATAATTTACTTGATAACTGTATATATATTACTTGAGTATCATCTCTAAATTACTGAATTCTGTTCAAAGCAATAAAACGTATGGAAATTACTGACCATTTGTTATACTTTTACTGACTTCACAACAAGCACTTACTTGTCCATTGTGTATATATTACTGAAATCTGCACCATGTAATAAAATGAATGTATTACTGACCGTTGTTTGGATATTACTGACATCACAACAAGCACTTACTTGTCCATTGTGTATATATTACTGAATTCTGCACCATGTAATAAAATGAACGTAAATTACTGACCGTTGTTTTGGATATTACTGATCTCGCAACAACCATTAACTTGACTATTATATATATTACTAACATGAGCATTTGGATCTCGATTTTCTGCAAGAAATCATCGATTCGAATGTTTTCTTTCCAAAACGATCTTCCTATTTTTTAGGACACGATATAATTGGAATACCACTTATTGTTAAATCGCTTTGCATATTAAACTCCTTCCAAAAACAACATCCTTCGAAATAGGTAACCATTCAATTGGTAATACACATGTGTGGCCAAGAAATAGTGCTCACCGAAACGCTAATGAGCCCTGTGCGGATTGGATAAAAATCCTATATATATATGTATATATATACGATATTGAGGTACCTAAAGTCTTCTCCAGGTGCAGAACTATTATTCCAAAACCGAGCTCTTTCTCTTTCTGCATGTGTTGATGCAGACTACGCAGGTTGTCCTACGGACAGGAAGTCTACCTCAGGATTCACTGTATTTGTTGGCAGTTCTCTTGTATCATGGAAAAGTAAGAAACAAATTGTTGTTGCTATGTCAAGTGTCAAATCTGAATATAGAGCATTGACACAAGAAAGTAAAGAAATGAGGTGGGTTCGAGCAGTGCTAGCAGACTCGCATATAGATGAACCTCTTCCAATGCAGTTACAATGTGATAACCAACAACCCTATTTATAGCAAACAATCTTGCATTTCATGACAGGACAAAATACATTGAAGTGGGCTATCATTATACATGAGACATGATTCAAAAGGGATTGATTTCTACCTCTCATGACAGTAAAGGAGATCAAACTGCTTATATCTTCACCAAAGCTTTGCTCAAAGGACCATTCCAAAAGTGTTCATCCAAGCATTCTATGAATAACATCTATGTTCCATCTTGAGGGGGGTGTAGAGATATTTTTTATATTCTTGTACCTTTTCCTTATTGTTCTTTCTTTTTGTTCGTCTTATGTAATCTACCCATAGGTCTCTCCTCTATAAACGAGAACCAAGAGTTCTAAGGAAATACAACTTTCATTCTTTTTCCCAACCCCCTACTATTGAAGGTTGGCTTGGCATTATCTAGGATGGTATTTTACTTTAAAAAGAATCTTCACGTAAAGTTTTTTTTGGTATTTAAGGGTTCCTAGGAATAAACGGAGTATGTAATTAGAGTTTAGTTAGTTAGACCTAATAATGACCGAATTGAGATATTCTATTCATGAAACTTTGTAATTGCATATTCAAACCATTAGAAGATAATAATTCATTCTATAAATTAGTAGTGTTGAGATATTAGTTATCTTTTTTTTAGGTATTGTTTTTTCTTTTTGTCTTTTTTGTGTAATTTGCCAAACGGGTTTGTCCTCTGTATAAGAGAACCATGGGGACTTGTGAATGAACAAGATATGGTTTTCACTGAACATGGTATTAGAGAAACGATCCTAGACCAGAGTTCTAGTACCTCGTGCACTAACCCCACCCACTGCCCCTCCTCCCTCTCAATCTTCCATGTGTTACCAAAAACGGGCCGCCCTACATACCCCTGCCGAGGCACGAACAGTGGTGTAGGTGGACGTTGCAGCACTGCCAGCCCCCTCAGAGCTTTCCCGCAACACCGCCAATCCTTTCTAGGGCCTCCTCGTAATGTAAGTAGCCCCCCTTAGGCACCGGAACAGCCGCACAACACCCCCCAACTTGGGGCCCACTTCCGTCGCACAACCCTCTTTGGGCCCTTGTTGGGTGTTATTCATCATCGCAATGCATTATCAAGGCCTTTGACATGATCTATGGATTTTTTGTGAAGTGCTTAACACGCTTATGGTGATCCAAGATTCTTCTTCAGTCAGATTTTAACCGAGAAAGGGTGCTTTCAGACTTCTAGATCCCTCTCATGTCCCCACACAGTTATCGGATTGAGGATGGTTGTATGAGTCAGCAGATTCTCCTTACACCTCGAGTGTTTGGCTGTGTGGCCTTGGTTCACAATCAAACGCCCAATCGTGACAAGCTCTTCCCTTGATCTGTCAAGAGTGTCTTCGTAGGCTACTCTCATACCCAAAAAGGGTACCATTGTTTTGATATCCTCCGATGGAATACTTTGTTAGTATTGATGCCACCTTCTTTGAGTTAGTTATGTATTTCTCTCCTACAGGTGACAGGTTGACTCCATCATACTTATGTTAGAAGGTTTTCATGCCTCCTCTTACGCCTCCACCACATCCAATACCTACTCTGCCTCCACCACATCCACCACCACCACCACCACCTCCAATACCTATACATGCTCCTTTGATTGCACCTAAACTGCGACCTAGTACCTTGACTCAATTGTTTCCATGTGTGTTTACTAGTAGGTCTCACATTTTCCCATGTTCATGGGCCTTCCCCATCATCCATCACGTCCCATGAATGTAATGAGCATAATATTTCTACTTATAGCACTCGTGATTTGTCTATGCAGCAAGATTCTGAAGGACGAGTCAATGCCTTGTCAGTAGTGTAGTGTACATGTTCAGGAGGAAGCATGTGATCTTGACGTGCCTATTGATTTGCGGAAGCAAAGATGTACTTTCAGAGAATTTCTGGATATTTATCTTGGTACCGTCAATCATGGAGATAGCACGGACATATCAGGAGGTAATATAGGGCATCTTTCCATAAAGGAGAAGATGGCAGCACTACAGTCGCATGGCACATGCAACATTGTTACAGCACCTACAAGAGCATTAGTTGTTGGATGCAAGTGGGGTGTTTACATTGAAGCATCGGGCAGATGGCGACGTGAATCGCTACAAGGCAAGACTTATGGCGTGTAGGTTCACTCAAACTTACGGGCTGGACTATACGGATACTTACTCTCAAGTGGCGAAGCATTCTACACTATGTATTCTTCTTGTAGGCTTCACATCGCAATCTATGGCCTTAAGCAGTGTCCAAGAGCATGGTTCCAGAAGCTTTTAGATATGATAGAGCAACATGAGTTCGTGAGATTAACTGCTGATCATTCACGGTTTCTTTAGATGTCTTATAGAGATACAATTATCATACTTGTTTATGTTGATGATATCATTGTTACATGCGATGATTTGCAGGGCATCTAGTGTGCTACGTATTTCCTAGGTCAACAATTTATAACTAAGGACCTTGGCAATCTACGTTACTTCTTTGGACTATAGTTTGCAAGGAGACAACGAGGTCTTGTGATGACCCATAGGAAGTATGTTACATATCTTGTCTCTAAGGCATGCATATCGAATTGTAGGCCTGCCACTACTCGCATAAACTTGAGCATGAAGTTGTATGATGATGACACTGAGGAGGTAAAGAAGAGAAGGCACATGGATCTCATTGGCAAGCTCCTATACATAACCATCACCATGCCAGATATAACCTTTGCAATAAGCAAAGCAAGTCATCTCGTGGGGCAGCCTAGACATGCACATACAGATGCAGTCCATATGATTGTGAGGTATATGAAAACTTTACATGGTATTGATCTTATATTTAGTAGAGGGGCATATCTTGTTGTTACAACTTATGCAGATGCAGATTATATGGGTTGTCACAATGACAAGAAGTCCACCTCTGGCTTTGCAGTGTTCGCAGGGAGTCCTTAGTGTCATAGAAGAGCAAAAAAACATATAGTGGTCACCAGATCCAGTGCAGAATTAACGTACAAAGCGAAGACACATGCTAACACAAAGAGAATGTAACTCAAATCGGTTTGTACTAACCTAGCAATTGAGATGACTCTTCCCATGCATCTCCAATGCGACAATCATGATGCACTCTTCATTGCCAACAACCATGCATTCCATGAGAGGACCAAGCATATTGAGGTAGAATGTCACTACACACCAGAAATGATTCAGAAGTGCCTCATCTCCACTACTCATGTTAGCTTAAGAGATCAGACAACAAATGCACTCACAAAGGCCCTAGCCATAGGGACTTACTAGAGATTTTGTTACAAGTTGAGTGTGATTGCTATCTATGCTCCAGCTTGAAAGGAGTATTGAGATATTAGATATCTTTTTATTTTTCTAATGTATTATATGTTATTTCTATCTTCTTTATGTAATTTGCCCAACAAGTTTCTCCTTTATATTAGAACCCTAGAGTCGCATGAATAAGCAAGTTATTGTTTTCTCCCAACAATTCCTAATTGATCAACTTGTTGAATATCTAGGTTGGTTGCAAAGGAAACTATCCAAAAGTATGGGATTTATAATATGGAGAACTTTGTGTTGAATTGGACCAAAATCCACGTTACAAAAGCCATCCACTACCTCTAGTGGTTATTATTATAAGGTGTCACCATCAACTGGATATGAAGAATGAATTTTTAGATAAAGGGAAAAAAGAGGAAGTAGAAAGTTGTATTCTTTATTTTTTATTAAAACGAGGACCATATGACTCCTTATATAGATGGAGTCCTAGGGTTAGAGTTATACAAAAGGGTGACCTAGATAAAGAGTCTCCCGGAATACCCCTGGAGTTAGGGTTAACAAATCAACTCTCAACACTCCCTTTCAAGCTGGAGTATATATGTCAATTATGCTCAGCTTGTTGTAGCATTTCTTTAACTACGTGGACGTGAGCGGCTTCGTGAAGATATCTACAGTCTGTTTTGCATATGATATGTTGTGAGTACGAAAGACCCTCTTTGTATCATATCCCAAGTGGCGTGGCAGTCGACTTCCACATGTTTTGTGTGGTCATGGTACATAGGATTGTTTCCTATATGCATGATGTGCTACAATCGCATCTAAGTTCCATGTTATTGTTGGGAGTAATACGAAGATCTGTGAGTACGGATCAAATCCACACTAATTTTATGGCAACAATAAACATATATTATTCTCTTATGTATCTCTGCGTTATTTTTCTTTCCTGTTGGACCTTTTCTGTAATTTACCCATAGGCTACTCTCCTATATAAGAGAGCCTAGGGTTGATGGAATAAACAAGTTCTCTCATTTTTCGCAACATGGTATCAGAGCGACGGTCCTAGAGCGGAGTTCTTGAACCCTAACCCTAGTCCCACTGCCAAGCCTCTCTCTCTCCCTCCGCACACCGCCAGCTTCGTGTCTCGGCCTCCAGTACATCTCCGGTCGTGCGCCTCCGCCTCCGGCGCGTGTCTGTGCCTGCGCCTCTCGCGCGATCACCTGCGCTGCTCGCGCGATTGTCTGCGCCTCCTGCACGCATCTCGCGCGATCGCGTGCCTGCCTCCTCCGTGCGCCTGCCTCGTGCGCCTCCTGTCTCACCCTCAGCGCGTTGTGAACCATCCCTGCACGTATTTCAAGCGCTTTGCGCGCCTTCTGCGTGTATCAGGCTGTGAGACCTGTAGAACCCTAAGCCAAGCGCGTAATCCTCCAAAGAAATGGGTTTGGTTGCTTGAAGTCTACACATGCAACTAAACCCGTACATGTCCGTGTAGACGATCATACCTTCAGTCTACTACTCCGATCTTCTGTAACCAGTATGTCAGAAAGCAAGGCATATATCCCATCTATAGGCGCCTTTTGAGGTCCAGTGCCGATTGCAAAGATGGATGGTACGAACTATGAACTGTGGGCGATGCAGTTCATGAGTATGATGAAGTCAACCGGTAAGAAGCACATTCTTACCGAAGAAGAGCCTGCTGAAAAGACTGGAGTTAATGCCTCGTGGGAGGCAGATGATGCATATGCCAAAGTATGGCTATCTGGAACTCTGGCAATTGAGATTGCCAATGATATTCTTCATCATCCCACGGCCAAAGCAATGTGGGATATTCTAGCTGCCACATATTCTCAAGCGAAGAATGAGACGAAGATTCTGCAACTCCAGCATGACATATTAACTATCAAGCAGAATGGACGCCCTCTACACTCACTATACACATCTCTACGAGGGATGTTCGAGAAGCTGTACAGCTTCATGCCCCTGACAGCCACGCCAGAGCAACAGAAGACCTACCGAAATGCTACCATGGTAGGAGTTTTCCTTGCTGCCTTGATCCGGAGTATGAGGCAGCATGGTCCCAGATCTTGGCAGATTCTACTATTCCTCCTATGGAGGAAGCCTTTCACAGGCTGAGCCGCATCACCGTCCCCTCTACGACCACGAATCAGACTGCTTCAGCCATGGCTACCAACAGAGGCCGTGGAGGTCACCATCATACCCGTGGCCGTGGACCTCGTGGTAGAGGAAGCCGTATTCGGCCAACATGTACCCACTGCCATCGCACCAGACATACTGAAGACACATGCTAATCTAAACATGGATTACCTGCATCTGCACGAGTCGCTGAGCAGATAGAGCCTCCATCTACTGCCTCTTTGGATCAACGCTTTGATGATCTTGTTGCCCGTCTAAAAGGCATTATTCCTACATCTGGACCAACACCCACTACTGAGAACCAATTCGATGTTGTCGCACCTGCCTCTGCATCTACCAGTCTATCAGGTAGTACATATGCATTTATTAGTAGTAGATTAGATACTTTAGTATGGATTATGGACTCTAGCGCCACACATCATCTATGTGGTGATCAAAGACTACCTATAGGGTATAGACAGATCCCTCCAGGTCGAACAGTGGTCATTGCTAATGGCACACATTCTCCGATTACTGGTCAGGGGGAGATTAGACTGGCGTCATCTATGCAGCTCAAGAATGTGTTACACGCGCCTGATTTTTCAATGAATATGTTGTCCATCAGTCAAATTACAAAGGATTTACAGTGTCGGGCGATTTTTAATCCCTCTTCTCTTGTTTTTCAGGACATCCTTACAGGCAACGTGATTGGGTGTGGCAATGAGCAAGGAGGCCTATATCGCCTTAGTCAGACTCCCTTTGCTGGAACCTCATCTCTACCTGCTGGTCCCGTCTCTCCTCTACTATGGCACTTGCGCTTTGGACATCTACCACTTCAGAAACTGCGTCGTGTATTACCCCAGGTTTCACCTCACACGTCTATTCAATGTGAGGCTTGTCAGTTGGGAAAGCATCATCGCTCAACCTTTCCCAGTCATCAGTGTCTGAGTAGTACCTCCAAATTTGAGTTGTTTCACATCGATATCTGGGGTCCGAGTCGTGTTCCTGATCATCAGGGACACATGTTTTATATAGTTATTGTGGACGATTTCTCTCGAGTGTCATGGGTATTTTTGTTAAAGAATAAATCTGAAGCAGGGAATATTATCATCAATTTTCTTAATGAGATTCGTAATGTCTTTTCTGCATCTGTTAAAATTGTGAGAAGTGATAATGCCCTAGAATTGTGTACTCATGCCCTATCTAGTTATTTTTCATCCCAAGGAATCCTCCACCAGACATCCTGTGCCTATACCTCCCAACAGAATGGGGTTGCCGAAAGGAAACATCGCCATTTATTGGATGTAACCAGGTCGCTCCTTATACAGAGTCATGCTCCTCACTCTTTCTGGGGTGGCGCTATTCTTACAGCACGTTACCTAATCAATTGTATGATGTCATCTATTCTAGGTGAGAAAATCCCCTTCTCTCTTTTCTTCCCTGGAAAAGAATTATTCTCCCTGTTCGATTCGGTTGCGTTTGTCCACCAGTTGTTTCTCGGGACTGACAAGCTCTCTCCTAAGGCTGTCAAGTGTGTCTTCGTTGGGTACTCCAGAACTCAGAAGGGGTACAAGTGTTACGATCCTTTGCGCAGGTGGTACCTTGTTAGTGCAGATGTTACATTTTTTGAATCTATTATGTATTTCTCAGCCTCTGGTGATCAGATGATACCCCCTGCTAATAATAACAATGATGCCATTTACATGTCACCACCACCACCATCACTACCACCACCACTACCACCACCACCACCACCATCACTACCACCTGTCACTATACCAGTTTCCCCTTTACCATTTCATTATGCCCGTAGGCCTACTTCAGCTCATGGTCATTGCTCATCACCTAGCTCGCCTAAGTTATGTTCTGAAGATATTACCATTGATGGATTTGATGATGTTTTTGAGCAGGTTGTATTGCAGAGGCCAGACGAGGACACAAATGATATAGATGTTCCTATTGCTATACGAAAGTCGAAAAGGAGTTGTGCATCCTATCCTTTAACAGCTTTTGTGTCCTTTGATCGACTAACTGGAGATTTCAGGAATTTTGTCGTCGCATTGTCAGCAGTAGCTATTCCACGAAATTACCAAGACACACTGAAGGATAGTAGATGGCGTCTTGCCATGGAGGAAGAAATGACAGCTCTTCAATCTAGAGGTACTTGGAGTCTGGTTCCTGTACCTGCTGATGTGTCACCAGTGAGCTGCAAATGGGTATTTACAGTCAAGCGGAATGTCGATGGCAGTACTGACAGGTACAAGGCGTGTCTCGTTGCTTGTGGCTTTACACAGACATATGGGGTGGGTTATCTTGATACATTCTCACCAGTGGCCAGTCATTCCACTCTACGGATCTTGTTGTCTGTTGCGGTTACTCGTGAGTGACCGCTATACCAGTTGGATGTGAAGAATGCGTTCTTGTATGGTGGCTTACATGAGGAAGTCTACATACAACAACCACATGGTTTTGTTGTTGAGGGGGAGTATCCTACGGTGTGCAGACTTCATAAGGCTATCTATGGCCTTAAGCAGAGCCCCAGAGCGTGGTTCCAGAATCTCTCAGATCTCTTTGAGAAACAAGGATACAAACGTTCCAGTGCTGATCATTCCTTGTTTGTACAAAAGACTTCCAGAGGTATTATTGCAATCATGGTCTATGTAGATGACATTCTGATTACAGGTGATCATGAACAGGGAATAAAGGAGGCGAAAGAAATGTTGGGTCGTGAATTCGTCACCAAGGACCTTGGGGTCCTTAGATATTTTCTGGGACTGGATTTTGCCAGAAATCCTTATGGGTTGGTAATGTCTCAGAGGAAATATGTCACCGACCTGTTGAGTGAAACGGGAATGCTTGGCTGCCGACCTGCTGCCACACCTATGGACCCTAGTATGAAGCTATATAATAGTGATACAGAGGAGGTGGATAGTAGAAGATACAGAGAACTGGTGGGTAAATTTCTTTATATTACGATTACTAGGCCCGATATAGCCTTTCTTGTGAGTCGCGTGAGCCAGTTCATGGAGCAACCACGTCAGGTACACATGGATGCCATACATATGATACTCAGGTACCTCAAGTCATCTCCAGGTGCGGGTTTGTTGTTCAAGAAGGGCAAAGAGACTACTATCTCAGCCTGTGCAGATGCAGATTACGCAGGGTGTCCCAAAGACAGGAAGTCCAGCTCTGGGTTTGTTGTATATGTTGGAGATTCTCTAGTCTCATGGAGGAGCAAGAAACAGACTGTGGTGGCACGGTCTAGTGTTGAATCTGAATATAGGGCTATGGCCCAGGTGAGCACAGAAATGATGTAGGTAAAAGCTGTGCTTACAAATTTACATATAGAAGTTCCACCTCCTATGACTTTGGAATGTGACAATCAGGCGGCCTTGTTCATTGCAAATAATCCAGCATTCCATGAACGAACCAAGCACATTGAAGTTGACTGTCACTTTATACGTGACATGATTCAGAAGGGATTCATTGCTACATCCCATGTTAGTTCAGAGAACCAAACAGCAGATATTTTTACTAAGGCACTGCTGCGAGGCCCATTTCAGAAGTGTGCATCCAAGCTGAGCATGATTGATATCTATGCTCCATCTTGAGGGGGAGTATTAACATATACTATCCTCGTATGTATCTCTGCGTTATTTTTCTTTCCTGTTGGACCTTTTCTGTAATTTACCCATAGGCTACTCTCCTATATAAGAGAGCCTAGGGTTGATGGAATAAACAAGTTCTCTCATTTTTCCTAACAACAACCTAAGCTATGGCTCTGTATTCACTTTCAGCATTTGAACGTGATACCACTGCTTGTTTCTTGGTCCTCCAGGTGTTATGGTTTCTTGCCAAGTGTAGAAAAAAGTAATAGATTTTCTGACCATCATGCATCCTCCATAGTCCGCATTTTATTAGGCCATAAGGTCGAAGCTGCAGCCTTTGGTGAAGAGTGGTCCATTCCCAAGAGAAGACGCATGTACCAGAGAACCATCATGAATGTATAGAAGTTGGTGAAGTAGGAGAGTCCGCAAAATGGCTTAGTTTCCTAACAATAAGAGATATGTATGGTCTAGTGATGGGAAGATATAGTAATTTGCCCACCAGAAACACATATGGACCAATGTCTTCAATCGCTCATGACTCGTTGATGCATCCCTTAGGATTTATTGGCATATTTGTGTGATTTGATCCAAGCATCCTTATTTTCTAAAGCAGATCAGTAGCGTACTTTCATTGTGACATGACAAAACCTTACTTCGACCTGGTAATTTCAATCCCCAAAAAGTATCGTAGTGGCATCGTGTCTTTGATCACAAATTATTCTGCTAGTTGCTTCTTAACTTGTGGATTACCACTAGAGTCATCTCCTGTGAGGATAATATCATTAATATGGACAAGCATTACTATAATCTCTTTTCCATTCTTTCTAATTAATAAATAATGTTTTGTCAAAGATGTGTTGAGACAGAGAATTTCTAAAACCAGGCGTGAAGGCTTTGCTTGAGTCCATAAATTGCTTTTCCTAAAAAGCAAACCTTCAGACACTCCCCTTAAGCCTTGAAGCCTAGACGGTGCTCCATGTATATTGTTTTCTGAAGGTCGCAATACAAAAGTTCATTTTCTACATCAAGTTAGTCTAAAGGCCAATCAAGCTGTACACCAAATGCCATGAGAATTCGTATGGTGGATAGGCAATCAAGAGGGCATGCGCAATATCAATGATATCCTGATGTTTGAGTTCAGCCACTCCATTCTATTGAGAATTGTGAGCACAAGTAGTCTGGTGTAAGATCCCATTTGCGGAGAAAAAGTACTTCTATTGAGAACTATGAGTGCAAATAGTCTAGTGTAAGATCCTATTTGCAAAGAAAAAGGACTACATGCCATGTAAAAGAAACTCCTTAGCATTAACAGACCTGAGAATATTGATAGTCATTGATTTTTTATCTCATTAATAAACAGAATAATAATAGGAAAGATATCAAACTTGTTTTCATAAAGAAGGTCCACGACGTAGAAGAAAAATCATCTATAAGGATCAAATAATATATATTTCCTAGGCGATCAGGATTTCGACTAGGTCACCATACATCAAGAAGGACAAGCTCAAAAAGACTAACATAATGGATATTCCAGATGGTGGAAGATGTTTCTCCATTTAGCATGCCTCACAGTCTAGGTTAATAGTGGGAGAGAGCTGGGGAAGAACACAATGAATCTTTTGTAAAGGCGGGTGACCCCAAACAATGGTGCCAGAGAGCACCAGAGGATGCTGAAAATGAAGTCCAAGAGCAAGTGGCAGACCCAGTTTACTGTAGAAGATGGTAAAAACCCCATTCTTCACGGTCTACACCAATCATCCTCCCAACCAGTATGTCCTTAAAAACACAAGATAATGTCAAATATTGCTCCAAAATTGAGCTCCTTGAAAATATGACTATAAAAATGAAGACTGATAGGAATCTTCAGGACAAAAAGAATATTAATGCGCTTAATATTAGGAGGTAGACATCTCTTCCCATTATATGGGAAAATCTGCCATCAACCATGTGTACAGGCCATCTAGGAGGGACGTTGCACATTTGATGTAGTAGTAGGGTTTGTTCTCCACAAAGGTGAGTGGATGTACCTATATCAATCCACCACTATGTTTTAACAAATTTATTTGCGGAAGAAACACAGATACATGACGAGTGACCGACGCAATCATTGGAATATCACTCTAGTGTGAATAGGAAGTCTCACTCGAATGTATTAAGTTCACACACTGCATCATATCTTCAAAGTCCCTTCTAGGAACTTCTACAAGAGGGGCATCACCTTCAGTAGAAGCTCGAGCAATGGGACTTTGTTTGATGTAGCAAATGTCATCGATGTTTTCAAACTTATGACAATAGGTACACTAAATTGTGCATCGACCTCGTTTTGTATTGAAACAATTCTGGCCACAACTTCTGAATGATCCACGACTACCTCACACAAATGAGGCGGCGGATTTTCCTTAGTAATGTCATAGGACTACATAGATCTCTTGGTAATGCAAGATTTATTTTTATTTGAGTAGTGCATCAATATCGTGTGTTTGAAATGTGACACTCAAATCACATTTAGAAAATATGATATCTACACTATTGCAAAGTTTGGACTTCAAAAAAAATAAAAATGGATGTTGCATGTCTAAAATGCGACATCAATTAAAAATAAATAAATAATAGATGTAGCATTTAAAAAATGCGACATCGATTAAAAAAATGGATGTCGCATGTCCTAAATATGACATATATTTCTTTTAAGCCCAAGATAAAGAATGTATAAGGAATGTCGTATTCGAAAAATGCGATATGAGTGTCGTATTTCAAACATACGATATTATTGCACTACTCAAGTAAAAAACATTATGCATTACTCAAGAATCTATGTAGTCTTGGGAAATTACTAAGGAAGTTGCCTCCAGATGGGTCCACCAGTGCAGATACATGTCCCTAACTTCAATCCTAGTACTAGTAGTAGGGGCAATGAGGCGACTAAGAGTAATATAGGCCTCCTTAATAGTGGAGAGGACTGCAACAATGATCATATGATCGCGTGATGCACCATAGTTAGGATCGAGGCTGCCTACGAATACCAAAATAGCCTTATGCTGGCGATGTTGCTTCTATGCATAGCAGGTGCATCCCGGAATGCAGGCATTATATCACTCAAATAGGGAAACAAAGAGAGAGGAGTACTCAACGAGCCAATGACCGGCTTGCTTTATATGCAACATGTCAAAATACGATATATTCTGTTAGAATTCTTCTCCCGAACATGTGCGACGTGAATGGAAGTCCGCATGTCATAAGTAGTGGTGTAGTATACTAGCTAATCTGCAATCATGTCGATGACGCTAACCATGATACATGAGCTGAACATCCCATTATTGTTCGCTCATGTGGCTTATTTTCTTGACTTGTCGGTAGTAACTAACTCCAATAGAATATGCCCATTGTCGTATCTTCATACGATAATGAGGAACGTGAGGGATCACTTGGGATAGTTAGCTTTGGCAAACATGGGGATCGAGCCAAACGAGAGTAGTCAAGCGCTCGCTCCATCGTATACTCGAGATGCCACCTCAGAGGAAGACATATCTAACAACTTGTCAGACATGTTGTAAACAATAGCAAGATATAATAAACTTCTTAGGTCATAATAGGACCTATGGAGGTTCAGAACAGAGACGAGGCTGGAAGGTGGCGGTAAGAGACATATTTGGTGGTGAAAGAACAATAGACCCGGGACACGATTCACAAAGCCATGTGTCAGTGCATGCTACAACACACAATGCTCCGTAGTAGAAAACTAGTACACCCTAGATAGACCAAATAGTGTTTGGAGGTGGAGTCCTTTAGCCTGGAGCAACGGTCAAGGTCATCACATTGGATGTAGGGTCCTATAGGTATGGAAATCAGAGTTGGGAAGGGGACATTTGTATCGTGGATGGGATGTGGTGGTTGTTGAGCTGCACCGAGCGATTATGGGGATGGCGGTTTGGGGCAGGGGTGGGGACAATGTGAATGTGGAGGGGATTTCTTAAGCGATTCTTGGCGAGGGAATTTGGGTGGGGGGGTTCTAATAGGGGGATCGAGGATAGGGTTTGATAATTAAGGGTTTGGAGATCAGTGATAGGGCTTAGGGGTGGTGGCGCTCGAGGGATAGGGCTAGCGAGTGGGAGTTGGGCGTTCGGGTGCTGACGACATTGGAGAAGGGTTGTGGCGTACGCGGTAATGGTGGAGAAGGGGTGAACAATGGAGAAGGGGGAGGAGCAGGGACCCGCTCTGGTACCAAGTAGAATGTTGTATTCTGTATTTGATTGAAAAGGAGGTCCAGAAGATTCTTGATATAGATGGGTCCTAGGGTTAGGGTTACACAAAAGGACGACTCCTAGATAGTGAGTCGCTCGGAATACCCCTAAAGTTAGGGTCAACAATTCAACTCCCAACTGTGGAAATTAATTTATTAACAGTGTTATCTCAATTCATATAGATCCTTTTGTATCATGGATCCATTTGTACGGTAATGGTATATAAACTTCTCTATGATTAGGGCTCTCTGTGTCCTTTATACTTCTTTCTCCACATAGTGAAAATCGATCGTAGCCGCCCAAGGACGCAACCTAGTTAAAGGGGAACCTTGTAAATCCATGGAACTCTGTGCTTGCTTGATTGATCTTGTTTGTGTGTGCTTCCACCATTCATAACAAACTCATTAAGCAAGATCTTTGTGTGCTTGATTTGATCATTTGTCAGAAATCATGAAGAAGTAGGGATACATGCAAGGGAATGGAGTTCACATGCTCTTCATCAAATAAGTCGTGAAAAAGTGATGCTTATGATTATTCATCTTAATTATAGGACAACGAGATTCATCGGATCAAGATCAAAGACCACGGAAAAATATGATGTCTTATGAACTGAGATAGTTAGATCCAGAAAAGGCTTGGGCATTTATTAAAGGAAAAATGACCTTGATAAAAGGGAGACTGGAAAGCTTGAATGTCATCTTGCGAAACCCCATTAAATCCTATCACTAGCTAAAACAACAATATGAAAGTTCTGGATGAATACAATCATGAGCTTGTAGGGAAGCTTATCTAATGCACCCTCACAAGGCATAAACATTACTATGTTGTAAATGTGGTAAATCAATTCATGTATATTCGAACTTATGGCCATCGAGATGAATTTACAATATCTCGTGCTACCTAAAGAAGAATACAAACATGGGGATTTTCTTTGCAGAAGGGCAAGTACTAAGCATTGAGGCTTGAATGAATGCTGATTGGTTGGATCGCTGGATGATCATTGATCAATATCGGGTTACTCTATTTATCTTACAGGAAATCTAATAATATAGAGAAGCATACTGTGTGTGTCAAATCTAAGTGTCAAGGCTGATACTGTATGATGGAACTTGGGGTCACAAAGAGATTATACTCAATGATACCTGCATCTAGACTAATCTTCCAAGGAATTTCTTCTGTAACAACAAAGCTTCTATCGACATTATAAATAACCCAATCCTTCATGATCACAGAGAACATGCCGATGTAGATAAACATTTTACAAGGGAAAAATTGAGGATGGTTAGCTCTGCCTATCATTTATCAAGTCAAAAGATCAATTGACAGATAAATTGACCATAACCTCTCTACCATGCAACGTGAGGTGAATATGGGAAAGTTAAGCAAGATAGATATTCACACCCAGCTTGGGTGTGAGTGCTGAAATGTTGCCTAGTTAAGTGAAACTTGGGTATAGATAAGTTTACCCCTTAACCATATGACAAATGTATAAACCTTTCATTTGCTAATTAAGTAGAAAAGAAGTCGCATTCTGACTATTTAGTTCGGCAGAAATGAACTCATCTTCAAGGGCTAACGATTCCATTCTGAGAGTATTGTAGAACAAATGAAAGCATTCGAGTGCCTGGGCTCTGTACTATCACATTCTTTCAATAATGAATCTTTTTTGAAGTGTATATCCCGTCTCATGAGCACACCCTTTCCCTTTCAAAAAAAGTAGAAAAGAAGAAATAGCTTCCCATTTGTGCTAGCTCATCCCCTCATGCAAAATTCCCCATCTGTTATGAAGGCTTTCCTTTATTTCTGTAGTCGTATTTATAGGTTTCACGTCTTTTCACAAAGACCATCAAACGAGTCTACAAACGAGTTTGTTTTGTTCAATTGCAGATTCATAACATTGTTCCATGCAAACTTCTTGTAACGTACCACGTTAATGACATTTATAAAATCAAGATGGATGCAATCAATACGAACAACTGAATGCAGGGCAGAGATCCAGACAAACATCATTTTTTTGCAACAAGTTCAACAAAATAAGACTTTGGAGTTACTACTCTATTCACATCTTTGGTAGAATTATTATTTCTGTCCAAGTGTCTTGTATTACTTCCATTTGTGGGTAAAAAAATCATTTATTCATGCTTCAAAACAAAGGAAAAAGGTGAAGATTCACCAAAGGAGTAGCGAACAACTAAAGTGAAGCCTCAAATAAATAGATATTTTCAATTCATTATAAATATAATGAATATATGTGTTGATCTTTCTGATTGGCTACACAGCAGAAAGAAACTGTTATAAAAAGTGTTGAAGAATGATCAACCTGAAATGATGCATACAGTGTTGGAAGGAATGGGTGATCCAATAGCGACGTTATCTCCCTTTCTATGCAAGCTCGATGGACCTGCATTCAAATCTTATATAAGTTCATGTCTGTTGAAATGTGATAAAAATGTAACAAGTGAAATATTAAACATTGAATGCCCGTGGTTTGAGATGATCAGGATAACCTCCCTCCATTACAAAATCAGCATAATAGTCCTATTTTCTTGTCGATTATTTTCATTAAAACCTGCAGTAAAAGGTCCACCTATATATAGGCCTAACATCCTCCTATATATAAGCCCAAGAGACACAAATAACTCACAAACTAGTGATATGGGAAAAAACACAAGACGCTATGCTACAATGTAGAAAACAACCAAGAATAACACGGAGAAGAGAGATGATTTATGTGAAAAATTCTATAGAGAGGGAAAAACCATGAAGGAACAAACCTTGATCTCTCTCACAAGAGATTAGGACACTCTTCATTAAAAGTGATTTTCAAGGAAGGTGGATAAGTACAATATACACAGAGATGGGTAAAATGTTCCTCATCCAAAGATCCACCCTACTCCATAAGGAGTGGGATGAAGCCACAGAAGAAGGCCTCACAAGAGTCAGAGTTGTATATTGAATTCTCTCAACTATTACAGGTGGTGTGGTGCTTCTTATATAGACCCACCAGTAAGGAGTCAAATTCCTAAGTAGTACCTGGGAATTACTTAAATACCCAGGTTCTACAAAATGTTTTTTTTACTCAAAAACTACATAGGTGTCGCATGTTGAACATGCGACACATCTAAAGTTATTTTTTACTCAAGAACTACATATATATCACATCTTGAATATGCGATACAGACAACGCATATTGAATAAGGCCGGCGCCTATCAGCTTTGTCATTCCAGGGAATTTCTCACATGTCGCATGTTCTACATGCGACATATTTCCAGAGAATTTCTCACATGTCGCATGTTCTACATGCGACATATTTCCGGGGAATTTCTCACGTGTCGCATGTTCTACATGTGACATATTTCCAGGGAATTTCCCTGGAAAATAACTGGCCAGGTTTGGGACATATGAACTTTTGAAGTTGTGGGTTTGGCCATTAGTCATCTTGCGACATGTCCGATGGGTGACATGCGACATATCATAAAAACCCTTGAAAAAGCATGGCCAATTTCATGTTTCTAATATAAATAGACATCGCATTCACGCATTCAAAGATGTATAGACAATTACCAAAGCAGGCTATGGACACAGACATTCACAACACAGATAAATAGTGTGATCCAGAAAGACATTCCAAACATTTAATATAAATAGACTTGTCCACGAATATACATTACATTTTTGTGTCATATTAAAAACTACAATGATTACAAGTCAACGCTTTTTCCTCCGCTGGTATGTAATCGTAGAATCAGGAGGATGGAACGGTAACAGGCGGTTCGCCTCGTCTATCATGTGGATTTGAGAGGGCCCTGGGACATCTTCCTCGAAGGTTGGCATCGGCGGTGGCGTTAGTGTGCAGTAAGTTGGTTGTGTCTCGCTGGCGTCCAATCTATGCCTCAACGGTGCCTGAGGCATTGGCAAGTCGTCCTGTGGTCGCTCGGTGGCAGGTGTGAAGAAGTCTCTTTGCGCAAGGTTCTCATCTTCTGCAGCGGCTTCTTCATAGTCCATGGGTTCCGCCACTTGTTCACGCGCCCTACCTCGACCTCTTCCTCTTCCCCGTCCTCTTGCCCTTCCTCGCCTTGCCTCCTCCCTAGCCGCATCAGCACGCTCGTCATGTAACGTGACCGCATCTGCAAATTGAAATGACAGCCACTCCGTCACTTCCGCCTTCGCTTATGCCGCAATCTCGCGGCATTCCTCGTGTCCAATGTCGTACACACGGCTCCATTTGGCGAGCTGCATCCAAGGAAAAAACGTAGAGGTAAATTTGTAGCAGTTTTCTTAATTAATTTACCACAAAGTTCTAGTTGGAGCACTTACGTTGCTTGCCAGAGTTGCACCTAAACGTCCGACAAATCTTCGAGTTATGGTCCGATACCATTGCTCGTATGCCGGCGTCGCGAATATCCCTCTGGACCGATTGATACGAACAATTCTATCTTCCCGCTCATCCCAGTGGGCAATATGCAACCAGTGTTTTGCCCTCCAATCTACATGCACTTTCCCCCTCAAATCGATTGCATGGAGTTCCTCAAAGGTGAAGCAACGACATGGAATATCTTGAAGGCCCCCAAATTGTCTCAAGAAACGGTTTGGATAGTAATACTCCACAATGTGGAAGTATATCAACGGTACTTCCGCTCTCTGAATGCGTTCGCCTTCAAGAGAGTTGGCTGGGAGATGGGCGCGGATCTCATCGGTATATAGAGTCCAAAATACCTGAATGTGAAAATTGTATTTCGATTAGTATTTTTTTTTGTTGATATAGGAAAAATTTGTGAATGTAAAATTACCTGCTCGGGTGATTTCATGTCAAAAGCATCCCGGTAAGGTCTCACCACGTGTGTAGGCTGTCTACGATGGGCAAACGTCGTTGCCCAGCGGACTCCTAACGGGCGCCCGTACCATTCTCTGTCGTCCCTCACAACTAGAGCAATGTAGGGGAAATGCTCCCATGCCCATAGCTGAAGGAGTATGACCGAGCCTCCAATCTCTTCAGTCGCCATATCTGCTGCTAAACACAGGTGTCTGTATAGATATGCAAGTACTGCGGATCCCCAGCTCAGTGTCCCAGAGTACTCGAAATCATGCAGATGTGGTAGAGCGATAAGTGACACCAACGAGCCTGACTTGTCCGTGAATAGGACTCCACCAAGCAACTGCAAAATGTAGGCTCGAGCGTGTCTCTGTACTACCAGCTCGTCTGCATCTTCTGTCAATTCTGCAAAATTGGTGGACAGCCAGCTTGCTGACACCCTGCTGCCAACGATGTCTGCGGGCAGTGGCCTAACGCCCAACAATTCATCGCATGTATCTGCCCATGTCGCTCCAGGTGTCGTCTCCCCAGTAACCGCAGGCCCATCAATTCGCAGCCCCATGATGAATGCGACATCCTGCAAGGTGATGGTAATCTCCCCACTAGCTATGTGGAAGGTGTGTGTCTCGGGTCTCCAACGTTCAACCAACGCGGTCACCAGATGCCAATCTAGGGTAATGAACTCGAGCTCTAAAATGCATCCAAATCCTACTTCGGCTACATAAGGCTGTAGCCGGTCATCCAAAGGGATCCGACGTACATGGGATACGAAATATTTGCCACTTATTACAAGTGCATTTCCTTTGGATCAAATTTACCGTGTACTGTTTGCGCCCACGAATACCAGTAGAAGTCCGTCGAGCCCTGCTAGACACCTCGAATAATATTTCCGGTTGTACTTGTACCTGAGTTACTGTGTGCTCATTCGCAGCTGCAGTGCAACGGGTCAACTCTGTGGATGCGTAATGCGTGAATTTTCGACTAGCAGCAATGGTTACGTTTGCTTCTTCAGCATGTTGAATGAAGTATGATACACAATTATAAAAGGTCTTCTCAATTAACGCAAAGATTGGCAAGCAATGGGCATCTTTAAGAATTGCACTGTAGCTTTCGCTCAGATTTGTAGTCATCTGACCAAACCTATACCCACCGTCATAGGCCAAGGTCCATTGCTCATGACGACAATCATGAGTCGAAAACCATCTACCTGCTCCATTATTCTACTCTTGCATCTTTCATAGCGGCTTTTATTCCAAAATGCCTGTCAGAGATAATACATATTGGTCCAGCTCGCATGCCGATTACCCTGACACGTACCAACGAAAGAAACCATTTCCATGACGGAGCGGATTCCTCGTCAACAATCCCGAATGCAAGGGGGACAATATGTTTATCCCTGTCAATACCGCAAGCAATGAGCAATTTTTGTTTGTACTTACCGTACAAATGTGTCCCATCAACACTAATCAGAGGCCGACAATATTTGAATGCTTCAATCGAAGGCCCAAATGCCCAAAGGCATCGTTCAAATCTACGGCAGAGCGGTTTCCGAGGATCAGGATGGTCGATGTATTCAATATCAATTTCAGTCCCTGGAATAGCAGCCTTCATTGCATGCAATAGAAAAGACATTTCAGCGTATGACTTTTTCCAGTCACCAAATACGATTCCGATGGCCTTCCTTCGAGCATCCCAAGCCCTTTTCTTTGTAACCCAGTAGTTGTACATCTCGTTGATGTGAGCTCTACAACTTGAAACACGAACATTAGGGTCATCCCTAACAAGAGTTAGCAAAGATCTGAACATGAATTTGTAGTCCAACTGAGAGTGATCTTGATTAACTGTAGGGTTTATACAAGTGTGTGCCCCAACAACCTTGGAGATCACCCACAAACCATCAAATTTTCTAAAATATCCTCGTAAATACCAAACACAGCCATTTGATCTCTGTGTGCAAAAAACAGACCATATAAAGTTGGAGGATTTCTTCACAATGAAGTCAAAGTGCGACAGAATGTGGTACTTCTTCACAGCGTAAACCAAATCTTCCCTACATTTGAACGTTCTACCCCTGCGTATTTCGTCAGCGACACCATCAAGTCTAGACTTCTCTCGAACTTCGTCTTCATATGTTGAACGAGTATTTGATCCTCTAACCCCAAAAAATGGTATACGGGGTGTAATAGTATGCGTACTTTGTTCATCATATGGGATCTCCTCGTCCACCGCATCATGGTCGACATCTTCGCTACCTGCTTCGAGGTCATCATCGGTCCCCCAAGGGATGAAATCATCCAAAGCATGAACCTCTCGCAGCAACGACTCACTCAGGCCCAAATCCTGATCCATGCATGGTTGCGTAACAGGCGCATCAGTGTCAAAGTAGGGTTCCATGTTGGGACATTTATTGGTTGCGTGGTACGGACAACTGCTGGTTGTGTCCTCGGGACTATGGACGGTCCCTTGTTAGTCACAACAGTGGGGACTTCGATCACAGATACATCTTCAACATAAATGTCAGTAGGCATTGATTTCCCAATGGTCCGAGCATACACAAGAACTGCATGCACATCATCATCGTCGACAATAGATGAAAATGATGGTTCCTCCCCTGGGCCTCGAGGGATGCGATGTAATAATCGGATTTTTTGACTATCGGCATCCAGGTTGAACTTACGGTAAACCAAGTTCAACATCTCATCGAACGTCATATTAGGCGTCAGCACAAACCCCTTACGTTGGTCGACGATCCGCACATGAGTGTACCACTCAAATGACATATACAATACAACTGCTCCATTCTAACCTAATACGTGACACAACGTACAACCAAACGTCATACATTCAAGAAATGAAAATAATATGCATATGATACAAACAATCAACTCAAGAAAAAATTTTACCAAGTCTAAGTGTTCGCAACAACAGCTTAGCCCTAGTGGGACGCGGGGGCGGCTAGGACGGAGCCAACCAATGAAACCACGGAAAAGGAGTGTTCCGTGGGGCCAGGAGTGAGCAAAATGGGTGTCTTTGAAAGAGGAGGAGATCAAAAACGCAGGTGGCGCAATGGGGGGTCGAGGGCGGTACGGGTGGTGCAGGAGCTGGAAGGAGCGGGGAAATGGCAAGGCCGATAGGCGCGGCCCTTGTTTAGCCCTTATATCGCATATCGAACATGCGTTATCTATAGCGCATATTAAAGATGCGACATATGTGTAGTTCCTGGATAAAAAAAACTTCAGGGGTGTCGCATGTTGAACATGCGTCACCTCTGTAGTTTTCGAGTATAAAAAAATATGTCGTAGAACCTGGGTATTTAAGTAATTCCCAAGTACTACTTAGGAATTTGACTCCACCAGTAAGACCAAGTCCCACTCACAAATAATGTGGGACTAAACCTGTGGATGTAGTAATTGACTATGGAGGGATGCAATTACCCATAGATGCATACTATAACATTGACAATATCTGTAGCTAGTTGTTTAGTAGTCGTTTGCATCCGAAGACTGCTTTTCCCACACGGGCCTCGCTTGTTTGTATTTCCTATTGTATGTGGGAAGATGGAGATAGGTGCCATAAAGAACGTACATACACCCTTAGGCCTCTAGTAGAAATTTAGAAGACCAGGATCCCAATAGAGAAGTTAGATGACGCATAGTATTGGTGCCCGATAAAACATTCCGCTAGTTACTCTATGGAGTTTGATACTAATTTGTGTAGTTGGGTAGTCTAAGTTTCACTTCCATGCACGAAGTACGTATTTAGATACTACTTGACGTTTGGCCACATATACTAATGCTCCGCGTATTAGCACTATGAGATGAGTTCCAAGATGTTACTGAAAGAGGAGAAAGACGACCAACTTCTTGTATCCATAGAAAAACAAAGATAGTTCGGTGAATTAATGTTGATATTTTTGTTACTAAGATTGTGAATTGGCTCCATATGTAAGAGGAAAGAAATTATAGCGAGGAGAATCTTACCCGATGATATACAAAATATGTATTGGAAGGATCTACAGTTGGTGCATGGATTCATGCCTTGTACTTAAAGGACCTTCACCAATGGTAATGGACTTGAACTGTTCGTGATAGTTTTCCACATGTGATTAAATAAATAAGTGTTAAATCCACCATTGGATGTACGAACCAGTGTGAAATGAGATACGCCTTGTAGAGACCCGCTCCATACCTCTAAGAATACATGTACACTCTTGTTTTACTTTTACACTAGTGTCTAGTGTTCTCACCATTACTGGAAAACTGCTCATAATATACCCTTTTATGTAGACCCGACATGTTTTCAGGAGTGCCATAATAGTAGATATCAAGTTGACTTAGAGCTTCACTGTCTTTCTAGCACTAATGTGCATAATTCTGTCTAGTTCATTTTCTTCCCTGCTTGTACTTTTGAGAGATGGTGTTGTTGAGAGATATGTACATTTGTATGCAAATTGTTCAGTTTTTTATTATGCACCTACATTTTATGGGCATGCAAATGTTCTGGAATGATAATACGAATGACTGCAATATTTTTTACATTAAACTTACTTTATTTATTTCTTGGTGGTTGCATGATTTGAATGTGAGGCAGGTGTACATGAGATGGGTTGTTGAATATCAAAATCCATGGAATCGATGCCCCCGTGAGGGGGTAAGTGCCACAGATACTCCAATCTGTATCATGTGTTAAATTTGCATTGGTAAATATTGAGAGTTATTTATATATATTCTTATGTATTTTTCTATTTCTTTTGTCTTTAGTGCGTAATTTGACCTATAGGGCTTCAGCTCTCTATATAAGAGAGACTATAGCCTCATGTATAAACATGTTATTATTCTCTTAAAACATGGTATTAGATCAACGACCCTAGACTGGAGCTCTAAAGTCCTAACCATTTCCACATACCCCATGTCTGCACCTACTCGCCGCCACTGTTGCCGAGTCTCCTCACCACTTAGTGACTCGCAACAACACCTCGCCACCGCCAGGAGACAGCCCCAACATCAATTCTCACCGTTGCCAGCACCCAACAGCATCTTCTAGCACTACCTAGGGCTCCGTAGTGGCACCTTTACCCCTACAACCCCTCTAGATATCACTTAGGTCCTTGTAGTGCCACATCTAGCCCCCCTTCCAGCATCGTCTCCAACCCCCATAACCCCTCTTGTTGTTGGCTAGGGCCCCACAAACCTCTAAGCTTCTCAACTTGGTGCTTTTTCTATTCTCGAGGCCCTTGAGATGTCTGATTTTGAAAGAAAAGGGTGACTTCAAACCTAGAAATCACCATGCATACCAAAGTTGATGGAAACTATTGTGACATGAGACTGCGAACACAATTGAATCCTCTATGATCGTTTAGGCACATTCATATTACTCTACAACCCCAATCGTGTTGTTTTCCGACTTCATCATCATGTCAGAGAACAAGGGTGACATCTTCTTTCCTTGCCTTCAAGGATCCAAAGCCCATTATCAAGAAGGGACCGACTACGAGTTATGGTCCATGCAGTTTATGACCATCATGCATTGTAATAATAAGGAGCACATTGCACATTCTGACATAGTCGGAGCCAACCAATGAGATTGGGGTGAATGCTTCGTGTAAGTAAGATGACACATAATGCTCCGTGGATGCAAGACGACACATATGCACTTGTATGACTATATGATACTCTGACCATATAGAGAGCCAATGACATCCTTCATCAGCTCACTGCCAAGGCAATGTGGGACATCTTCACAGACACTTTCTCTCAGGAGAGGAATGAGATAAAGATGATGTTGCATCAGTACAATATCTTTACAACTAAGCAGGATGGTCACCCTCTTCATGTCTACACATAGCTCAGGGGTATGTTTGAGAAGCTTCATAATTTCACGCCTCCGAACGCTTTTGTAGAGCAGTAGCAAGCATACATAAATGTCACTATTGTTGACATGTTTCTGGAAGCATTCACTCACAATACTATGTTGCATACACCCAAATTCTTACAAGGAGGAGTCCTACAACAGACTGGGTAGGATCGTGATACCACTTGCTCAAATGGCTATAGGCCTCCTTCATGGCTATAGAATAAAGAATTTATTAATTTCTTTCTACATGCCAAAGTAGAGGTCTGAGTGGTGGTGGAAGTAGGAGGGACTGTAATCCTTCTCAAATAACTATAGGTCTCCATGAATGGCATAGAGGAACTTGTAAGAAGCTGGTTGCAAAAAACATAATACTCGGGATCAAGAACCACAAGAAAACACCCATCATTATGGTGTTCATATATTCCATTGGTTAGTAAAGACTATGCTCAAGGATATGTAGCTATGGATCTTCTCGAACATGCCTCGCAACCAGGAAGCATGGAGATGGTGACCGTCATGCTTCGACATAAAGACGCCAGACAAGAGATGAGGATATTATTCTTCACTTGAGACTAGGTAGTGGCGAGTATGTCCCACATTACCTTAGAAGTAGGATAATGTAAGTATTGTTGGTGATCTCTGGTGTAAGATTTCCATAGAACCAAACATATTCCCATGTATTGTATTACATCCACAAAGAATTGACCCTTGTCCGCTCGCTCAAGGTGCATCGATGTGTTCTTCGTAGTTTCTCTCCATAATAGTCACTAACTGTACTACCTACAATTCATAGTTGGTTCCATCTAATATGAAAGCTAATTCCTTAGTAATGTCCGGAGTATAATACATTATTCCCTGAGTTATTTTGTTAGACTACTGCAACAATATCGCATGTTTCAAATGTGACATCCATATCGCAGTATGAAAATGCAACGTTCTTTATCTTCGAGTTCAAAAAATGGAAAAAATGGATGTCACATTGGGAACATGTGACGTCCATAGTGTCCAATTTGGATGTCATATATAGATCATGTGACAACCTTTTTTTAGTCCAAGAATTTTAACATTGTAGTTATCGCATTAACCAAATGCGATATGGATGTCGCATTTCAAACACGTGATATTGTTGTAGTAGTCAAGCAAAAAAACATTTTGTACTACTCGTGGAATCAGGTGTTCCCGGGACATTACTAAGGAATTTTCCAGATCCACAATAGGAGTGAGTTTTTTAATGTCACAAGCATTGAAGATGGATGCATATCAACATTTTATTTTGCCACGACGAACAAAGGAGACTAGGAAGGACACAACCAGGTGGCAGAATATTCTATATAATGATGGAGGGAATATTTTGCGTGTAAAGTCAAAGCACAACCTTTCCTATCATCTAGGTCGATGCTCTAGGGGAGAATGATTAGATTTATATGAGAAAACTCAAACCTAACTGCATCGCAGTTAATGTCGAGAAGAGTCGTGGAAGACTCCTTGTGTACATGGGTATCTCCAGTGCCTAGCACGATTCCCCAGGAAGAGTTACACACGAACATGGTAGTCCCAATACAGGTAATGTGCATCGTGTGGGTGTTGGATGCCCAAAGCAAGGTAGAGGAGGTTTCGCAGAACCTAAGGTTGTGTTGGGGAGCAAAACCCTAGGAGGAGGCATACGTGTAGAACCCAAGGCAACAAATAAGGCGACATGTAGCTCTCAAGGAGAGAGGAATGCTGCTCACGATTTGATGAAGGAGAAGAAGTCAGATAATGGGATTAGGTTATGATCAGGATAACAGAGATTTGGTCCTAGTCCCACACTATGATACTATGCAGTAAATGACTTGTTTATTATAAGGCCAAATGGATAATTTATATAACGGATAAACCCTAGAGGGTAAATAATCATAACAACAAAGACTTTTTCCCACACTAAGTAGGGACAAGTACATGGATTCTTTGCATCCATTTAGATCTATTTTGTAGCATACCCGAACTTAGATCCAAGCAATTAAGATCCCTTTAGATAGTCTCTTTTTAACGCTTCTTGAGCCTTCATCGCCCTCTCTTAGATTTCTCAACATCCCAAAACTCATATCTTCTAACTAGGGTATCAATAGATATCCTTTGTAAATGGCCATAACACCTTAAGCGGTTATCTCTCATCTTATCATCAATCGAAACTATACCAGCTTTCTGTTTGCTCTCATCATTTCGAATATGAATTTTTCGTGTATGACCAACAACACATCCATCATAGCATTTTCATTTCTGCTATTGTCATCCGATGCCTATGTTTATGGTTCACATGCCAACATTGAGATCCATAAAGTATAGCAGGTCTTACGGTTGCTTGTAATACTTCCCTTTAATTTTCAAAGGAATTTTCTTACCACATAAAATAGTAAAGGCTCCTCACCAATTTAGCCAACATGTATTTAATCTACGAGCTCGATTTCTCCATCATGTTGCAAAGTAGATCCCAAGTATTTAGAGGGCAAATAACTAATGCGAAAATTACAAAGAAAGGAAATAACAAATATGTAGTTACTCCGATAATAACATGGAATGTAAAGAAACCTAGACATATGTATGCTCTCAGTCATCCCCTCATGTGGTTTTCCTTCCAAGTGGGAATGGTTTTCAAGGAAAAACTATGTAGTCTGATTGTTCCTTGGGTAGGGTATATTGGTTTATAGTAGTTTTTGTTACGATTAGTGAAAGTAATCACACACAAACACAATCAATCAAGAAAGACACAAACACAAAGATTTACAAGGTTCATATGTACTAGGCTACGTCCTTAGGTAGCGGTGACCGTTTTTCACTGTGGAGAAAGAAGAATACAAATGATTCTAAGAGCCCTAACCCTAGAGAACTTAAATACTACTTTCGGTACATATGGATCCCTGATACAAACAGATCTGAAAACCCAAATAGAGAAGGAATCACATATAAAATTGTTGGTTGGAGCATCACCCCCCCCCCTCTTATAGGTTATGGTGGCATAGGGGGATGAATACGATGGTTCTCCAATTGGGTGGACGATAAAGGATTCGAGACATATCAATAGTTTTCATATCAACACTTCGCTTTCCTTGGGCCAGAATCAAGATAAGTATCAAGTGCGAATCGCAAATATGGCCCCATCCGATGTTCCCACCAACATATATGGGATATTTTAATAAATGGATGCCTTTTTCATAGTATGATCTGGACAAAGAATCGAAAGACAAATTCACTATTTTTTTAATCAAAACTAGATGCTATCATAAGAACCTTTTTTAATGTAGGAATATGACCCTGTAAATATAGAAGATCATCAGAGGCCATTCCGTTTTTAATGTGGCCCAGGATTTGTACATTTACATACGTAAATCCAGAAATCTTATTATCTGGTCATCATCAGCCATCCATTTTACAGAAAAATATTCTCTGACAGTGAAGAACATATATTTCTTGAATGCAGGGAAAATATTAAACTAGCAATGATTTGGATCATGCATATGGAAATTCTCGAAGATAGACTATCTACAAACGGACTATCTTTAATTTTTATCATTGTTATTTGTGAGGCAAGTTGGACTGAGACGGCATGTGTACTCTAGATTGTGGGCTTGTTCAAAATGCATGATCTTCTCTCACGTCCAGGAAATTAGTTGTTGCTTAGTCATTGGTCACAGATTCTTTACACAAGTAGATGTGCCCTCCCTGTAGATGATTTGGTTATATGCCCAATAAAGTTAGATAAGTTAATGTTATTTCTCTTAAAAAATCTTGTCAAATGATGGGATTACTCAAATTAACACTTTCTGAAAAAAGGATACAGACATATTCTCTTTGTTTAAACGGATATAGACAAATAATATTTGTTGAAAAAGAACTGCAATCTGTTAAAAAAAGAGACTTCACGTTCCCCATCGAACCTTGTTGCGGTTGAACATTACAGACTTGTCCATTTCTTTCATAGCATAAAGCTCACTTGTGCCTTTCAACTCCACCAAGTGAACACTGAGATAAGCAGTCAGAAAGTTTCTTAGGGAGACATAACAAACAAAATTTCATCAATTTATTAACATTCAATTAACACCCTAAATAGAAATCAATATTAGGAAAACCCCATTCCATGTAAAATCACAATCGCTTAGAATGTATACAAGGATTTACCCATTTTCTACAACAATGGAAAACCACCAAAGTTTCAGACCTAGCAGCTACTTTTGGATGGCTGGATTTATCTCTTTTTCATCGGAAAAAAGGAAGGGTTTGTACTGATTTTTTGAAAAACGGACCGGACTAGCTTGCTCAATCGGTCCGATCGGTGAACCGGGCATGGACTGGTCCGGATAACCAGTTTTGACAGGTAAGTCTGAAAGTCCGTATTGTGTTCAAACAGCTAGTTTAATTGATTATTTCAGACCTTGTTTAATCGAAATCTAGCTGTAATTCAATTTTGAATATGTTCATAAATGATGCTGTTTGGGAGTGTTCAACCAATGACCTTTGTCAATACCTATCACAAACTCCCAACCAACAAGCCCACCACAACTTCTTGCACAACATGGAATTTAAATATTATGAAAAATATTAGTGTTCTATAGAATATTTACTTTAAATATAATATATACAATAGTCAATATTGCATATGAAAAACATATCTTATGTGTATTGGAAGATATATTGACTATATTTTATATCTATTTCAAGTATATTAGAGTGTGTATTTTATATATGTTATGACTCATTCGATTTTGATTAGTATGTTTAACCATCTTTTCCCCACTGGTTCAATTTAATCTGGTTTTAGAAAATGATGACATCTTCATTATCCTGGTGAATCGACTTAATTCCATGGTTCAACTCGATTCGAGCCTTTCGCTAGGGATTCTGATTTAGTCTCCAGTTCGATTTTAAATACATTGTTTTTTAGAACATTTACATAGACAAGGTAGACGGATCCACATCCAACACCCTCTTTATTAAGATACAACATTCAACATAGAAACCATTTTTTATTATATATTATCAACTAATATCAATACCATTGACTAATTAAATATAGATGCACTTATCTAAATGAGATGTATACACGCTTGAGGAAAGTTTAGAATAAATGGCTTGAGAAATGACATGCCAACCTAAATCAAGGGATAGAACAAATCATACTTCTCATTGAAGCTACTAATGTGATGCCACATATAAGCACATTCTCACATGAATTGTGTTACTTGGGAAAAATAGAATCTAGTGCAAGACGACTACTTGGATGCCTTGATCCCAATTCAAATTGGTTGAGATTCGTTCCATTCTTATTCGCAATAGAATTTCATCACACATCTGTCAACTTTTCCTTGGTGGTTCCAAGAATGAAATCTCCTCTTTGAGGATCCTATGTGAGAGAACCTACTTCATGCGTCTCCCATTACAAGAGAAACTCACTCTTTGATATCCCCATATGTATGTAAGAGGCTCCATCTCTTATTTTCCGTATAGGAATTGCTTAGTTTCGAGATGTTCATAAGGGAGATGACTACCTTACTAATCATGGTGGGCATCAACTTTGGATGGAATCCTATTGTTTGGGAGTGCTTTTGACTATTTTCTTGCATCAACTAATTGCATGAATATCAGCACTCTAGGCCATCTACCTCGTACTAGTCATCTTCGCCAAGAATTTACCCTATGCACGATTCTTGTCCAGGCATTATCTCATACGCATGGGTCTTTTCTCAACAACGAATAGTTAGTGTATTTTCTCCTAGCTTCACAGAAGATGTGTCAAGTATGTATTGAGTATTTTCTATTGTAACAAACAATAGTTTTCCAAGCTCCAACTTGAGGAGTGTTAGGAGATTATTTCACGTGGGTCACTGGAAAAGATGTCCCCAATGCTAAATAGGTATTGGTTGGAAGGAAAGAAGGCTACTCTCCAAGATCCAAGTACACCATTACCTTTTAAGCCTAGTTTTGCACATTGATGGGACTTTATTGTGTTGGCGTGACAATATAAAGAGCCTCACATCACGTGTAATCTTTGAGAAACATAATGAGATAGATAGTTATGGCTTTTTCCTATGATTTTATCCCTCTATACAGGGAATAGAGTTTCACGTAAAATCAATTTTTCCTTTGGTTGTTATTATTGGATTCTTCTTGCTTTATTCTATATTTTTACTTAATAAGAAAGTAAGACAACTTTAGATTTGATTTACATGCGATTACATCATTTATTCTTTGTTCTCAAAATAGTTGATCCTTTTCATTGAATTTTAGTCTTCCATATTTTCATTTTCTTCTTGAAAATGGAAATTATGATTAGAGTTGTATTTCCCTCGGAAGAACTAATCATGTGAATATGATCCATAATGATTAATTAAAATTTGAATGTGATATGGAGGATCACATAATTGATATCCAAGGTCTTCAGTCAAGGCAAAGAGTTACATCGCCAGGAATTATATGTAGGAGATGTCTGTCCAAGGTGTCAACTCATGCATACAAGCGCATCTGGATCGAGATCTTTGCTTCTCGAAAGAATAAGGCCGTATGCGTAGTGATCCCGATATTGGCTCCTCATACTATTTAGACGATATTAGATTGCGCATAGCGAGATCTATACATGTTGACGGTTGGTTCAATTAACGATGGGTCAACATCGCCTTAGGGGTGGTGGGCCCAGGAGTTAATGACCGAATTGGGAAATGCAAGGCGGAATGAGTTCCCGCTTCTTTATATACGAGTTATAGTTTCTCATATTATTGGGATTTAACAAAGATATGAAAGGAGATCCCAGATCATGCTTGAGATATAATGGTAAGTATATCTCTTACATTTAAAGTGAATAAGGGAATGGACTTTTAATGTTGACAATTCAAGACAACTTTAATATAAAAATTCCTAAATCAGAGTAAAATAAATATTTATGCAAATTATCTTATTTTAGAAAACATACATTAAACCCATTCCAAACTATGTGCAATAATAACCAGTAATTCTCATGAATTGAATTCATATTTAAGATATTGTACTAGCAGTTGGACACATAATGTATTGTGGCTACAATGTGCAAGTTTTCTCATAATAACTAGGAATGACAATTAATTAGACAATAGAACAACAACCTTGAGTTTGTATGTCTCTATAGTCTTCATCTCTCATGGAATCTAATTTGGAAGTCTTTAATGAGTTTAGATGGATGTAGACAAGATGATTATCATTATCTATTGTCTATACTCAAGTCATTCATGAAGCTTCATAATATTCATATTATATGAATTGAATGAAGCATGCATAAATGTTGAAATACTCTTATATTGAAATCTTTTGAATTTAACATAAGAGATCCTATGTCTTAAGCAATGGTTGTTTATAGATGAAGGGGGCGCAGTAGAAGCATGCATCGACCGATGATCTTTAGAGGCGGAACTAATAGTACGAGCAGCCTTCTAAGTCAAGAATAGTTCGAAGCATCTAACCCAAGTACGAAGTAAAGTCAAATAGTTGATTGTAGTTATAGGACTTCCTTAAAACATCCAAAGAGTTGGATGAATGCCAATACTGCAACAAGCCGATGTATTAATAGTATGACTATCTAGACTATCTAAGATCGTTAAGATAAGGATACTAATAGTACATCAGAATATTATACATCAACATATAATTATTGAAATAGACTTTTATTTGATAAGATCAAAGTCTAATAATTGTATCTCAATTTTCTAACAACACTTGCAATTGGTTGCATAAGTTTTAGATGACTGGAAAATTTGATATTAAGGTATAATAGTCATTTATATTGGAATTGATGCAATTGTTGCAACAATCTCCATTGGATAGATAGACTTTATATTTTCAGTGGGAGAGCCCTTTGTTGTAGAGAATGTCTCTATGACCTAGATATTTCAATACACTCATTGTTTATTTTTATATGCTGGAAATAAACATAAATTCTGAAATAGACCCATCATAAAGAGTTATGATGGATATATTTCAAAAAGTAATCTAACATCCAGAGGACTCTAGTAAATAAGAAAATTAATAAATACTTCATTAACATTTCTAAATACTGAAAATTTAAACCTAAAAAGATCAATAGGAGAATGATGATCATTTGACAATGATCTGGCATCAAGCCTTGGACATATGTTTGTTGATAAGATCAATAGATTAGCAAGAGATGAAACTTTAGACTGTCTGAAATTTCAAATATTACATACTTGTGAATATTGTATTCAAAAATAAAAAATATCCAATATACCCTCCTATGTGAATGTTATAAGATGCCAATGTATTCAAGATCTCGTACATATTGATGTATGTGGATCATATATATCATAATAAACATTAACGATATGTGATATCTATTGATGATTATTTGTGATATGAGATTTCTTCCTTTCAGATAAGAAATCTTTGAAATGTTCAAAGATGAAATGACCATGATCTAACTTAGGTAGCATGTACTTATTAGATGAATTTTTAGAATACCATATGGAGATAGGAATATCATTCTTATCTCACTCCTCCTAATATACCTAAACTCAATAGACTTGTAAGGAGATGCAATTAGATCATGTGTGACATGATATGATTAATGATGAATCTTAGCATAATTACCTTTTAGTTTCCAAAGTAAATATGAAGTAGAGACTACAACATATATCCTTAATAAGATTACATGCATGTTGGCTAGAATCTAGCACTTGAGAATGCTATTTGGAAAATAAAGGATGGTATTGGATACCTACTTTTTGAACTTGACATTCTTAAAAGAATTCATTTCTAAAGATATGGTTCTTAGAGGATAACTCTCTTGAGAATCAAATGAAAATGAAGTAAAGGAACTCATTGAATCTTGAGAAGATAACGAGGCTCCAGAAATCAGAAACTAAAAGGAAAATTAAAAATGAAACACTCATACCTCTTCAAATGAGTTTGAAGATAGATACCACGTGTCAGTTATGTCTGACAATGATCGGACTTCATATGATGAAGCTTCTAAGGATCATGACAAGGAAAGGTGGATGTTAGCAATAAAGTCTAAAGTATATGTCATATATAAGTCTTGTATAAGGACCCTCGAGGATCCACCTATAAGAGTAAAACCTGATAAGTGTAAATGGATCTTCAAGAGAATGAGAGAACATGATGAGAAGGTAGAGACCTTTAAAGCATGTCTCGTATCCACAAGACACACACCAAGAGAAGACATCGCTTGCGAAGAGACTTGCTCTTCAGTAGCCATGCTTAAACCCATCAAAATATTGATAACTATAACCACACAACTTAACTCTGACATCTAAATTATGGAAGTCAAGATTGCATTCATCTATGAATACCTCTCCGAGGACATTCATATGAAGTAGTTCCATGGCTTCATGGATGAGGAATGCAAGGTTTGTAAATAAGAAATTCCATCTATAGACTCAAATAAGATTCTTGTAGTTGAAACATTGGATTTGACAAAATTATAAATGTTATGATTCCATACAAGATCTTGATGAACAATGTCAACCTTAGTGGGAGTGCAATTGTATTCATCGTGTTAAATGTAGATAATATCCTGATCATTTGGAATGATATAAAGATGATAATAAATGTTACAATCTAGTTATTCCATACCTTGAGATATGATCTCAGTGATACCTCTTAGATCTTAGTTCTGAAGATATTCAAAAGCTAAGAAAAGAAGTTAGTGGGACCGTCACATTAAGTTATACACCTTAGACATGTTCCATTCTTGGAAAACCCCAAGGAAGACTTCCTTCCCTTAAGATATGGTACTGACCGATTTGAAGAGATAGTACCTCAAAGAGTTGAGGAGGTGAATGCTAGAACTGCTTGCCCTTATGCATCAATTATGAGAAGCCTGATATATGCAAGATGTGTACAAACGCCAGATGTCTGCCATGCAGTGGGAGTAGTAAACAGTTACTAATCTTGCTATGGAGATAAAACACCTGATTACAGAAATAACAATATCTTCAAAGATGATAAGACCTTTGAGATAGTGATCTCAAAGTCTTATCTTCAACAACTTAAGACTTTATCGATACTGATCTAAAAGGTCTTAATTGCATATGTCTTATAATACTTAAGACTGGATCTTAGTCTTAGGAGATAAAGATCTCTGGGAATAAGAGTACTCTGATATAAACAATAGAAATTACGTACTGGGTATAACAATCTGAATATTTGTTGCACAAGATGCAACATTCGCATTGGATGCGAGCACTGTTACTATGAGATATGCAAGTACTATAAAAGGACTTGGTGTAGTGTCTCATGAATAGAGTGATTGATCAACTTATCAAGCAATGTTAAATAGCATGTGATTGTCACGTAAGTGTGGGTTTAAAAATTAACCCATTAATGGATCTTTAGGAAAGTGGGAGATTGTTGGACATGCGAGCCCACGACGAACTGTTATGCAATAAATGTTATTGCAAATATCATTCCCTGATCTGAAATGAAGTATAATTAATTTGTATAATAGGTCCCTTAGTACAATAAGGGTTATGTACCATGGCCATCTTGACGATCATACAATTGTTGATTCAACTGTTGAATCATAGAGGCTGGTGCTTTGGTGATATCTAAATAGATAGATTGAGGACTCATTAAGCACCATCAAATGATTGGTAAGAGAGGATCTCCAGCCTGAGTAGGAGATGGCAATCATTTATTTAATGGGTTGATATCTAATCGACCCCTTGATGCAGGTCCTCTGCATAGGAAATAGAGATTCGGAGGTGTTCTAAGTTAGGTCAAAGAGTTGACTTAATGTGATTGAGATAACCAAGACCTATGTTGTATGTTGTCACGATATAGACACGCATCCTCTGATTGGAGACAGATGTATTGATATATATATATATATGTGAGTATTTACATTTGGTAGACTGATAGGTTGATCATCTAATCAAGGTCTATACATTGACGCGCTGGTGTGCATACAAGCGCATATGAGAGCTCTCAAAGGGATCATACATGTTCATTACTGAACCAGAAGACATGAGATCACTCATGAGAAATTGAGAATCAAATTCCGTGCACGGTCGTCTCGCTTTGGAAGCTTGACTAAATTTGTAGGTTCGATATGTACTTTTGAAAAGTATATGATCAATACCTGGGTATGATATATGTTTTTGGAAAGTATATGACCGATACCAACTCCCAATAATCAAATGAGAAACTTAATGATAAAACCCTAAAGGAGATAGTCTAAATTGATCTGAAACTTCAGGTTTATTTTAGGCCTTCCAATATGCAGAATGTACAAGTATTAAGAATATATGAGGGTGATGTGATCAATAAACGATTGTATAACCATGATGCTTCCATTCCGAGGGAGTAATGAAACAGGTATGCATTTTAGTGACCCCTCTCATTATAGAAGTAATCCAATCGTGGTCCAAATGTTGAACAGTGATCTGAATGTAATTCAGATACAATGTGAAGATTAAATTTATGACTTTGATTTAATCAAACATCTGTGAGAGGTCCCCATGATCTTGTATTTGAGATGTAATCTCAACATCCAAGTCACTATACATGGAACGTACAATTGCCATGTCCTTATCTCCAACTATCCGCGAAGAAAGTGCATTGTTCTTGAAAGAATTCAAAAATAATGTCATTGTTCAAATAATGTGTCCGAGCATTAAGGAAAATTGATAGTTAAATGCGATTTTATTATCGTAAATAATAAGAATTGGATTCATATTATTTGTCCATATAAGGATAGTTATCTACGATAATTAAACGTTAATTTATTATCAAAGATATGAATAATGTGAATATGATTCACGTTATTTGGGCACATGAGAATAGAGATCCAAGATAATTAAACATGATTTAATTATCAAATATATGAATAGTGTGGATAGTACTATCCATATTATTTGTATATATATAAATTATAAATGTAATTTATAATATACTAAGAGAGTTTATTATATATAGTATTCAAATTAATTGTTGATTTGAATTGGAATCACATTAGAAATTAATTGGAAATACAATTTACATTTTATTTTAGCTTGTGAATAGGATTCACAATTATTTAATGGCATGATTGCAATATTTACAAAATAATTTGGAATTATTTTTGTGAATTAATTGACAACAAAAGTTGTTGTAAATATGTATTGTTATAAAATATGAAGAATGCAGAAGCAATTGATAAACAGAGCATAAATAAGAAATATAAACATGGAACACCATGATTTTACATGGAACCCTACTCCGTGAGGAGCGGGATGAAACCACGGGAGAAGCCTCAAAGGGGCATGCTATGCATTGCTTTTTCTCAATGATTGCAGGAGGTCTGGGGCTCCTTATATAGCCTCTCCAGAGCCTCCAAGTCCCACCACTGGACGATGTGAGACTAAACACTGGATGGGGTAAATGGATCTTCTCCAGGATCCATTTACCCTGTTACAACTCAGTGGGCGCACCACCAAATACTCTAACACTCCCCCTCAAGCTAGAGCATGCAATGCTCAGCTTGGACAAACAGAAAGAAACTCAACTCAACGCTACATGACACTACGAACAATATCAACCCAACGCGCACATTGCTGCAGTCGAGGACGTTGCTTCTCATGTCGTGCAGGTGAGGAGGACGAACGGGCTGGAGTTTAAGTCTGTTGAATCTCCTCGTCGGAGAGCATGTGCTATGAACTGCGCCTGTCAGAGTCACTGCAACTGAAAATGAGTCTCCTCGTCGGAGTACTCTGGCCCGCCACAATAATGTGGACAACTGCTCCATCTCTGAAAAGGGCCGAACTGCAAAAAAGGTTGTGGTTGTGCAATCCTCGTCGGAGTCCACGGTCGCTGGAGAATGGAGTCTGAAAAGTCTCCTCTTCAGAGAACTGAGTCTCTCCCATCTGGCTCAGAGAATGGTGCACTACTCTGGTGTACCTATGATACCACATAAAAACCCTTGCCCACATGGCATAGGGAATGGTCCTCTACTCTGGAGTCCCTATGGCTTACATGAAAACTCTGGCCGACAAAACAAGAATAATGATAAGGACTACGAACAAATGATGGCAACATATGCTCATCTGCAACTGATCGCAAACTCGTGCGTGTCTGAAACTGGAGACTCGGAAGACAATCGTCAAGTCTGAAACCGAACTGTAAAGTCTGATCATCTGGCTAGTCTGGAAATCTGCATCTGGTGTGAAATCCTAAAACCCGAGCAAGGACTTAACTGCAAAATCCAGCTGGATCTGGGCTTAATTACAAATCTGCTTTTAATCCCGTGTCCAAAAAAATTATTTTAGTAGTCCCTTGTATAGTGCTCGTCGATAGCTTTCCAACGAGTCCAAGAACATAAAAATCCAAGTTCGGGAGCCCGAGTTACAACCATTTTAGCGAGGAGGGGTACAAGCCATATTCGGACCAGAACCCGGATCCGAATACGGGTCCAAACCAATAAAACCCTTCCCCATCTCGTCCAAAACACCCATGGCTTTGCTCCTTCGACCTGCAGCCCTCCCTCATCCCTCTTCCTTGCCGGAACGTCACCGGAGTACCTTCAATCGACGATCCAAAGCCGCAATCGTGTAGAGAAAGTCCAAGGCATCCCCGTGTGCGGTTCATCTCGCGATTAGGAGCACCATCCACGACGTTCTCCGTGGGAGGAGAAAACGAGGTTTCGATTCTTCTTTAGGTACGGTGTTCCCCTTCCTCTTGCTGCGGATTCCATGTGATTTTGAACCTATTATTTGATCACCTAAAACCTCAACGATTTTGGGGCTGCGACTTGGTTGTGATTTTCTTTATCGTGTTCTCCATTTTGAGAATGACTGGTAATCCTTCTAAAACTCCGAGTTGAAGCTTGTAGGTCTATCAAACTTCACTTGATTTCAGGATGAACCCCTATCTTGATCCACCAGTGCGTTGCCATTCGGTAGCGACCCATATGGAAATGCCACAACACAGAGGACTGGAGACAATTTCAAATGATCCCCCGTCTTATATACCATCTTCTATCGATTAGTGTACATCTTCTTCGTGTTGTCGGCATATGACAATGGTGAAGGGGGCACCTTTGCAGTGTATTCATTGCCTTGCGGACATGCGTGACTATCTGTGCTTCCCATCAACAGGGTATAGATGAGAACATGTCAACTTATGGGACAGAGAGCAACAGATACTTGACATGGTCTTTTTCTCAAAGGAAACTCCTTCATCTAAACATGACGCGCTATTTGGGAATCTAACTTTTGATGACTCGGAACATTTTTACCTTCTACATGACACCAACCAAATCAACTTTAGAAGTTGAGTATTCTAATATGCTTTCAGATTTTCTGTTTGTGAGATTCATCCTCCTACTCTGATTAAATAAGATTAAATAAAGTGACTAACTCCATCACAGGGAGGTCATCCTTGTTGCCTGTGGGTTCCCATTTTGTGTGATTCAATCCATTTAAAGAACTTGAGTAAACATACATGCGAGTGTTATAAAAAAAATCTTGTCTGTACAAGCATCTGCTTCCAGCCTTGCAGTTGGGCATTTAAATGTGGTTACAAGGCTGGGGGAAGTTAGTAAACTGAAACCTTTTAACTTCTCTTGCACACGCGTTCACTTGCTGGTTTTGGTGGAATGCATTATCCTTATCCAAATCCCAATATCTATCCTTGCATCATGTGACAAAATTGTACTGATGAGTCTAAATAAATAGTCTCGAACAATTCATTGGAAGGGTATGTAGCCACATCTTGCTTAGGTGGTGAGTTCCTCCGTGCATAAGTACGAAAATGATTGGAGATACATGGTTGCGACCGCTTTTATAGTATCGGAACTGCTGACCTGAAGTGTTTGCAATTGGAAGATAAGGTGCGTTAGGGAAGGATCTAATCCAAGCCATTGTTTGATTCAGTCCCGGTAAGTGTATGTTTCTTGGCTCCACCATCCTCCACTACATCATGTTTGACATTGGCTTGAAGATTGGACCAACATATGGAGAAAATGTTGACGAGGTGGGAACTTCATTTGATGGGGAATGTCAAGAATTATGATACACCACTTTGCTCTCATCAAATTACTCGATTAGATAATTTCATGATCTGTGCTTCCAATACTTTCCCATTACATCAAAAAGTTCTTGGAGGCATGTAAGTTCTAGAATACAAGTACATAATTAAGTTCATGGAGGTAAGGAGTTGCAATATCAGTATATTGTAGTGTCAAAACATACTTCCTTGCTGGCTAGACAGGTTATAATCTAAGATAGAATGATGAAATTATAAGTAGAAAGGGAATCTGTGTTGTGTCAGAATCATTATTATCTTATAGGAAAGATTTCATGGATATTGGGTAGTGGAGTAGTTGCCGCCAAGGGAGGGACATGCACCCTTGGGGCCCCGGGTAGAAGCCTAGATGATCGCAATCCCAACTGCTATTATAGCTGCGATGGTTGGGGGACATGTTGCTTGGCACACCGAGGTGCTGATCTGACGGTGTTGGCCTCGGCACTTGTGTGCTTTAGCCCGGTGCTCGAGCGCGGGCCAAGTAGTCATGGTTGGCCGTCTAGTGTTTCGCTTGTCACTTAGAGCTAACACTCGTGTACATGCCAATGTAGGCCACATTGGTCGGTATTCCGAGTGGGAGCGCTAAGAGGGGAGTTCCGGGAAAAATGTGGTTAATGAAGTTGGTGATGGGACGTGAATCTCCTGTGCATAAGGAGGATTGGGTTGTCGCGATGATTTGCGGGTTGGAATCCAATTTGTGAATCGGAAGTACAATTGCGAATTGGAGTGGACGTATTGGGAACTTAGTTAGGATGCACTGTACCCCACCGCATGCCTACGGACCCAACCCTAAGGTTTTCTTTCACCTTAGAGTCATAATGTGAGGTCTCATCCAGACCAAGACCACAGACTATTCACGAAGCTTGGTTACTCATATCCATATCCAGATCAAGTAATAATAACAATGATAAAGATGTAAGTCTTTGTGATACCAGTTACACAGTTGTTCTTTTGCACACATTTAAATTGTATCATGCTTGTTGTATAGTTGTGTTTAAATCGTATTGGGCAACTTTGCTCATAATGTACCTACGTGTGAATCTGCAGGTCCTCAGCAGTGACCAGTTTGGGGACATTACTTTTAGTGCATCTTCACTACACTTCTTGTAGCACAGTTGGTTGTAGTTTTTACTGTCTTCTTTACTTGTAGTTTCTTTCTAAGAGACATGGCATGTAATGTATAATTGTGGACATCTATATTTATGCTTACATATATTTTTTTGTGGACATGGAAATGGACAAGAGAATATAAAGGAATTGGTGAATGGAAATACACGTGCTTGTGAACAGGTTGAATGCAATGAGAAGAAAAATATTTTATTATTTCCTTTGCATGTTGCTCTTTTCTCCTGCTTTTGTGAATGTCAAATATTCGAATGTGGAATGTATATGCGTGGATTGGTTTGCCGAGTACCCGGATCCTAGGGGCATCACAGATTGGTATCAGAGCAGTGGTACTCCATTCCATTTCACACGTATCATTCCTTATTAGTACTCGAATAATGGATAGTGAGAAAGTCTTCTGACCCAACACAAGTCCACAGGAGAACAGCATGTTCACATCCATGTCCATATGTCTCTCTTAAGTCAAGCAAGACATGATGGCAGGATCGATTGCATCCCCGCCTAAAGGACACACTAATTTCTCAGTTAGGGTTGTGTAGAATACCTCGCCTATGTAGTAGACTCAGCGGCACAAGACTAGACGATAGAGGGTGTTTGAGTTGTGCAAGAGTTTCCAGATGTGTTTCCATATGAATTACCTGGATTACCATCATTACGGGAGATAAGAGTTCGAAATCACTTTACTCAGCCGATATCTATCCTTCCATACAGATTGACACTAGCTGAGCTCAAGGATCTCAAAGTACAGTTAGAGGGACTGTTGGAAAAAGGGATTCATCCGCCTCAGTACATCACCATGGGGAGCAACAGTCCTCTTTGTACAAAAGAACGATGGATCCTTGAGGCTATGTATAAAGTACATGCAGTTGAACAAGAGAACTATCAAGAACCGTCACCCACTTCCCAGGATAGATGATCTATTTTACAAGTCAAAGGGAGCAGCAGTTTTCTCTAAGATTGACCTGCAATTGGGATATCATCAGTAGAGGATCAAAGAGGTTGATGTAATGAAGTTTGCATTCCACACTAGATATGGCCACTATGAGTTCTTGGTGATGCCGTTTGGGCTACAAACGTACCTGCCGTATTCATGGATTTGATGAACCGGGTCTTCCGTCCGTACTTGAACATATTTGTGATCGTGTTCATTGACGATGTTCTAGTCTACTCTCATGATTAATATGAGCATGAGTCTCATCTTCATATCGTACAACAGATGCTCCGAGATTCATCTTATATCGTGCTAGAGACGCTCCGAAATCATCAGTTGTATGCTAAATACAACAAGTGCGAGTTTTGGCTTTCTGAGGTGGTTTTTCTTGACCATGTGGTCTCAGGGGCAGGGGTGTCAGTTGACCCTGCCAAGATAAAGGTAGTGATGACTTGGAAGCGACCAAAACGGTTACAGAGATTCGCAGCTTCCTTGGCCTCGCCGGGTACTATAGGAGGTTTGTTAGAGGGTTCTCTCAGTTGGCTCTACCCCTCACCTGGTTGACGCAAAAGGATGTGTCGTTTGTCTGGAGTGACAAATGCGAATTGAACTTTCGAACGCTCAAAGAGTGATTGACTTCTACACCCCTCCTTACCCTTCTTTCTGATACCTTAGACTTCACCGTGTACACAGATGCTTCCAATGAGGTCTTGGGTGCGGTATTGATGCAACGTGGACAGGTTGTGTCATATGTGTCATGACAACTGAAGAACCATGGATGCAACTACCCCACTTATGACTTGGAGTTGGCAGCCATAAGCCTTGGACTAAAGATATGGTGCCACTATTTGTATGGAGTGACATTTGAGATCTTTACAGACCACAAGAGCCTCAAATACATTTTTTATCAGATGCAGCTGAATATGAGGCAAAAGGCGATGGATGGAACTGCTAAAAGATTATGATTGTACCATCTTCTATCATCCTGGTAAGGGAAATGTGGTAGCAGACGCCTTGAGTAGGCGACCATACACTGAGGGTTCGGCAACCTGGTTGCAGACTTGGGATGTGCTCACTACACTTAGTGAGTGGCATCCACTTAAGGGCACATCCGATGCAGTGACAATGCCAATCAAGTATAACAGCTTGTGGGATAGGATCGTCCAAGGGCAACAGGCAGATCAGAGGATCCAAGACTTGTACCACAGATGCTTGAAGGATGAATTCGATGGATTTCGAGTCCGTTAATCCATTGTATGGAAGGGGGACCGGGTGTGTGTGTCCCAGATGACAAGGAGCTGAGGAGAGAGATCCTGGATGAAGCGCGTAGCTCGAGACCTTGCATACATCCAGGTGACACCAAGATGTATAGGGACCTCCGCCAATAGTTTTGGTGGGAATGCATGAAGAAGAACATAGCCGAACATGTTAACAGATGTCTTACTTGACAGATGGTGGAGGCAAAACATCAGAGGCCTCCTAATTTACTGCAACCTCTTCCCATCCCAGTATGGAATTGGGAGAGCATCTCCATAGATTTTATCACATCATTACCGTGCACCCCTGGAGGGCATGATGCGATATGGGTCATCGTTGACCGGTTGACCAAGTCAGTCCATTTCATCACGGTCAACATGACATATACACTAGTACAACTAGCCAAGTTATACATTCAGCACATCATTCAGTTGCATGGGATATCCAAGGAAGTAGTATCAGATAAAGATTCTCGTTTCACATTACACTATTGGGGAGAATTCGTGAGAGCCTTGAGGACCGAACTACGCATGAGTTCAGCATACCATCCACAATTAGATGGACGGTCCGAGAGGACCATTCAGACATTAGAGGACTTGTTGCGGGCTTGTACGGTTGAGTGGAAGGGATCCTGGAAGGATCACCTTCTGCTAATTGAGTTCACATACAACAATAAATGCCATGCCAGTATAGGCATGGCACCGTTTGAGGCATTGTACGGGAGGCGGTACACCACACCTTTGTGTTAGCAGCAGGTGAGTGACAACATCTTGTTCACCCCTAAGATTAATTAGGACACCTCCAGAGTAGTAGAAATTGCTAGGAGGAAATTGTTGAATGCACAGAGCCGTCAGAAGAGTTATGCCGACCATCGGCGTAGAGACCTCAAGTTTCAGGTACGTTGTCGTGTATTCGTGCCCTAATTGGCAATTTTTAGTCAATTCTGTGTGACTAAGCATTTTTCATGATCACGGGTCAGGGACTTCGTTTTCTTACGCGTGACCCCAATGAGGGGCGTACAACGTTTCGATGCAAGGGGCACGCTAGCAGCGCGTTTTGTGGGACCGTTCGAGATTTTGGCCTGTTTTGGGAAAGTGACCAACAAAGTGGCTCTTCCCCTACACCTTGAGGGCATTCATGACGTGTTCCACGTGTCAAATCTCAGGAAGAACATCTGAGATTCCCGACACGTGGTCAACTATGAGAACTTGGCGGTGGAGCCAAAACTCTCATTCCCAGAAGAGTCGGTGTAGATTTTGGACCACGCGGTCAAGAGGCTAGGGCGGAAGAAGATTCTGTTACTCAAAGTCCAATGGCGAAGTCAAGACATCGAGGAGACGAGGTGGGAACCTGTAACCGACACGATGGAGAAATATACTCATTTGTTCACATGTATGGAATCGAAATCATGATTAAATTCCATTTGAGATTTTTATGGGTTTTGCACTCTTTGAGATTTTTATGCACTCATTTCTCTAAGAGACTTGGATACAACGGGTTCAGGAGTTGAAATCAATTAGAGTCATCCAAAGTCTCGGGGACGAGACTTCCTTTGAGATTTTTATGATGTGAAATCCTAAAACCCGAGCAAGGACTTAACTGCAAAATCCAGCTGGATCTGGGCTTAATTACAAATCTGCTTTTAATCCCGTGTCCAAAAAAATTATTTTAGTAGTCCCTTGTATAGTGCTCGTCGATAGCTTTCCAACGAGTCCAAGAACATAAAAATCCAAGTTCGGGAGCCCGAGTTACAACCATTTTAGCGAGGAGGGGTACAAGCCATATTCGGACCCGAACCCGGATCCGAATACGGGTCCAAACCAATAAAACCCTTCCCCATCTCGTCCAAAACACCCATGGCTTTGCTCCTTCGACCTGCAGCCCTCCCTCATCCCTCTTCCTTGCCGGAACGTCACCGGAGTACCTTCAATCGACGATCCAAAGCCGCAATCGTGTAGAGAAAGTCCAAGGCATCCCCGTGTGCGGTTCATCTCGCGATTAGGAGCACCATCCACGACGTTCTCCGTGGGAGGAGAAAACGAGGTTTCGATTCTTCTTTAGGTACGGTGTTCCCCTTCCTCTTGCTGCGGATTCCATGTGATTTTGAACCTATTATTTGATCACCTAAAACCTCAACGATTTTGGGGCTGCGACTTGGTTGTGATTTTCTTTATCGTGTTCTCCATTTTGAGAATGACTGGTAATCCTTCTAAAACTCCGAGTTGAAGCTTGTAGGTCTATCAAACTTCACTTGATTTCAGGATGAACCCCTATCTTGATCCACCAGTGCGTTGCCATTCGGTAGCGACCCATATGGAAATGCCACAACACAGAGGACTGGAGACAATTTCAAATGATCCCCCGTCTTATATACCATCTTCTATCGATTAGTGTACATCTTCTTCGTGTTGTCGGCATATGACAATGGTGAAGGTGGCACCTTTGCAGTGTATTCATTGCCTTGCGGACATGCGTGACTATATGTGCTTCCCATCAACAGGGTATAGATGAGAACATGTCAACTTATGGGACAGAGAGCAACAGATACTTGACATGGTCTTTTTCTCAAAGGAAACTCCTTCATCTAAACATGACGCGCTATTTGGGAATCTAACTTTTGATGACTCGGAACATTTTTACCTTCTACATGACACCAACCAAATCAACTTTAGAAGTTGAGTATTCTAATATGCTTTCAGATTTTCTGTTTGTGAGATTCATCCTCCTACTCTGATTAAATAAGATTAAATAAAGTGACTAACTCCATCACAGGGAGGTCATCCTTGTTGCCTGTGGGTTCCCATTTTGTGTGATTCAATCCATTTAAAGAACTTGAGTAAACATACATGCGAGTGTTATAAAAAAAATCTTGTCTGTACAAGCATCTGCTTCCAGCCTTGCAGTTGGGCATTTAAATGTGGTTACAAGGCTGGGGGAAGTTAGTAAACTGAAACCTTTTAACTTCTCTTGCACACGCGTTCACTTGCTGGTTTTGGTGGAATGCATTATCCTTATCCAAATCCCAATATCTATCCTTGCATCATGTGACAAAATTGTACTGATGAGTCTAAATAAATAGTCTCGAACAATTCATTGGAAGGGTATGTAGCCACATCTTGCTTAGGTGGTGAGTTCCTCCGTGCATAAGTACGAAAATGATTGGAGATACATGGTTGCGACCGCTTTTATAGTATCGGAACTGCTGACCTGAAGTGTTTGCAATTGGAAGATAAGGTGCGTTAGGGAAGGATCTAATCCAAGCCATTGTTTGATTCAGTCCCGGTAAGTGTATGTTTCTTGGCTCCACCATCCTCCACTACATCATGTTTGACATTGGCTTGAAGATTGGACCAACATATGGAGAAAATGTTGACGAGGTGGGAACTTCATTTGATGGGGAATGTCAAGAATTATGATACACCACTTTGCTCTCATCAAATTACTCGATTAGATAATTTCATGATCTGTGCTTCCAATACTTTCCCATTACATCAAAAAGTTCTTGGAGGCATGTAAGTTCTAGAATACAAGTACATAATTAAGTTCATGGAGGTAAGGAGTTGCAATATCAGTATATTGTAGTGTCAAAACATACTTCCTTGCTGGCTAGACAGGTTATAATCTAAGATAGAATGATGAAATTATAAGTAGAAAGGGAATCTGTGTTGTGTCAGAATCATTATTATCTTATAGGAAAGATTTCATGGATATTGGGTAGTGGAGTAGTTGCCGCCAAGGGAGGGACATGCACCCTTGGGGCCCCGGGTAGAAGCCTAGATGATCGCAATCCCAACTGCTATTATAGCTGCGATGGTTGGGGGACATGTTGCTTGGCACACCGAGGTGCTGATCTGACGGTGTTGGCCTCGGCACTTGTGTGCTTTAGCCCGGTGCTCGAGCGCGGGCCAAGTAGTCATGGTTGGCCGTCTAGTGTTTCGCTTGTCACTTAGAGCTAACACTCGTGTACATGCCAATGTAGGCCACATTGGTCGGTATTCTGAGTGGGAGCGCTAAGAGGGGAGTTCCGGGAAAAATGTGGTTAATGAAGTTGGTGATGGGACGTGAATCTCCTGTGCATAAGGAGGATTGGGTTGTCGCGATGATTTGCGGGTTGGAATCCAATTTGTGAATCGGAAGTACAATTGCGAATTGGAGTGGACGTGTTGGGAACTTAGTTAGGATGCACTGTACCCCACCGCATGCCTACGGACCCAACCCTAAGGTTTTCTTTCACCTTAGAGTCATAATGTGAGGTCTCATCCAGACCAAGACCACAGACTATTCACGAAGCTTGGTTACTCATATCCATATCCAGATCAAGTAATAATAACAATGATAAAGATGTAAGTCTTTGTGATACCAGTTACACAGTTGTTCTTTTTCACACATTTAAATTGTATCATGCTTGTTGTATAGTTGTGTTTAAATCGTATTGGGCAACTTTGCTCATAATGTACCTACGTGTGAATCTGCAGGTCCTCAGCAGTGAGCAGTTTGGGGACATTACTTTTAGTGCATCTTCACTACACTTCTTGAAGCACAGTTGGTTGTAGTTTTTACTGTCTTCTTTACTTGTAGTTTCTTTCTAAGAGACATGGCATGTAATGTATAATTGTGGACATCTATATTTATGCTTACATATATTTTTTTGTGGACATGGAAATGGACAAGAGAATATAAAGGAATTGGTGAATGGAAATACACGTGCTTGTGAACAGGTTGAATGCAATGAGAAGAAAAATATTTTATTATTTCCTTTGCATGTTGCTCTTTTCTCCTGCTTTTGTGAATGTCAAATATTCGAATGTGGAATGTATATGCGTGGATTGGTTTGCCGAGTACCCGGATCCTAGGGGCGTCACATCTGGCATGTGAATCTGGAGCACAAGACCTGTGACTCTACATATATACTCCCCCTTTCTCCCATACTTGTCGGAAAACATGGACGTCAACCAAGTTGGGAGAAGACAACAATGATGGGGATAAAACAAAAACCACTTAGCTGATTACACATTTGTCGGCTTTCAAAACATTCAATTTTATTTTTGAAACATTTTTTAAGCCGTTGTTTTCTTTTCCGGCTTTTCATAACCATTTTTTTTAAATTCGGCTTTTGCATTTTTTTAAGCCTCCATTTTTTTGCTTTGCGTACGCCTTTTTTTTGTGTACGCGCCTTTTCAAATTCCTTTTTTCTTTCTTTTTTTTAACTGGCCCCCTCGGCCCAAATAATAAAAAAACCCTTTTTTTAAAGACTTGGCCAACTGGGCCGTATGGCCATGCAAAGGATCAAACCCCTATTTAGGGCTCCTACGTTTTAGAACCCCCACACGAAGACAAAAAAGGGGAGTCGGACCTGAAGGGTTCTCCTGCCGCCACCAAGAGAAGCGTGCCTCCTGGGCACGTTGGCAGATGGCCTGGATCGTTGTGCGCAGGAGGATCGCGCCATCGGATGGGAAGAGCATCATCGGGGAAGGCGGAACCCCGCGAGGAAGAGAAGCGTCGCCTGGGCGCGGCTGGAGGCGCGTGCGCGTGGGAGAGAACTGGGCGGCGAGGGCGCCGCCTGGCTGCTACTGGATGGTTGGCGGCAACGTTGGAAGTCTCACAGGAATAGAAGGGCTCGCCTGAGGTGCTCGTCGCTTGCGCGGCTGGGGGTGAGGGCGCGCGATGTGCGGCTTTGCCTGGGAATCGTCTTCGCCGCCTGCCATTGGCTGGAGATGAGTCGCGCGCCTGGGCACACGTGGAGAGGTCGTCGCCTGGGTGCGCATGCTGCGCGCAGGCTACTGGAGCACCGCGAGGGTGCGGTGAACTAGGAACTACGGTGAAAGGGCATCGCCTGGGATCTGAGAACTAGGTGCGGTGAAAGGCGGCGCTCGGGAGGGCAATCTCGCTGACAGGAGATCTAGGGTTTTAAACCAACCCTCTAACAGAACTCAAACCTCAGAAATAATACAAAATAATCTTCAAAAAATCTTCAAGAACGTGATCTCCAACATCGAATCTCGAATAAAATAACGAAAAATATTCCACGAGAATCAAATCCGCTCTGACACCATGTTATAAAATATGACGAATGCGGAAGCAATTGATAAACAGAGCATAAACAAGAAACATAAACATCGAACACCATGATTTTACGTGGAACCCTACTCCGTGAGGAGCGGGATGAAACCACGGGAGAAGCCCTCAAAGGGGCATGCTATGCATTGCTTTTTCTCAATGATTACAGGAGGTCTAGGCACCTTACATAGCCTCTCCAGAGCCTCCAAGTCCTACTATTGGACGATGTGGGACTAAACACTTGATGGGGTAAATGGATCTTCTCCAGGATCCATTTACCCTGTTACAACTCAGTGGGCGTACCACCAAATACTCTAACATGTATGAAGTATTGGAGGAGCCAACACCGTCCATTTAATGGATGGTGGACGGGCCACCCTTTGACTTGGTCACAAGGGTGATCGTTCCACCCTTTTTAAGAGGGTGGGTTGGCTCCGTTCCTAATCATTCTATTCTAATTAATTTAGTGCAAAATTAAATTATATTGATTATTCAATATATTTAACTTAATGTAAATTAATTGTTGTATTTTTTACAACAAAAGCATGGCCATTAAATAGAAATATAAATCAATTTCAATCATTGATTTTGAGTTTCACATGGATTGGAATCCATGGACTCCTAAAATACTATAAAAAAAGAGGCAACTGCATTGGGAATGCCTGGCAACCCTAGCTCTTCTTAAACACATAACAATGATATGATCTCTCCCTTCTCTCTCTACATGCCAAGCTACTCCCTCCTCCTTAGAGTGACCGTCCACCCTAAACCCTAGAGAGGGTCGTTGTTGTCACCATGTCATTGTGTCGCTACTTAGACCGTTTGTGGATCTTCGTCTCCATTGGTGCATCTTGCTTGTGAAGAAGATGTCGAATCTCGTGAGATGAGAACAAAAGATTCGCCGCGTGGATCATTTACATAGATTGCGAGGAGCACACATTTCATAAGCGCGCTTGCAAGCGTCTCCTCCATTAAATCGGACTTAAGATAGGTCTTTTCGTGTAGAGACTTGATCGCAACCACGGTTCAAGAGGTAACCTTAATATCTGCATGTGGTTTAGATGAAACGTTCTGAGAAGTTCTCTCGGATAATGTGGTTTCATCGTTTTTTTATTTTTTAGATTCCGATGCCCCGAGCAACTAATGCGACTAGTCTCTCCCAGTCGCATACGATGCGATCATCATGCTTTTGTGATGCGCATAAGGATCTTTCCAAATCCTTCAGTTAGAAGATGTGAGATTATGGATGTTGATCCAGTTAAGAGAGGGCGACGAAAGCCCAAGAAGTGTTGGAATGAGACTAACCGAAGGGATCTTAGATATTTGGATTTAAGCTCAAGAATGACCCAAAATAGATCTAAATGGAGGCAAACAATACATGTGACTGACTCTAATTAATTGTGAAAAAAGGCTATGTTGTTGTTTAGATTATAACATGATCAATAATGGAGTAATGGTATATGTCGAGATATTTATATGCTTCTATGTGCCTTGTAGGCTATTTTATTTCTTTATGTCTATTTCATGTAATTACCCATAGGTCTCTCCTCTATATAAAAAAGCCTAGGGTTTCTAGAATAAACAAGTTCTCTATTTATCCCAACATGGTATCAGAGCGGCAGTCCTAGACCGGAGCTCTCATGCCCTAACCCTACCCCCATCTCCCAGCCTCTGCACCCTTGGCCCCGCACACCACCAGCCCTTGTGCGTCGCCACCCTCGAGCCCGCGCGCCACCAACCCTTGCGCATTGTCAGTCCCGCACGTGCGCATGCACCTGCGTGTCCCTGCGGGGCGCTCATCCCTGCGTTTGCATGACGCTGCTACTCACTGGTGTGCGTCTGTGTGCTTCAGCGTGTCCCTACGTGCATCGCCTCGTGCTCGGGAGGGGATGCTCATGTACTCCCCCCCCCCTCATTCTTTGCTTGGTTGATGGGGTTGGTTGCGCTCTGAGTCAACACATGCAACCACACCCCCACATGTTCGTGTAGACGATTATTTTCAGACGTCTATCAATCTTAGTCTTCCTCTATCAGCATAATGTCAGAAACTAAGGTCGATATTCCCTCCATTGGCGTATTTAGAGGTCCAGCACCTATTGTCAATATGGACAGGACGAAATATGAGCTCTAGACAAAGCAAATGAGTCTCATGAAGTCGAGCGGTAAAAAGCACATTCTTACAGAGGAGGAACCAGTGGAGAAGATTAGGGTGAACGCCTCTTGGGAGGCAGGTGATGCATATGCCAAAGTCTGGCGTTCAGGGACATTGACGACAAAAATCGCCAATGATGTGTTACATCATCCTACTGTTAAGGCTATGTGGGACATTCTCGCAGCTACATATTCTCAGGTGAGGAATGAAACTAAAATACTCCAGCTTCAGCATGACATCTTCACTATCAAACAGAACGGACGCCCTCTCCATTCGTTGTATACATCCTTGCGTGGGATGTTTGAGAAGCTTCACAGCTTCATACCACTCACAACCACTCCAGAGCAACGGAAGACGTATAGGAATGCTACTATGGTTGGTGTATTCCTAGCAGCCCTGGATCTTGAATATGATGTTGCTTGCTCCTAGATCTGTTGACGCATATAAGATAATTGTATCTCTTTGTTATTTTATTTTCTTGTTATTCTCTTTATGTAATTTACCCATAGGCTACTCTCCTATATAAGAGAGCCTAGGGCTATGGAATAGAACATCTCATTCACGTCTCCCAACATGGTATCAGAGCGACGGTCCTAGACCGGAGTTCTCGAAACCCTAACCCTAACCCACCCCACCCGCCGGCCTCTCTTCTCTCTCTCTCTACTCGGCGCCGCCCACCTCAGCCGATCGGCGGTCTTCTCCGACCTGCGGTGCCCCTGCGCGCCTCGCGCATCGCGCGCGCCTTGCGCCTCGCGCATAGCGCATCTCGCGCCTAGCGCGCCTCTCGCGCTTAGCGCGCCTCTGTGCGCCTCGCGCGCCTCGCGCGCCTCTGCGTGCCTCTCGCGCATCTCCTCTGCGCGACTGTGTGCACTCCTACGCGCACTGCTGCACGCTCCCTTCAGTGCATCTGCGCCTCGAACCTCTGCGCGCTGTGCGACAGCGTGCACCAGTGCACGCGATAGCGCCTGCGCCAGCCCCGACGCCTGCCTAATCTTCTGTGCACCTCCAGTTGCGTGCGCACGTGCTCCTTGCACGCGCCTATGTGCCCTAAGCCCCAAACCCTAGGGCACACACACATCTTGATCTACATGGGGTTAGTTGCTTGACGTCTACACACGCAACTAATCCCGTCTATGTCATTGTAGACAAAGATTATCTTCTCTCAGTCGCTCCAGTCTTCTGTCTCCAGTATGTCAGAAAGCAAGGCAGATATCTCATCTATTGGCGCATTTCGTGGTCCAGCGCCCATTGTCAAGATGGATGGTACGAACTATGAACTGTGGGCAATGCAGTTCATGAGTATGATGAAGTCTACAGGTAAGAAGCACATTCTTACCGAGCCCGAGCCTGCAGAGAAGACTGGAGTCCATGCCTCATGGGAGGCCGATGATGCATATGCCAAGGTGTGGCTATCTGGCACATTGGCTATTGAAATCGCCAATGACATTCTACATCAACCTACAATCAAAGACATGTGGGATATCCTGGCAGCGACATATTCTCAGGCAAAGAACGAGACGAAGATCCTGCAACTACAACATGATATATTCACAATAAAGCAGAACGGCCGTTCTTTACATTCTCTCTATACATCATTGAGAGGGATGTTCGAGAAGCTCTATAGCTTCATGCCTCTTACCGCCACGCCAGAACAGCAGAAGACATACAGGAATGCGACGATGGTGGGTGTATTTCTCGTTGCACTTGATCCAGAGTATGAGGCAGCACGTTCACAGATTTTGGCGGACTCGACTATTCCTCCCATGGAGGAAGCTTTTCACAGATTGAGTAGGATCACAGTGCCTTCAGCAGCGGCGAGTTAGAATCCCTCAGCTATGGCGGCCAACAGAGGCCGCGGTTTTCATCACCAGGGCCGTGGACGTACTCCTCGTGGAAGGGGTGGCCGCACTAGGCCAACATGCTCATATTGTCACCGAGTCGGACATACTGAAGACACATGCTACTCGAAGCATGGATTCCCTGCATCTGCACGAGCCGCTGAGCAGATAGAGCCCCCGTCTGCTGCTACACTGGATCAACGATTTGATGATCTAGTTGCCCGCCTCAGGGGCATTATCCCACCATCTGGTCCAGCACCGACTACAGAGAGTCATACTGATGCTGCTGTTTCTGCCTCTGCCTCTACTAGTACTTCAGGTAGTACACTTGCACTCCACAGTAGTAGATCTGATACATTGCCATGGATCATGGACTCGGGCGCTACACATCATCTATGTGGCGATCAGAGTCTACTTACAGGATACACTCAGATTCCTCCAGGGGCACGCACTCCCCTATCACGGGTCAGGGGGAGATTAGATTGACATCTTCTATGCAGCTCAAGAATGTCCTACATGCACCGCATTTTTCTATGAATCTGTTGTCAATTAGTCAGATTACGAAGGATCTCCATTGTCGAGCTATTTTTGATCCATCTTCTTTGATTTTTCAGGACATCCGTACGGGCAACGTGATTGGTCACGGCTATGAGCAAGGAGGCCTTTATCGTCTGAACCAAACCCCATTTGCCGGAACCACATCTTCTCCTGCTGGACAAGTATCTCCTCTCCTGTGGCATCTGCGTTTTGGTCATTTACCGCTTCAGAAGTTGCGTCTAGTTCTACCCTATGGTCTTTCTCACACACCTATCCAGTGTGAGGCATGTCAGTTGGGAAAGCATCATAGGTCGTCTTTTCCCAGTAGTCAACGTCGGAGTAGTAACTCCAAGTTTGAGTTGTTTCATGTCGATGTCTGGGGTCCGAGTCGTGTTCCCGAACATCAGGGACACAGGTTTTATATTGCATTTGTGGATGATTTCTCTAGAGCGTCATGGGTCTTTCTAATGAAAAATAAATCTGAAGCAGGAAATATTATTATCCACTTTCTAAATGAAATTCAAAATGTTTTTTCCACATCTGTCAAGATTGTGAGAAGTGATAATGCCTTAGAGTTGTGCACCAACATTCTAGCCAATTACTACTCCTCAAAAGGAATTATTCACTAAACATCTTGTGCTCATACGTCTCAACAGAATGGGGTTGCTGAAAGAAAATACCGTCACCTTCTTGATGTCACAAGGTCACTTCTTATTCAGAGTCATGTTCCGTACTCCTACTAGGGTGATGCAGTCCTTACTGCATGTTACCTTATCAACCGTATGCCTTCGTCTGTCTTGAATGAACAAATTCCTTTTTCACTCATTTACCCTGACAAGGATTTGTTCATTCTTACCCCTCGTGTGTTTGGGTCAGTCGCATTTGTCCATCATTTGTCGCCTGGTACTGACAAGCTCTCTCCTAGGGCTGTCAAGTGCGTCTTTGTGGGGTACTCCAGAACTCAAAAGGGGTACAAGTGTTTTGATCCTGTGCGTCGGCGGTATATGATTAGTGCAGATGTTACATTTTTTGAATCTGTTATGTACTTTTCAGAATCCGGAAACATGCAGCCACCACCTATATCTCCTGATGCCGTATTCATGGAACCACAATCACCATTGCCACAAACAACACCACCGTCACCACCACCGCCACAGCCACCACCACCATCACTAGTATCCCCGCTACCATTCCATTACACCCGCAGGCCTCCTCCAGCTCATGATCCTGACCCGTCAACTAGCTCGCCTATGGTATGTAATGAAAATATTAATGTTGACGGATCTAACGACATTTCTCAGCAGGATGCATTACAGGAGCATGGTGATAACACAGATGATCTGGATGTTCCAATCGCTCTATGCAAGCCGAAGAGAAGCTGTGCCAAATATCCATTATCAGCAGCTGTGTCTTTCGAGAGGCTATCTGGAGACTTCAGGATGTTTGCATTGGCACTCTCAGCTACAGACATTCCACGGAACCACCATGATGCTTTGCAGGATGCTAGATGGAGGCTAGCAATGGAAGAAGAGATGGCGGCACTTCAGTCTAGAGGAACCTGGAGTTTGATTCCTTTACCTCCAGATGTTAGCCCGGTGAGTTGCAAATGGGTGTTTACAGTTAAGCACAATGCAGATGGTTCCATTGACAGGTACAAGGCACGCCTAGTTGCACGGGGCTTCACACAGACATATGGGGTAGATTACCTTGACACGTTCTCCCCTGTGGCGCGTCATTCCACTCTACGGATCCTGTTGTCAGTTGCAGTTGCTAGAGACTGGCCACTCTATCAACTGGACGTGAAGAATGCATTTCTGTATGGAGACTTGCAGGAGGAAGTCTATATGCAACAGCCACCTGGTTTTGCTGTTGAGGGGGAGTGTTCCAAGGTTTGCAGATTACATAAGGCCATCTATGGCCTTAAGCAGAGCCCCAGAGCATGGTTTCAGAAGCTTTCAGACCTCTTTGAGAAACAAGGATATAAACGCCAATGCTGATCACTCCTTGTTTGTATAGAAGACGGCGAGAGGTAACATTGTAATCATGGTTTATGTTGATGATATCTTGATTACAGGTGATGATGACCAGGGCATTAAGCAGGCAAAGGAAAGGCTGGGGACTGAGTTTGTCACCAAGGACTTGGGAGTCCTTAGATATTTTCTGGGGCTGGAGTTCGCTAGAAATCCATATGGATTAGTCATGTCACAGAGGAAGTATGTTACAGATCTACTGAGTGAGACAGGTATGCTAGGGTGTCGACCTGCTACGACACCAATGGATCCTAGCATGAAGCTGTATGATGATGACACAGAAGAGGTGGATAAGAGAAGGTACAGAGAACTGGTAGGCAAACTACTGTATGTCATGATCACTAGACCTGATATATCATTTGCAGTGAGTCGTGTGAGCCAGTTCATGGAGCAACCACGTCAGGCCCATATGGATGCAGTACACATGATTCTGAGATATTTAAAATCATCTCCAGGTGCAGGCTTGCTATTTAAGAAAGGAAAGGAGATCTCTATCACAGCATGTGCGGATGCAGACTATGCAGGATGCCCCAAGGACAGGAAGTCAACATCAGGATTTGCAGTCTATGTTGGAGATGCTATAGTTTCGTGGAAGAGCAAGAAGCAGACAGTAGTAGCTAGATCCAGTGCTGAATCTGAATACAGGGCTATGGCACAGGCTAGCACAGAAATGATGTCGGTGAAATCCTTACTTGCAGATCTATGTATTGATATACCTCTTCCTATGATGTTGGAATGTGACAATCAGGCCGCCTTGTTCCTTGCAAATAACCCAGCCTTTCATGAGAGGACCAAGCACATTGAGGTCGACTGTCACTACATACGTGACATGATTCAGAAGGGGTTGATTGCTACATCTCACGTCACATCAGAGAATCAGACTGCTGATATTTTCACCAAGGCATTACTTAGAGGCCCATTCCAGAAGTGTGCGTCCAAGCTGAGCATGATTGATATCTATGCTCCATCTTGAGGGGGAGTGTTGACGCATATAAGATAATTGTATCTCTTTGTTATTTTATTTTCTTGTTATTCTCTTTATGTAATTTACCCATAGGCTACTCTCCTATATAAGAGAGCCTAGGGCTATGGAATAGAACATCTCATTCACGTCTCCCAACAAGATCCTTACAGATACTACTAATCCTCCCATGGAGGAAGCTTTCCGCAGGCTCAGCAGGATTACTGTTCCATCTACTGTCACCAGTCAGACTTCTTCGATAATGGCAGCCTCCCATGGCAGAGGAGGCTCTTTCTCTCGTCGACGTATATCTCGTGGTAAAGGAGGACGCATTCGTCAACCCCACATGTTTTGCCATCGCCCAGGTCATACTAAGGAGACATGTTACTCTAAGCATGGTTTTCCAGCATCAACCCGTGTAGTGGAGCAGGTCGAGTCACCCACTGCTCCTTCAGATGCGAGGTTTGATGACCTAGTAACGAGACTGTGCGATATCATGCCTTCTTCTTCATCATCTCCTGGAGGCCATTCGGATGTTGCAGCTTCCACATCCGCCGGTACTTCTACTATGGCAAACACCTTAGGTAGCACTTTTGCCTTTACATCATGTTATGGATCTCATATTCCATAGTGGATTATGGACTCTGGGGTGACACATCATTTATGCGGAGATAAAAGACAGCTTACAGCCTACAGACAGGTTTCTCCAGGAAGAACTATAGTGATGGCCGATGGGACTCATTCCCCGATCGTAGGACAAGGGGAGATTACCCTTGCACCTTCAATGCATCTGCAGAACGTGTTACATGCCCCTGATTTTTCTATGAATTTGTTATCCATCAGTCAGATTGCGAAGGATTTGCATTCTCGAGCTATATTTAACCCATCGTCTCTTGTTTTTCAGGACATTCTTATGGGCAGGGTGATTGGTTGTGACTGTGAGCAGGGTGGTCTTTATCGACTGGTCCAAACTCCTTATGCAGGCATGCCCTCTATCTCGACAGGATCAGTCTTTCCTTTCACTTGGCAACTACGTTTTGATCATCTCCCTCTCCAGAAGATGAGTCATATTTTGTCGCAGATCTCTCCAGGATCTACATTCCAGTGCAGGGTGTGTCAGTTGGGGAAGCATCATCGTTCGTCTTTCCCTAGTCGTCAGAGTCGAAGTAGTAGCTCCCCATTTGAGTTGTTTCATGTTGACATTTGGGATCCTACTCGTGTTCCTGATCATCAGGGGCACATGTTTTATCTTGATGTTGTTGATGATTTCTCTCGTTTATCATGGATTTTCTTAATGAAAAATAAATCTGTAGTGGGGGATATGATCAATTTTTTTATCAATGATGTAGAGCAAGTTTTCTCTTCGTCTGTCATACATGAAATTTAACAAGTTTCTAGGGTTCATGGGGTAAAAATCCCTAATTTTAAACCCATAACAAATGCATTAGAATTTAATACTTATATATGATAAATGTTAATTGCACAATACATGTTCTTAGGAAAAGTTTGATCTTCAAATATGATTCGCATCTACGTATAATAAAGTTGATTTTCACTTTATAATTTATAAATAATGAGGCAGGGAATTACTATTTGGCAAGCTTCAAGAATGGAATCAGTCATACAAAATCATGCACTTCGAAACTTTTCATGATCCTTCAAGATGGAAGACAGTGCTTAATCACCGGACCATTTAAAAGGTATAACCATTAAGAAAAACAGGACAATTTTAAGTGAGTTCGACAGTAATTACCAAAAGCAGGTAAAGCAAAAGAAGCACTCGAATGAAAGATGTACCTTCCGGTATCTCCACTGCCCAAGAGTTTTATAATATGAAAATGCTCCAAACCAACTTGTGATTCATTTTGAATAATCTATGAAAAGGAAAAAGAACCATCAATTGGCATCAACAATGGTAAATAATCAAAAGCTAGTTTGACTATAATATTCATAGAAAATACACTACTGATACAGCTAAAAATTCAACAACACTATTAATATGGAAAAGCAATTTATGGTGGGCTAACTTTTGACATAAAGTAGGGGAAAGTTCCCTGTTTCACAAATAAACTATTTTGGTGCTAAATATGATGACAACCGATCAAAAAGTAACTTTTGACTAGCAGCACCCACCATAACTTTCCACTGTGGTACCCTCCACTTCTGTGAAACATTATAAAATGGGTCACGAATCTGTACATGTGCAAGCAAGTTTCATGTTTTTGGATATATCTCTACACTGTCCCCTTTCGGAAGAAGTGGGAAGAAAAACAGAACTGTTAAACTTTTAGGCATTCTCATGGTGCATTCCTATAGGGGACAGCTCAAGGGAATTCAGGTCCCGCCCCCACTCCCCCATCAAAATCCACAGGTTTTCTACCAAACTGGAGGAAAGTAAATAAAACTTTTATGAGTTTTGCATCATGGAGACATGGAAAACAACAAACTTTTTGCATGCGATTAGATTTTCATCACACAAACTAGTAATTTCAGCACAATTATTTTCAATATAACATGTTAAAGTCAATTGCATCCTCCCAACTGCACGATACTCAATATAGCAATGGAGCATAACCCCAATTGTACAAATGGACCTTAATATAAAGTGCATTCACAATCATTCGTTTCGGATGGATATGATTAAACAATAACCTTTATTGCATTAATGGGCCGCCAAGGACTTAGAAGTCCAACAGCCTCCTACTATACCTTAGAGCTATTCATTTATAAATCCTAACCTTGTATTTATTACATGTTTGTCGAAGACATTTTGAGCTAAAGATTTGGTTAGCGGATCAGCAATGTTGTAGGCAAAGGAGGCAACCATGGAGATCGTGATATCACCACGTTTGTAGATCTCTCAGATATATGACATTTCATCTCCATGCATTTGCTTCTTTGATGCCATCGGGGTTCCTTCGCTATGGAAGCCTTTCTTGGGATTAACCATACAAAATTTTTCCAAGTTCGTCTTGATATATCTTTTTTTGTGAAAGTCCCAATACCCTCTTTTCTATGTTTCTGAACAACTTCAGAGTTCAGATCCAAGATATAAGAGGCTACTCCGAAAGTCTTTCACCTCAAAAGTATGGGACAACCATATCTTGACACTAGTCATCACCATGTCTCATTTCCAATGATAAGGATGTCATGTACATAAAGCACAATAAACACGATAACGCTCCTACTAAGCTTCATGTACATACATGATTCATCGGGATTCTGCACGAAATCATATCTATTTATGGTTTCATCGAATTGAATGTTCCAATTACGAGAAGTCTATTTGAGCTCGTAGATGAATTCCTCTAGCTTGCACCCTTTCCCTTCCTCAACTACGAAGCCCACGGGATTCTCCATATTGATTTCCACCGATGTATCTATTTAGGAATGTTGTCTTGACATCCATCTACCAGATGTCATAGCTGAAGTGTGCAGCTACAACAAGCAATGCCCTGATGGATTTAAGCATGGCCACAGGTGAGAATGTCTCATTGTAATCGATGCCTTCTCTCCATGTGTATCCCTTAGATACGAGTCGTGCCTTGAAGATCTCCTCTTTATTTTGAAGATCCATTTGCCCTCGATGGATTTGAGTCTTTTAGGTGGATCTTAAAGGTCTATACACCATTCTTGTACATGAAGTCTATCTAATACTTCATTCCTAGCATCCAGCTATCCATGTCACAAACACCAACAACTTCATCGAATGAAGTTAGATCATCATCAGACTCTTCTGATACATGGAATCCGTACCTTTCAGATTATCTTACAACTCTATAACTCTATTAAGAGGTACGAGCGTTTCATTTTTAAGTATCGTTGTAGTGTTTGCTGTGGTAACTTCATCGGTCTCGCTAGACACGATTAGTTCCTTAACTTCATTATTTTCTTGAATTCTAAATAATTCATCTTCTAGAAATTTGATGTTTCTAGAGACGAATACCTTTTAATTCCCATGATCATAAAGTTGGTATCTGATACCATTCCTTAATATCCAATGAAGTAGCACTCTCTAGTGTGAGATTCCAACATGCTTTCATCCACTTTTTGAGAATCGACCAAACAAACACAAATTCTCAAGTGTCGTACGCTCAGCTTACGACTACACCAAATCTCAAAAGGAGCTTTAGAGACATATTTCAATGGAATCTTGTTTAGAACATATGTTGCAATTTCTACTGTATGTCCCCAAAAACTAAGAGGTAAGTTTGGTTTACTCAACATTGATCTAACCATGTACAACATGGTTATGTTGCATATCTCTACAGCTCCGTTAAGTTGAGGAGTACCAGGAGGAGTGAGATTGGAAATAAATCCCCACTCCTTAAGGTATTCTTAAACTTTATCTGAGAGGTATTCACCTCATCGATCAGATGGAATTCGTTTTATTGTCTTTCCGATTTAGCTCTCAACCAAAGTCATGAACTCTTTGAATTTTTCAAAGATATTATATCTGTGATGTAATAAGAAGATAAAACCATGTCGCGAATGGTCATCAATAAAAGTCACGTAATATTGATGTCCATTTCAAATCACAGAACGAAAGGGACCATATACATCAGTATGTATTAGGTCTACTGTACACACGCATCATTTATAAATCTTATAGAAGGATGTTCTGGATATTTTTCCATGAATACAATGCTCTCAAGTTGCAAAATCATGGACTTCTAGGAAACCCATATGTCGGTCCTTTACTAGTCTATTGATCCTATCAATAGATACATATCCGATTCTTTGATGCCAGATCAAATATATATGATCTCCATCCCCTCTTGACCATTTAGGGGTTTTATTATAAGCAGTGGTATTAGCATTCATGAGACATTCATGCATGTTCGATTCATAGAGTCCACCAGCTGCTAGAGAACCATCTGCCATAAAATTACCATAAGGATTTATGATAAATTTATTACATAATAGGATTGAATATTCATGTCCAATTAATTTAGAAATAGATAAAAGATTCCTTCCAACATCAGGAATATAGAGACACTCTATAATAAATAGGACTCTTCCACTTGATAGAAATAGTCGACACATCTTGATAGCGACTGCTACAACCATTGCATCAGATCGTAATTGAATGACAATCTCCCAATCATTAAGATTTCTGATTACTGAAACACATACAACAAACTGCATACATGAACACACGTACCGTAATTAACAATCAATCTATCTTTTCATTCTACGAGTAAGTTGGTTTCAATGATATAAATAGATGAGGTACCTGTCCGAGCTATAACCGTGCCCTTCTCATGGGTCTTCAAGTATTATGGACAGTTATGCTTCCAGTGTCCTGACTTATTGCAGTGATGGCAGACATTTGTCTTCTTGGATGTCAAATGTGTAGAAGCCTTGGAAGATGTGCCAACAGCTTGGCTCTTTTTCTTTTTCTTTTGAACTAGACCACTATTGGATACATTCTGCAGCGCTCCCTCTGACATGTGCAACCACTGCACCATTAGAGGGATTCTCTTTCTTCATGTGTCCTCAAACATCATTTGTCAATTTAAATTTATTCATATGATAAGAAATTATAAAATTATTGAAAGATTTAGGGAGAGATAGCATTATAAAACCAGATTTTGAGTATGTGTTCCCTGGATATACCCGAACATTTTGAGTAAGTGTTTCTTGACCGGATTGCCATCCTGCATTTTGCAACGAAGCATTTCTTTAATGATAAGATAATGATGAGTGCATCTCACATCACCAAACATCTCCATTAGATTCGCTAAAATGTCACGAGCAGATTCAATATCCATATATTGCTTCTGAAGCACATTGGATAATGAACCAAGAATGTAGTAACAGACTAATGTGTGGTCCTCGTCCAATCTAGATAATTGGAAAAATTGATTCAATCGACTTCACAATTTCTAATTGTATTTCAAACATCCAAGAGCGTAAATTATCAAAGGAAATATGGAACTAATAGACTTTCTAATTTATTCCATATATCTAAGTAAAACGAACTATGATTTCAGATTTGATTTTTGAAGTCATAGCCATCGCACTTAAAAATAGAAAGCATTATATAATTCAGACTAAAAATTCATTGTGACTCCAAATATTACCAAAATATTAGGTCTAATTCCGTATGTGAATATTTCAAATATATTCCATATATTTTGCATCCTAAAATATGAGAAACAAGTCAATAAAAAAATCAGATCCTCCACCTTGTTGTGGTAAACATAACAATCGCATGGGCTAATGTTGAGTCCATGATCATTCATGAAGTTGTAAAATTTCTTGTACCACTGCTTGGGAGACTACTAAAGCCCATACAAGGGCTTCTTCAATCTGCATGCATGGTCTTCCTTACCTTGAGATGTGAATCCCTTTGACTGGCTCATAAGAATATCATCTTTGAGTTCACCATGCAAGAAGATTGTCATCACATCTAACTGCTCCAGCCCCAAGTCTCAATGTGCTAGAAGAGCTAGTAGCACCTTGATTAATGTATGTCTTACGATAGGAGAGAATATCTCATTGAAATCCACACCTTCCTTCTAACCATAACCCTTAGCAACTAGGCGTGCTTATATCAGATGCCTTCATTGCATGAGATTCCTATCTTTTTCTTGAAGACCCATTTTCTTCTAACGAACTTCCTCCCCTTTGGCAACTTGACCAGCTCCCATGTCTTATTCTTGTTAATAGACTATCTCCTCACACATAGCAGTAATGTACTGCCCAGAATCAACATCAGATAAGGCCTCCTTGTAAGTTGAAGGCTTTGAAGACTCAGCCTCCTCAGAAACCTCCTATAACACAAATGAAACCATGTCTTCAAATCCATATCTCTGTGGCGGATGTATCTCTTTATGGGGTCGATCATTAACAGCACTTGGTTTCCTCTCCTCAAGGTTTCTCAGCTTCAAGTTGTTCAACAACAACTTGATTAAGAGTGGTGTGATCAACTGCATGATCACTACTTGATGTCAATTCGAATTCCAAATGCTCGTGCACATCATCACCATCCCTGCATCAACCAAACACACTACTTGAATGAAGCATGGAATTCCCGTTAAAAGTAAAATTATTGCTAACAATAATTCCATGCTTAGAAGGGGACCAGATTCTGTACCCCTTAACTCCTGCACCATAGCATGTAAACACCCATTTCTTTGCCCTTGGTTCTAACTTTCCTTCACAAACATGATAACAGGCAGTAAAACCAAAGACTCGTAAAACAGAATAATCAGTATGATTACCATACCATATCTCCATGGATGTTTTGCAATCAATTACAAAGTGGGACTTTGATTCACCATGTAACAAGTTGTATTCACGGCTTTAGCCAAAAATGCTCTACCAAGACCAGCATTAGAGAGTATGCACATTGGTCTCTCTAGAAGCATCCAGTTCATTCATTCTATTATGGCATGTCTCTGACGGTAAGGTATCTTGTAACACCCTCCTCCTTGCAGAACTCGTTGAACTGTGATGAACAGAACCCCAGCCTATTATCTATATGAAGACGCTTCATCTTCTTAGAAGTTCGGTTCTCCACCAAAATCTTCCACTGCCTGAAGGTTTGAAATGCATACTTTTGTGCTTCATCATATACACCCATACCATCCAAGAGTAATCATCAATAACAAATAGAAAATACATGACATCTCCAAAAGATGGGACTCGTGAAGGGCCCCAACAATTAATATGAATGTAGTCGAGTGTCTCCTTCATCTTGTGGATAGCTTTACAGGATTTCTTCCTACGTTGTTTCCCGAACATGCAATGCTCACAAAACTCCATCTTCGATCCTTTGAGATCCCCGATGAGATCCTTCTGACTAAGGATATTCATCCTATCTAACTCTTGTGTTCTACCCCCATATACCACAATTATGTCTCCGATCTCACAACCTAGAATGCCACTACAACAGAATCGTAACTGTAGACCCATGCATGACATATAGGGTGAATTGCTTGTTGCCTTTGATGACAACAACCCCACCTTTGGCAACTTGCATGACTCCACCTTTAGCACTATATCTATATCCTTTAGAGTTTAGATTCCAAGACTCTAAGGGATATCAAGTTCTTCTGCAGATCAGGAACACAACGTACTTCTATCACCGTCCTCACAACTCCACCATGCAACTTAATCTTCACAGAGTCGATCCATACAATCTTGCATACTACATCATTCCCCATAAAAACATTTCTGCATCTATCTTCTCATACGTGTAGAACCAATCTTCATTAGGAGTCATATGATAAGAACAATCTGAATCAAGAATTTATGTGATATCTATCGAATTCTGATCTAGATCATCTTCGAAATCTATGCCTCCCAGAGCCACGGCAACAATTGTGGCTTTACCTTTCTTTTTCAAGCAATCCTTCCAACATCCAGGTTCCTTGTAGTAATTGCAGATGTCCGTAGTATTGTGATTCATCAACTTGAACTTCTACTTTCCCTTTTTTGCATAGCTAGAACATGCGTAAATCTTTTCATGAGTCATAACCACACATGCACAATTAGGGTCTTGCTTCCCAGTAGCCATATGTTGAAGTTCACGCGTATGCAAACTCGCGTGAACTTCCTCTAGGGTATCGAACAAAATTTCATAAAGAGAAATCAACAAAATCAAGGCAACATCCTCATCTTTAATCTTAACATCTACATTTCTTAAGTCCATCAACAATGTATTTAAGCGATCTGGATGTTCTTTAAGAGATATACCTTTCGACATGCGGAAAGAGAACAAGCATTGCTTCAATAGCAACTTGTTGGTCAAAGGCTTCTTCATATATATACTTTCAACCACAGACTAGCCGTGGAATCCTCATCGGCAACCTCCACAATAGTATCGTCTGCCAAACACAACATGATCGTCGCTTGCGCCTTCTCATCATGCATTGTCAACTGGTTGGGTTTGAGTATAGTCGCCCACTCCTTATCTAAGGGCGCACATATGCCCTACTGTTTTAGAAGGGCACACATCTCGATCTACCAAAGACAGGATCCGTTCTTCCTGTGAACTTTTCGATCTTTAGATTGTGTGATGTCATCTTACTTGATGATCCAGACAAAATCCGATGCTCTGTTACTGGTTTGTTGCAAATCGTGGTAGCACACACAAATGAGATTAATCAAGCAAACACAGAGACATGAATTTACAAGTTCACCCGTAACTAGGCTACGTCCTTGGGCGGTGTCGATCAGATTTCACTATGTGGAGAAAGAAGAGAGTATAGAGGATACTGAGAGCACTAACCCTAGGGAACTAATATACTACTCCCGTATAGACAAATCCTTGAAACAAATGGATCCATACACCCGAATACAAATAGAACCACTCATAAACAATTTCATCGAGGGAGATGCCCGCATGCCCCCGTGGGGGGGGGGCAAACCTGCTGCCCCCTAGACCCCCTCCTTTGGCTCACTGACCGAGCATCAAGACTCCCATTTTGTTGGGGTATGATATGACATGAGAAGGTGCATATGGGGTTCTTCACCATGGATTAGATGATTATAATTCAAGGCATATCAATAATACATTAGGTAAAGTATCATCAGTTGCATGGTCATCAATTTGCAAATTAAGCAGAATGGATAGGGGAACCATCTCACAAATTTCTCCCTTCTCTAGTAAACCTAGAGTGGAGAAGGGAACTCCAAAGAGAACTCCCCGACAATGTATGTATAAAAACATATCTTCTCAAAACAATTAACATATCCAGAGAGAAAATAAAGATGATCGACTGGATCATAGAATCGTTATTCGTTTTGCACTCTAGATTATCCCAAAAAGGTGCAGTAGATTGCACGGGGAGAGAGATGATCTTCAACGTGAAAGTTGTGAACAAAACAAGGGCAACCACAAGTATGCAGAGGTAGCATAAATGTCTTATCAATGTGATAAAATAGTAACAATGGAATTACCACCTCCCTTGAGGTCTGGTACTAATAGAAGCTGTTGTATCTTCCAAAGATGTACGTATTGAGTATAGACTTACTGAGATTCGGCCTGAGAAGATCCTAGGATGCTTGTTGTTGAGGTGGAGAAATGATGCAAGTTCACATGGAGAGGGTAAACGACAATAGCAATGTAAAGGGGACAATGACGCAACGCTTCTGACGAATACTTAGTGGAAACTCTTTGAAGGTAGGGATGTGATCAACATAGTAGTGGGCATACGGTGAATGTAGGATTGAGTCCAGAGAATGAGTAGCATGCCTAAAAATAATAAAATAAATACATCTTGGGTATTGGAGGTGAGCTACATTGTTGATGGCGATGCTATGAGCAACTGAATAGGTAGAATTGAATATTCGATCAAGTGGAGAAGAGAGAACAATGCAACCGTGAAAGTGAGGCACCTTTGAAGTCATCCCATTCTAATACACACAAAATGGATGACAAATTTCATTCATAATTGTTTGTACATCATTAATTGTACATTGAGAGCATCAACATATGCTTTTTACAAGCTAAATGTAGGGACCCTGATCTAAGTGTTTAATTTTATTTGTGCAATGGTGAAGCCTTCTCCCACTTTAAGTAGGGTCAGCTACATGGATTCTTGCTTTAATCCATGTTGATAAATTTTACTATTTTTTGTGTTGACTGTCAGCTACCTAACACAACCCCCACAAGGATGAATTTGAAGGCTGGTTTTTTGAGTGGAAGGTACACTGCACCACCACCACACATTGAAATGGGTGCTCTCCACCTCAATAAGAACCTTTACAAAAATGGGCTTCAACTATGCCTCCATTCCTAATTAGGGGCCTTTGATAGAAATGTAACAAAGAGGGTAATAAAGTTTCAACTTTACAATTTAATGTTGATATAGAAGGGCCATCGAAGTTTATGGAATCATGCATTTGAAACGAAAATAAGAGATCGGGACCCCTTTGCTGCATTTTAAAAATGAGGCTCTTGATTGGGAATGAATGCATATTCAGGTCATTTTTTTGTAATCTACCCTAGCCTTCAATATCCATAACATTTAAAGTCTCGATCAAATCACAAATTAATATTTAACAATATTAATAAAAAAATAAAGTACAAGCTTCAATTTGAACATCAAAATGACAAATTTCAAGAACAATATTTGGTGTATGTTTTCCAAAGTTTGCATATTTCTATCAAGCCTTCAAGAAGTACATTCAGCATCGCAATCCAAGGTGGAGAGTCCTTTTTATGGGGTTTTGGAAGGACAGGTCTGGAAAATGCTGCCCACAAATCTTCTGGTCTCTGCAGAAAGAGGGAAGCAATCAAATAAAGAAAACAAGTACAGAAGGCCAATAGTAATGTCAGTTTAAAATTTATTATTGGACACCAAATTGAAACTTTATCTTGCATTAATAGCTTGATAATGAATTTTGCACTAGGATTATAAAAATGTGAAGGTTGAGAAGATTTTTAGCATAAAAGGGATTACAAAGCTCTGTATAAAGCTATTAAAAAGAATATTTCGTGTAGCATTCATTTTTAGAGAACTAAAAACAACTCCCCCGTGTAAACACTCTTTCTTCAAAATAACAATGCTAAGGCTGTTCTGTCCCAAAAGCCTGCATCTGGTCATACATCTATATACAAATTGGCAAGTAGGATGGACAAGGAACATGATGCAGTGGCAAAAAGATAATCTAAACATGACAAGAACAAATTACTGAACTAGGTCAAACCTTGGATTGTCGAGAAAAGGTACACCACATTATGTGCACGACCAGTCAAGAAGGAACTATTGCATTCTAGTAATAAAAAATGCTCCCATCCGTTGAGTTGTGGGTGAGGGTTTGTTTAATCTTGTTAGACTATATTTGTAATTCACCCCTCCCCCTCTTCTTTCATTAAGCAAGTGAAAACAACCTTAGCCATCTGTGAATGCTCGGACATCACCCGGGGTGTTTCCATTTGTTGATACTGAACTTTTTAAAGAAAGGTATGTGCCCAAGATGGTGTACACCCTATAAACTTATTTATAGCATACGACAAGCTACAAACTCCAAAATTCGGATAGAGACTAGGCATGTTCAAACACACTCTGTGTAGTGCTGCTCGTATTTTCAAATAACCACATTCTAAGCAAAACAAAATGGCTAGCAATCGAAAAACCACTTAATGTACTCGTACAAGTGGAACTGAGGGCATTCTGGAAAGTCAGAGATGATGTAGAGCCCCTCCAAGACCAACCTCTAGGTGGAAGAAGAAATAATAAATTCTTTTCATACAATGGACTGTACAAATATCCTGGGCATGTGATATCACCGTTGTAGAGAATCCAGGCATGATGGGTCTTGGTCAAAAATCACCCCTCCTAAGTAGCCATAAAATGGCACTTACCGTCAGTGAGAATGTTGAATACCTAATAATTTTAGGATCTAATGATGGAATTGCAGCATCGAACCACCATAATCTAGTTAACGATGTATTAATACTTTTTTTACATAGAAATAGTCGTCACTCCATTGCCAGTAATCAATGCCCTTACCGGGCGCTTCAAACACACTGAGAAAATCATTCAATTGTAGGATGCACGAACGTGCCCAAGTACCATCCAACCAACAATCTACAAATAGATATCAATAAAATAGAGTGTTATACACTTAGGTTAAAGTGTGTACTAGTGCAAAAATATAAGTCAAGTTGATTGGAACAAATCAAGAGCGTCACAGATGAGCATGTGTACCAGTGCACAGAAATGGGTATTGTGGAGGGAAAGGAATGAATTGCACTAATGAGAGGCCTTAAGGTTCTCTTATATGGAAGTGGAACCTATTGGGCAAATTACAAGAAGCCAAAAGAAATAGAAAATAAGAAAACAATATAAAGATAAATAATATCTCAACCCTCCCCACCCCAAGTTTTTTTTGAAGCAAAACAAAGGATGGAGCCCCAAGTAATGGTATCCACCACAAATTTATTACACGAACTAGCGAGAAATTATAGAGAGAGGTGATCGAAGGCCCCATTTACAACACCCCACACTACAACCCACACACACCACACCAAGCACCTCAACGACACCTGAATTACATGTTATTCCATATTGATATCAGAGCCCTGTAGTGCACCATCACCCTCTCACAAATGAACTGAAGACCTTTGAAGATTTTTTCGTTTCTCGCACACCAAATGGTCTAGAGGATTGCAAAAGGTCTCGTCGCGTCCTCTTGAGAACTCCTGCATGCCACCCTAATCGAACTCCAGTACACCTCACTGTCCACCTAGTGCAGCCACGTCACTGTTGCACGCTCACACACCAAGGCTGAAGATCCGCAACCAAAGAAGAGATGTTCATGATCCTCCCGCTCAAAGTCACATCTGTCGCAGTGAATCTCCCTGCTGCCTAGTAGTCTCACCCTGCGAGCCTTGGAAAGTAGACCGCCTACGCCTCGCAAACCACAAGAAAATCTTGATCCGCAAAGGGATTCTGCTAACCCAGATAATTATGTAGTCCCATTCGTTCTCCTCTCTAGCCGCCCCACGCTGCCTGGTGAAAGATCTGTATCCTTTGTCACCGTAAAGCTCCTCTCCTTCCAAACGAAATGCTCTCTGTCTTCATTGCCCTCCCCCCCCCCCAAACATCGGCCAAATCTCTTAGAAGGGCCACAACCTCATCACATTTTTGATCTGACAAGGCATAAGCGAAAGATGGGGACCATCCCTCCACCCAAACCTCACAAACTGCAGTGTTTCTGTCTCACGCAATGGCAAAAAGGCACGAGTATCTCTCTCTAAGCAACGCCACACCCAACCAATCATCCAACCAGAATCTAAACCCACGTCCAACCCCCAGCACCGGTCTCACTAACTCCCTCAGCTCTTGAGAAACACTCATCAAATCCCTCCAAAGAGACGACGGCCTCCCGCAATTCACCGCACCACACACTTCTGACCCTAAATGTTCTGCATCATTCTGCAAACCAGATGTTCTGACTTCCCCCAAATTCTCAAAGCCCATTTTGCCAACATGGCCTTGCTCATGATCTCTAAATTGTGGACTTCTAGTCCTCCTTCTTCGATCTCATCACCAATTCCCATCCGACCAGGTGCACACCCCCTCCCTCCTACCGGTCGTTAAATCAAAAGAAACGCTTCATCATTCTTTCCAATCTTTTATGTACCACCACCGACAATAGCCTAGTCAAAAAGAAGAATATTGGTATGATGGACAGAACATGCTTAAGGAGGACCAGCTTTCTCCCTTAGAAAGTATCATGTTTTTCCATCCTACCAACTTATTCTCCATCCTACCAATTACCACATTCCAGTCCACCACCCGTAGCCTACCGGCCACCAGAGCGAGCCCCAAATATGTGGTCGAAAGGGACACCTCCGTGTAATGCAAAATATCACAGCATTCTCAGGATTCCTCTTGCCTCATTCCGAACATCAAGATGTTGGACTTGTCCCTGTTCAACTTCAGACCCGAGATCTCCATAAAAATCTTCATAATGTACACTGCAGTTCTGGTATGCTCAGGATCCCCATCCATGAATAGAACGGTGTCGTCACTGTACTGCAGAACGGGGATGAGAGTACCATTCCTCGTGTATCCAGCATAAAACCCTTTGTTGTCGCCAGCGTCATCATCACCGCCAGTATGTCCGCCACTAAGACAAAACATAACGGCGCAAGTGGGCACCCTTGCCGCACACCTCGCTAGGGCCAGAAAAAACCCCCTCCAGTCAACCATTCACCGGCACAGGGGAAGACGCTGTAGTGATGCATCTCTTTATCTAGTCAATCCATATGACCGGGAATCCTTTCTTCTACAACGACCGCCAAATAAAGTTCCAGTCCACAAAGTCGTGCGCCTTAGAGAAGTCCATGTTGCACATTACCCACTTCTGCTTCTCCCACTTCCAATACAGTACCGTCTCTGACGCCAGCACCCACGAGTCCACCATGCATCTGCCCAGAACAAAGGCAATCTTCTCTAGAGAGATGATTCCCCCAAATGCTTTTCGCGAACGATCTGCCAGGACCATGGCAACAATCAGGAAGATAGCATTAGACAATGCGATAGGCCAAAAGCCCTCCACCCGATCGGGCCCCTAACGTTTGGGCAACAAGTACAGAAGCGCCATGTTCAGGCTATCAAAACCTCAATTTCCTCCTTCGAACTCCCGCAACACCGCCATCATGTCACCTTCACACACCCCCGGAATTACCTGTAGAACAAACAGGAAACTGTCTGGGCCCGAGGCCCCATCTGCATTCAACTACCGCAAAGCCCGGTGAGCCTCGTCCTCTGAGATTGGCACCACTATCACCTCAGCCTCTTGGGGGGAGATACGCGCGATCCCTCTCCCTTGCCACCCTTAGATCGCCCCTCTCTCCCTCCTTGAGAAGGCGACGAAATGTGATCGAAGCCGCCTACCTATTCCTACGTACTGGACTCGCGCACTTCTCCCACCTCAATACTCCTAATGAGGTTCTGACATCTTCTGCCAGTGGCCACGCAATGAAAGAAATGTCTATTATTATCCCCCTCCCGCAACCACTTATGTCTCGATCTCTGCCTCCACTCGATCTCTTTCTTTCTATCTTCCAGTCGTACCAGGTTCAGATTAGCACATCTGACCTCTATCTCGTCGGGCAACAGCTCCCGCGAGTCCTCAACTGCATCAAGGCGTGAGATGACCTCCTATACCGCCACCCTCACACGTTGCCTTACTCAAGGTTACCCTTCTTGAATTCAATGAGATGCTTCCACAGCAGCCCAAGTTTCTGAGCGAAAGATTTTGAGGCCGACCCATCCAGCTGCGTACTCTGCCAAAAGTCATCCACCATATCGTGGAAACCCTCCTCCAGTAACCAGGACCGCTCAAATCTGAAGAAAGACCTTGGCTTCACATCCTCCCCTGAGGAGCAAAGGATCGGGTTGTGATACGAGTGAGCCTAGCACAAGGCTCAAGCATCTGCCGGTAAAAAATTCTACCGCCTCCTGAGACAGCAAGAAATGGTTAATCCACGATCTCGATCTGGTATTTCTTGAAGTGTAACGACACGCCTCAGAATCAAAAATCTGCAACCATGTATCTGAAATAAATTATCTCAGCTCCGCCAAGCCTGCATCCCCCCTCCCCCCGTAATCGAGTCTATCTTCCGGCTGCAAAGTCACAATGAAATCCCTACCTATGACCCAGGTCCTATCTGGATGCCTCTCTCTAAGCATTCTCAAGTCATCTATAAGCTCTGACAACATTTGGCCAGCCTATGGACCATATACAATAGTCACCCACATTCGAGCCCCATCTGTTTTTATTGCATTACACCTCTTCCACCAAATCAAAGTAGTCCCTGCTCCTCCCCACTGTCAGTCCCCTCGCAGCTCCTGATGCGCCCACCACCTTCCACACATCCACCTGAGGGTCTCCTAATGAACCACATATCTCATCGAAACCTTGAGAAAATAGTTTTCCTGCAGCAACATCACATTTTCCCCCGCTTCAGCGCTCAGGTCTCAAATCACCCTCCTCTTCTCTGGCCTCCCCGCCTCCCTGACATTCCAGGATAGAACCTTCATAGGTCCACCTCATGAACTCTTGACGGTGGTACCACCCCCAGGCATTTTAACAATGCCCAGAACTCTACCAATCTTGACAAGCCCTCACTACTCCCACTCGATGGGTCCACACTTGGCAGCCCCACCTCTGAGGCCGCCTTCGTAGTCCCGAACTCACTGAGTTGCCCTGAGCGCCCCACGATCACCATCGGGAACACTAGCCTACCTGATCCATAATGCAAGGATTGCTTTAATGCAATAGAGACCCCTCTGTAGTTTGAGATCATTATTGCCCCCCCCTGCGCGCCTGAATGCAGGTCGCCCTCCTCCCCCTACTCGCGAGTCCCATCCGTAACATATATTTGGTTGCAAACCTGAGGCTCGAGGTCCTCTACTTGTTCTCTCCACTCCTCTTCCAGGTCGCTACCTGCTCCGTCCGCCCCATCATTCCCGCTCTCCTCTAGTTCAACTCGGAAAGATGCCATGCCCCATTCTCATGATCACTTCCTAAGCCAGTGCTGCCATCCGCGTAGAGAACTCAACCTTCACATGAGCTTCCTCCCCCTTTATTTAGGCCCGAGTACAATACTACATAAATAACCATTCTGTATCCTTGAAGCCGCACCTCCAAAGCATCAAATCCCTCGCCTGCAAAGGCACACCTTTCAGCCTAAGGATCTTGTAGAACCAATCATGTGGCGTGCCATCGCGGAGCGACGGGCATCTCCATCTCTGTAGTCCATTCGGCCCCATCCAAAGTAGGGCGGACACCTCAATTGCAGATAGACCGCGGGCACACAGTATGCCTTCTTGTAGTTGCACAACGTCTCCACCAAATGTCGGACCTACCTGCTGTCCAATGTCTGCCATAGCCACCTATAGATAATCCGCTGGCCGAGAGCAATCTCCCATCAGGGCGCCCTCTAATGGATCCACATACTTTGGGGAGCGTTGGGAGGTGAGTTCCATATGGTCAAATCCCCCTACTTCTCGGTCGTCGTCCTCTCCCCCTATGCCACTTAGCCGATGCCATAGAACAACGCAGTTTACCCTTCAATGTCCTAATCCTCCGCACTCGAAATAGACAACCACATTCTTGCAGGACACCGCCATGTGGCCCCTATCTCCATATTTAAAACATCTTCGATTGTCTCCCTTGAATGTGGGCCCTTCTCCGGACCACGTCCCCCGAGGGCGAGACGTGGTCCACCTCCGCGACTGAATCCTACGCTCAGCATGTTCCGTGGAGCTCTACCCCCTCCCCTTCTTCAAGATCATCTTCCAGCCCCCACTACCTCCCTTCAACTGACCAACATCAAGTTCTGCCCCCAGCCAGATGGTACGGGTCGCCCCCTGCACTGCCCCCTTCATATACTCCCCATGAAACTCAAATTCACCCAATCCTTTCTCGCGCACCCCACCCCCAATCCCTTCGGTCTAGCATGACTCACCTCCACCTGGGATACCCCCCTCCATCTCCCCGTTGCGATCAGCGCAGAGCATTCCCCCCACCCTATCAGTCGGTCCCTGGACCCTGCCTTCCGCCACCGAACCCCTTATCTCCCTTGCCCTCTTTTAGCGCCCAAAACTAGGGCCTGAAAACAAGGGTGGCGACTCCTCCCCCCTTAGAAGCGCTTGCGGTTCCCCAAAATGACACCAATACAGTCGCAGAAGGCCTCCTGGCACCCCTTACAAGCGGGATCGTCCATCCCGCTCCGCTCGACTTCAGAGGGCTCGCCCCCAAGCCCCTTGTCGCTCCCGCTACCAGATCGAATGTCGCAAGCCCGAGTGTCTCCAGCCACGAAGGGCTCAGCCAATGTTGCCTGAGATCTCCTGAAGCCGAACGACCCTCCCCTACGCTCTCCTCCTCTTCCAAAGTTGGAGGACGTGTTTCCCAAGTTCCGAGAGAAGGTCGGACATGCCCTCCCCTCTCCTGACCACCTGACGTGTCTCTCGAGGATCGCCTGGAGCCGCCCTCGCATCTCGAACGACAATCGGCACGTTGCCAAGCTCCCAAAGTCCTCCAACAGTTGTCCCAAGAAAACCCTAGAGTCGCCTCCTGTTTCTCCAAAGCGAAACTCCATTCAAGCCTGATCCATACTCCCCCTCAAGCTGAAGTGTAGATATCGATCAGACTCAACTCGGAACAACATATCTGATAAGGTCCTCCGGCTAAAGCCTTATTAAGAACATCTATCGCCTGGTCTCCATAGCTAACATGCATAGTGGCAATAAGAGCCTTATGTATCATGTCACTAGTGTAGTGACAGTCCACCTCTATGTGATTTATCCTCTTATTAAAGGCTAGGTTATTGGAAATGAAAAGAGCAGCCTGATTGTCACATTGGAAGCGCATGGGAAGAGGCACTTCTATAGTCAGGTCAGTAAGAACAGATCTGACCCACATCATCTCTGTGCAAGCCTATGCCATGGCCCTGTATTCCGACTCAGCACTCGATCTAGCAACCACAATCTACTTGCTCTTCCATGAAACCTGGAAATTCCCTATGAACACAACAAAGCCTGATGTTGACTTTCTATCCTTTAAACACCCAACATATTATGCATATGCACATGCTGTAACAGAGAGAGATGTGCCTCTGCAGAAAGGAAGTCTTGTACCAGGTGAAGTCTTTTGGTATCTCAAAATCATATGGACTGCATCCATATGTGCATGTTTGGGCTGCTCCATAAACTGACTCACTTTGCTCACGGCAAGGGATATGTCAGGCCTGGTAATAGTCACATATAGTAGCTTGCCAACAAACTCCCTGTACCTCCTCTTGTCGACCTCCTCAGTGTCATCATCGCATAGCTTCATGCTCAAGTCAATAGGAGTAGTGACAGGTCTGCAATCCGCCATGCCTGTCTCTGAAAGAAGATCTGTAACGTACTTCCTCTAGGTCATCACAAGACCACGCTGGTTCTTGGCAAACTCCGATCCAAGGAAGTAATGTAAATTTCCAAGATCCTTGGTCACAAACTGTTGATTTAGAAAGTCCTTGGCACCTTGAATGCCATGCTCGTCATCTCCTGTAACAATAATGTCATCAACATAAACAAGAATGGCGATAGTACCTCTCTGGGTCCTCTGCACAAACAATGAGTGATCGGGAGTCGATTGCAAAAACCCTAATGCTCTATCAAGTCTGAGAGATTCTAGAACCATGCTCTTGGACTCAGCTTAAGGCCATAGATATCCTTGTGTAGCCTGCAAACGTTCTGACACTCCCTCAACAGCAAACCTAGGTGGATGCTACATGTAAACCTCCTCTTGTAGATCACCATAGAGAAAGTCACTCTTCACATCAAGCTGGTAAAGGGGTCAATCTCGTATCACAGCAACAGAAAGTAGAATATGCATAGTAGAATGTCTGGCAACTGGAGAGAAAGTATCCTAATAGTCTACCCCATATGTCTGGGTGAACCCACGTGCCACAAGTCTCGCCTTATAGCGATCCACACTGCCATCCGCATGGTGTTTCACACTGAACACCCATTTGCATCCCACAATGGATGTGTCAATTGGAGCAAAAACAAGACTCCATATACCACGTGACTCTAGCGCGACTATCTCCTCCCTTATGGCTATCCTCCACTGACTGTCATGAAGAGTTTCTTGATATGTATGCGTTATCGCCAATGTGGAAGTGAATTCCATGCCCCTTGTCTACGTAGAAACATTTTTTGTATGCTATGTGCACCTACCTAAAGAGCATGCTTGCAAGCATCAGAGAACGTGTTCTAGCACTTTGAAAAGCGAATCAAGGTCGGACTATTTAATTCCACAACGTCTCACTCTAGATCAAGGTCTTTCTTTGCCCAAAGCACCATCTGGTTGATACCATGTCAAAATATTTTATTTCCATAAACTGAAATGTATAAATCGAATGTCCCATTCATTAAAATTTTATGATATATGTATATGATGTCCATACATATAACACATTTTGTTGCACCTTAGAATTTGAGTTATCGGCTAAAATAGTGATAAAAAAATGTCAAGAGGGTGGCCAATAATTGCTGCATCGATTCAAGTCCAGCTACTACTAATCTTTTAAGCTCATACGTTTAAACATTTCAGAGTGCAACCATACATGATGTGTTGAAACTAGCCTTCATAACCCCCCTTTAATGAGAAGTAGAAGAGTGTTGAAACAAGGATGAGAAGAAATACTTCGCACAACTAATATATGCAGTGGTGCCACAAACCTCAACATCATTTCTTGGTGTCAATATCTCCTACCAAAACGGGAAACATAAGTGCAATACTAAATATAATGGTTATCCAGGCCTTCTTTAGGTTCCAGTCGAAAGAAAACCAGCAAACAGCAATACATCATTAGTAAAAGAGGACTACTACTACCAGCCTGTTACAACACATTTACTTAAACCTCATAGAGTGTAAAATTCTCCCAGAAAGCGGGTAGCAGGTGGGAAGTCCATAGCATATTTCTTTTCCAACAAACAATTGAGATATATTTACCAAATTTGCATCAGGAAGCTCTCGAACAGCTTCATCAATGTCATTAGCAGAAGCTTTGACCTACATGTACACAAGAAGGTTCCGTAATTTGTTCCTGGAGGCAAAAGTTTAACTAAATAAATAAATAATATCGACTATTTGCTCAATCAGTTTAAGGTGGTATAAATCCTTTCCCCATTATAACAGGAAAAAGGTGAGTTGTGGTACACGTAACTTGCAAAGAAATTTACTGCATCTTCTAATGACAAAAAAACGAATGGATGGTTGGGAAATGTTTTTACATCTAAAAGTGTGAAGTGGACACGTTTGACTCCAAATCTAAGACAACAAATAACAAACCAGCAAATGTGCAGTTCAAACATTGTGTGCTGATATTGCATCGTACATTGTGAATATGTAGCAGCATATATATACTACAAAAAAACCCCACACAAACCCAACTGGCAGCTCAGTCTACCTAACTTCCAGCCTCCCAGAGATCGACACTCCTACACTTATCGACAATACAAATGTTTAGAAGTATAAACAAAAAATTATATCAGAGCTTAAGAGTTAAAACAACGATAAGAATTTATTCTTAACACTTGTTCAAAAAATTGCATCAAATTTTGAAAGCTCGGCTTAGGTTAGAGAATCTAGACTTAGGTTTCATACACAGGCATCAGATTTTCTTGATTTGCCATTATCATTTCTTTACCTAGTTTCTGTTTCCGTATTTGCTTGTTTTCGATCTGACCATCTTCGCAAGGCCTGACTCGTGTGGTCAGCTTTCTCAAAAGCCAAGTGAGCCAGGATGATCAAAGACCTGCCTTCTTCTTACACAGGTGGTTGCTAAGGAGCCAATTGGTTGGATAAGTTGTATTATCGACTTAGCTTTCTTTCATGTACTTAGTTAAAACAAAGAGGCTCTTAAAGCTTCCCGACTTGTACCAGAGACTGTCAGAGGATGTCAGGGGGTTTACCTTGACACTATCAGCTATGGAGATGCCACGGACATATCAGGATGCTATTCAGGACAGTCAATGGTGTTTAGTCATGGAGAAGGAGATGGTCGCACTACAGTCGCATGGCACTTGGGAGTCTTGTTTCAGCTCTAGTTGGTGCATTCGTTGTTGGATGCAAGTGGGTGTTTACTGTGAAGCACCATGCAGATGGCAGTGTGGATCGCAATGAGGTGAGACTAGTGGCACGTGGGTTCACCCAGATAAATGAGGTGGACTATCATGACACATTTTCTTCAATTTCCAGACATTCTACTCTAAGTATCCTTCTATTTGTTATTGTGATATAAGATTGACCCCTTTACCAGCTTGATGAGAAGAATTCCTTCCTATAAGGTTATATACATGAGCAGATCTACATGAAAAAGCCACCTAGGTTTTCTATTGAAGGGAAGTGTCGGAAGATTTGCAGGATACACAAGTTTATCTATGGCCCTAAGCAAGAGTACAAGAGCATGGTTCCAGAAGCTGCCGGACTTGATAGAGCAATAGGGGTTTGTGCAATCGACAACCGATCACACTTTGTTTCTGCATAGGACTCAGAGAGGTACAATCATTATTCTTGTCTATGTTGATGATATTATTGTTACAGGGGATGACGGGCATGACATTCAGGAAGCCAAGGACTTCCTAGGTCAACAAATTGTGACCAAGGACCTTGGTAGTTTGCATTACTTCCTGGGACTACAGTTTGACAGGAATCAACCAGGTCTTGTGATGGCCGATGGGAAGTACATAACAGGTCTTCTTTTTGAGACATGCATGGCAGATAACAAACATGCCACCACTTCTCTAGACCCGAGCATGAGGCTCTATGACGTGACACTGAGGTCGACAAGAGGAGGTACAAGGAGCTTGTTGGCAAACTCTTATATATGACCATCACCAAGCCAAACATATCCATTGTCGTGAACAAAGTGAGCTAGTTTATAGATCAGCCCAAACATGCACAAATGGATGCAATCCATATGATTTTAAAGTATCTGAAGGCATCACCTGGCATGGGACTTCTATTCAACATATGTACATCACTTTCATTTACAACATGTGCGGATGCATATTATACCAGGCGTCCCAATGATAGGAAGTTTACTTCAAGCTTAGCTGGTGTCGTGGAAGAGAAAGAAAACTGTGGTAGCCAAATCTAGTGCGGAGTCTAAATACATGGCATTGACACAGGCTAGCACAGAGATGATGTGGGTCAGATCAGTTCAATCTAACCTAACTATCGAGGTGTCACTTCCCATAAACCTCCAATGCGATAATCAGATTGCTCTTTTCATTGCAAAAAATCATACCTTCCATGAGAGGATCAATCACATAGAGGTGGACTGCTACGAGTGTTCATGAAATCAATCGTACGGGTTGCACATGCGGTCGCATATGCCTGTGCGACATGCAGACTGAATCGATTACATGAATCGATTCATATGCGCCCTTCTCGAATATACGACTCGCATGTGCCCCAGATATCCCGCATATGCCTCTCTTACTGCTCCAACATCTCCAACTTCCTAATCCTCCCTCTCATGTGCTAAATTCCGTAGATGGAAATAGCTAAAACGCGTATGGCTCTCTGGAACAGTATCCATGGAGATAGCTAATCACATCCTGAGTCAGCCCACGACAAAGGTTTTGTGGGACATTCTCGCTGCCACATATTCTCCGGTGAAGAATGCGTCAAAGATGCTGCAATTTCAACATGATATCTTCAGTTTGAAGCAGAATGGTCATCCTCTTCATACCCGTTACACTTCTCTGAGGGTTATGTTTGAGAAGTTGCATGATTACTGTTGTGAAAAAATAGTTATATTTTATTCAAGGGAACCCTAGGCTCTCTTATAGGGAGAGACCTTAAGGGTAAAATGCATAGTAGTCTAGAGAAAAATAAAAAATGACGAACATGTACATAGCATATAATAATATCTATCTCTACACTCCCCCTTAAGGTGGAGCATAGATGTCTATCATGCTCAGCTTGGAAGAACATCTCTGAAAAGATCCTCTGAGCAACGGTTCGGTGAGTACGTCAGCAGTCTGATCCCCTGAGCTCACGTGAGTTGTAAATATCAATCCTCTCTGGATCAAGTCTCTAGTGTAGTGGCAGTCAACTTCAATATGCTTTGTTCTTTCATGAAAAGCTGGATTGTTGGCAATAAACAAGGCTGCCTGATTGTCACACTGAAGCTGCATGGGTAGAGATACGGCTACATGTAGATCCTCTAGTACAGAGAACCCACATCATCTCCGTGCTTGCTTGTGCCATGGCCCTATATTCGGATTCAGCACTGGACCTTGCCACAACAGTTTGTTTCTTGCTTTTCCAAGAAACCAGAGAGCTCCCAACAAAGACTGCAAATCCTGAAGTTGATTTTCGATCCTTAGGGCATCCTGCATAATTGGCATCTGCACATGCTGAGATAGACAAATCTGTGCCATTTCGAAACAGCAACCCTGAACCTGGAGAAGACTTCAGATACCTCAGTATCATGTATATGGCATCCATATGATCTTGTCTTGGCTGCTCCATAAATTGACTCACCCTGCTTACTGCAAAAGTAATATCGGGACAAGTTATGGTAATATAAAGGAGCTTACCCACCATTTCTCTATATCTCCTCTTGTCCACTTCAGCAGTGTCATCATGTAGCTTCATGCTTGGATCCATGGGAATACTTGATGGTTTGCATCCAACCATGCCTGTTTCAGTCAAAAAATCTGTAATGTACTTCCTTTGGGTCATCACCAGATCCTGTGCATTCCTGGAAAATTCCAACCCCAGAAAGTATCTTAGGGTTCCAAGATCCTTCGTGACGAACTGACGGCCTAGGAATGCCTTCGCCCTTTCTATGCCCTGAATATCATCTCCTGTAACCAGAATATCATCCACATAGACCATGATAACAACCGTACCTGCCGATGACTTCAAAACAAACGAGTGGTCTGCATTCGACCTCTTGAATCCCTGTCGTTCAATCAGATTGGAAAGCTTCCGGAACCACGCTCTTGGACTCTGTTTGAGGCCATAAATTGCCTTGTGAAGTCTACACACCATATGCTTCTCCCCCTCAGCAATAAACCCTGGTGGCTGCTGCATGTAGACTTCCTCCTGCAGATCTCCATACAAGAAGGCATTCTGGACATCCAGTTGAGATATACTCCAGTCACGTACGACAGCAACTGATAAGAGAATGCGGAGAGTAGAATGACGAGCCACTGGAGAAAATGTATCCATATAGTCTACGCCATAGGTTTGTGTAAAACCTCGCGTGACCAGCCGTGCTTTATACCGATCTAGACTGCCATCAGCTTGGTATTTAACCATGAATACCCACTTACAGCTCACAATAGATGCATCAAGAGGAGCAGTAACCAAGGTCCATGTGCCACGAGACTGTAATGCACGCATCTCCTCTTCCATAGCCATTCTCCAGCAATCAATTTTCATAGCTTCCAGGTAGTTCCGTGGTATGTCCACGGAAGACAAAGCTGCAGCAAATCTCTGAAAGTCGTCTGTGAGGCGACGAAAAGACACCTGTGAAGCAAAGGGATAAGATGTACACGTCCGCTTCTGCTTCCGAATAGCAATAGGAATATCAAGATCATCTTCCGCTGTATTGGATGGTGTAGTCACCTCCTGTAATGAAGAATCCTGCACATGGACCATACCTGACCCGTCAGTAATAATGCCATCTGAACATACCATATAATATTTCGACATTGGTAGAAAAGATATTATTAACTTCAGCAATAAATTTCCGAATAATAGAACCAGCTTCAGATTTTTGTTTCAACAAAAACACCCAAGATAGTCTCGAATAATCATCAACAGCAACCATATAATACCTATGTCCCTGAAGATCAGGGACACGACTCGGACCCCAAATATCAAAGTGAAACAATTCAAAAGACCGACTACTATGACGACTCGGACGACCCTGAAACGAAGACCGATGGTGTTTTCCAAGCTGACAGGCTTCACAATTCAATGCAGAACGAGTAGATATTTGTGGTAGGACTTGACACATCTTCTGTAGAGGAAGATGGCCAAATCGAAGATGCAAAAGAAATGGGGAAACGAATCCAGAGGGAAGAGTTGCAACTCCAGCGGATGATGATATAGCAAGCTTATACAATCCCTTCTGCTCACGGCCACTTCCAATCATACTGCCAGTCAGTATGTCCTGAAACACAAAAGTAGAAGGGTCAAAGATGGCACGACAATGTTAATCTTTTGGAAGTTGGCTAATAGACAACAAGTTCATTTGAAAATCAGGGGCGTGCAAGACATTCTGAAGACTCAAGGAAGGTGTGAGAGAAATCTCCCCTGACCAACAATGGGTAATCTGACCCCATTGGCAATGACAACAGATCAGCCCAGTGCAAGTGCTCTGTATGTAGTAAACTGCATTCTGTCGCCACACATATGATGAGAGGCCCCGGAATCTATAATCCAATCTGTCAAGTCCGAGCAAGTAGTACTGGTAAGCGCATGATGAGTACCTGATGAGCTAGAGGACGCTCTTGCCGAAGCGGCAGCATCCGTAGATCCTGGAGATGGAGATGTAGGTGTAGTCATCATCTCACGAAGTCTGGAGACGATGTCATCAAAGCGACAATCTGTGATGGGCGCGGCTGCAGCTTCAGTCTCCTCAGCAACGCTTGCGAAAGCATGTCTTCTCAGAGTGGCCTGGACGGTGACAATGAGCACAGGGACCACAGTGTCTGCCTCCCCCTTGACCACGAGGTACACGACCCCGAAAATGTGACGCTCCTCCTCTGCCACGAGTAGCAGCCATAGCTAATGAGGTATTCTGTGCTGTAGGCGTCGGTGCAGTAGTAATCATACTCAATCGCTTATACACCTCCTCCATTGGCGAAATAGTCTCGCCAGTCAACAGTTGAGTACGGGCTGCATCGTACTCAGGATCAAGAGAGGACAAAAATACGCCCGTCATCGTGGCATTTCGATACGCCTGATGTTGCTCAGTACTGGATGTGATTGGCATGAAGCTATGCAATCTCTCGAACATGCCCCGCAGATGAGAGAAATGGGCATGTAGTGGTTTCCCATTCTGTTTGGCAGAGAAGATGTCAAATTGTAGCTGAAGTATTTTGCTCTCATTCTTCGACTGTCCATATGTAGCTGCCAATATATCCCACATAGCCTTCGTTGTGGGTTGATTCACAATATCATTAGCAATCTCTGTAGTCAGTGTTCCAGAGAGCCATATACGAGCATAGGCATCGTCTTGCTTCCACGTCGCGTTCGCTCCAGTCTTGTCTTTCGGCTCGGGTTCTGTCAGTATGTGCTCCTTATTATGGCACTGCATCATTGTTCGAAACTGCATGGACCATAGTTCATAGTTGGTCCCATCCATCTTTACTATAGGGGCCGGGCCTTTGAAGCCACCCGAAGATGTAAAGACATCACCCTTGTTCTCTGACATGATCGAAGAAGAGCCACAGACCGACGGAGGTAAATAAACTAGTCGGTCTACAGTATCATATGATGGATAGGTTGTATGGGTAGACTCATACAACCATCCCTAATCTTTGTTCAAGCGTCGACCTTAGCCCAGACACGGCAAAGACGGCTCCGGAGGCGGCTGGTGCCGCGCGAAGAGGACTAGATCCAGACTAGAGTGCGGCTAGGAACCGCTGGGGACAACGGCGAGAGGCCGCTGGAGCGGCACAGAGTTGCAGGGGCGGCTAAAACCTCCGGTGGGGTGGCGCAGGGCCGTTGGTACAGCGAGAGGCTGCTGGGGTTGGCGACGCACGTGCCGCGGGAGCGGCGTCGGAGCGGTGCTGAGCCGCTGGGGCGGCGCTTGCGCGGGAGCGGGAGCGGCTCATGGGTCGGTGGCTGCCACTTAGGCGGCGAGGGTGCCGCTGGGGAGGCGGCTAGCATGCTGTGTGGGCCGGCAGCGGTGCCGGGAGGGGGGGCGGGTGGGGGTATTAGGGTTAGGGGGTTTTTTTGGGGTGGGATATCGGGACCCCGATCTAGGACCGTTGCTCCGATACCGTGCTGGGAGAAAGGAACCGAATCAATTAGACGTACCCAGGACTCTCTTACATAGGAGAATAGCCCTTGGGTTAATTACAAGATAAGTACTCGAAGAAACTGAAATTACATAAAAGAAACAAAACACGATATTTATCTTGACAGTTACTTTTGTTAAATTCCAAGTATAGCTGAATACCACAATTACTTTCATGACAATTTCAACAAACTCCAATTAATCTTAAACCAAATCCGTTGGAGTATAACCATTGAAACTTAATCCAATGATTGTCTGCAAGACATAGTCTGAATAAGTTGAATTCGAGACCTTGCAATGACGATGAGAAATGAAGGTCTGAAAACGCTTAAAACCCTGCAAGGAAAAGCAATGCCTAAATATACAACAAACAGTTACGAAATAGGTGACCGACTAGGTGGTCTAACTATATAGTGCACGAGAGACCGAATCGAATAGCTCTTTTTGCTCATTTTTTGGTCCAATCGATGAAAGAGTCTAATCAAATAGTCAGACTGACCTGAAGAACCCATTATTTGCCCATTTCTTTCATTTTCCAAAAATTTATTTTGAGGCAACCCAACCACTCAATCACATAAATATTAGTTTCTTTTTGTTAGTGTGATTGACAACACAAGCATTAACACAAGCATTTAATCAGAGAATACCTCCTCATACTCATCAATGATGCAGACACTTGGATAAACTATAGAAGCTAAACTATGTATACACTTGGATAAACTATAAAACACCCCATTAGCAATTGCATGCAAATGATATGCAATGTCCTCTCTATTGTACAGTTACGCAAGAGAAAATTGAGAAGGGGAATGTGGCAAAATTCATACCAGCTTACAACCTTCTTCATTCCTCAAAATAGGACTTTGATGGGGGGCTAGTATTTCACTATCAGCTACTTGAACACCAATGAAATATTGAAGTTCACCCTAACAGATAGCTCCCACTATAATAAGCAAATGTGAACTTCAGTTTAAAACATCATAAAATAACAATCTACCTTTCCATCATGCATTGGTTGTAGGTGGAACAAATTCCAAAATTTCTTTCCTGCAACAATGAAAAGCACGAATATTACTAATAGATGTTATTAGCAAAATCCATGATGATGTATGTAGTGATTATTGAGGGACAAGATACGGTCCCCAAGGGGAAAAAACAAGATTTCCTATCTGGATACAGAACATAAACTGGATACAGAACATAAACTGTGTTGCATTAAACTAAAATCTCACCATTTTTCGTATAGTTAATTAATTCTGTTGTAAGTTCCTTCTGTTCTTTGATAGCATCCCTAATTTTAGAAATGGCTTCTTGATTTGTTTCTGGGCCTTGAAGAAACCTTCCCATGGAAAAAAACAGTTTTTTTTTCAAAAAAAAATATTTCCTAAAATAGCTGCAAAGGAATACACCAATATAAGCAGTATTTCCATAAATGCCATATAATCATCAGTGCAACACATAACAAACCGTAGAAACCATACCTTCGTAATTTGGTATTGTTTTACATGTATGCCATGTAGAGTTTCTTGTCACAAAGGGGATTACTTCAATTTTTGAATTCAAAATTTAGGATGGATTTTTAAAGGAACTAGGATTGGCTCAAGAGATTTAGTCACTTCAATGGTCTGTTGGTAGTGCAGTGTGCCTACCCCCCAAAAGGACATGGAAAAATCCCTCCTTGTGGGGGTTGCGCTAGGTAGCTGACAACCATTTTAAAAAACAATGAGATCATTCAACATGGATTTGAGCAAGAATCCATGTAGCCAACCCTACTTAAAGTAGGAGAAGGCTTCAACATTTAATTAGTATTGGTTCAAGAGATTTAGTATCTCTTTATGTTTAATTATTAGAAACAACTGCATGAAAAGGTGCTCGATCGCTTACAATGTGTTTTCACCAACCGATTCATCTCCCCGCTTGCAACCCCAAACGGACCAGAAGCAATAACTCTTGAACTTCTACACATTTTGAAGATGGAGATCTCCACAGTTGACTTATGTGAAGTCCCTCAAATAAGTTCTTTCTACTATTTCTCCTTCATCACAACCTCGCCCCTTCATCCTTGAGCAAGTTGCAACCCCTCTTTCATGCTCTCTCCAATAAAATGGTGTTGCAGAACGAAAGCATTTCCACTTACTTGATGTTACTCGAACTCTTCTTATTCAGAGTCGTGCTCCACATTCGTTCTAGGGTGATGCGGTTCTTACAGCTTGTATCCTATGAATTGTATGCCCTCATATGTACTGGGTGAGGAAGTTCCTTTCTCCTTGTCATCTCCAGATAAGGACTTGTTCTCACTCATTCCTCGTGTTTTTGGCTTGGTTGCTTTTGTACATCAGTTGTTTCCTAGTCTTGACAAGATCTCACCTGGAATTGTCAAATGTTTTTTCGTTGGCTACTCCAGGATACATAAGGGATATAGATGCTATGATCCATTACGCAGGAAATATTATGTTAGTGCTGATGTTACATATTTTGAGTCAGTGATATATTTTTCTCCTACAGGTGATGGGTTGACTTCATCAACTTCAGATGATGAGATTTATATGCCATCCTCCTCCTTCAAGCCCATTGATGAATGTCAAATTTACCTCATTAATAATCAGATAATGTCGTAGTATAGGAGGCAAATACGGTTCAACAAAAACCACAATCTTTGAATGTTGTGGAATATAATTACTTTGCAAGTCTACCAAGGTCGAACACAGGGACACGAGATACTCTATCCATTTATCGAATTCTGGTTAATTAAGAGCAAGTGTGACTTATTTCTCGTTTACAGGTCTTCATGCAGATGTACAAGGTAAAATGCATATTAAAATGCAATAAAATGATGCATGCATTTTTTAGTTGATTTTTATGCAATTATAAGATGATGCTAGAGAAAAATGCAAAGATTAATTACCTGCAGAATAAATGATTACAAAAATGCCTGAAAAGATCACTTGAATTGAGCAACATAAAGTAAATTGAAATCAGGGTCATTTTGAGCATAACAATGTGAGAAAATATCTGTTTTATGACAAGGCATTGGAGCAAGAGTCATCATCTAACATAAAAATTCACTTCATTTAGAATGGTGTCAGATGAGAAAATTAAATATGTTATGATATAGATGGAAAGGATCAAAACGACATTAAACCATGTAATTTGGATCTACGATGCTCAAGTTATGAGGAAAACAATGCAAGGGCATAATTGTAAATAAAATGCAAGAAATAAAAAGATAAATATTGCAAATGGGTCCCTGGAGGGACCCATTTGTAATTTTCAAAACCTATCTGGGGTCCTTTGTTATTTTTCCATTGCGCGTAGAGACCAAATTGTAAATCTTCAAACTAGCGAGGGCCTCCCTGTAAATTACCCAAGCACGCACGTCAGACACGTGCCTGGGGACCAATATGCAAATACCAAACGTTCTGGGATCTTTCATGCAAATGACCCAAGCCCTCACGTAGGGTGCACGTGAGGGGCCTAGGCTCGGGAGGCTCGCTGGTTAGGGTCCATGTGGCAGTACTTGGTGGCTCATCTCTTGGCTCGGTGGACCCGAGCCTATAGGTGTGGTAGAAGGCTCGGGTCGCCACGTGTCATCATCATAGTCGTCCGATCAAGATGATAGGACGGCACCTGTACCTTCTTCGTTCGTCGCTGGCCACAGGAGGAGGCGGAGCTCCGACGAGGCATGTAAAGCTCCACCGAGCTCCGAGGGATCGCCTGATGGTCGAAGAGGATGGCTGAGACCCTGGCGAAGCTCGTGGGGACAGGGCGGAGCTCCAACGACGTCTGGAATGGCAAGGCGGAGCTTGGTCGTCGGAGTAGAAGCTCGAGACCGGCGAGGCATCGCAGAATCCGACCATTGATGTACCTACAGAATTAGTATATAGCTGAAGCACATGCGAGGTGTTTGCGTGAATAAAGTGAGTGAGATGGGGGTCGTGGGGTGTCGGGAGGTGTTGACCCAGGATCTTCTTCTCCGACGAGGTGGAGAAGAAGGGGGTCGGAGCGTGGGAGGTTCTGGAGAAAAGGAGGTCGGTCGTCGTGAATGAGGGTGGTATGGCGAAGATGTTAGGTCGCTCAATAGAGGATGAAAGTGATCGGAGGTAACGAGATAAATAAGAGAAAAACAAGGAAAAGAAGGGAGGAGAGATACCTCATCGGAGAGGGGAATCCGGTGGTGGAGGAGCTTGTGCTGGGCTTCGAGGAAGCCCGGTGGTCGTCACCCGATCTGGTCAGCCATGCCAGAGAGCTCAGCGGACACCGGAGGTGCCGCGACATGGTCGGGAAGGCCATGGATCACACCTGAGTGTCGCGGCCATTATCGCCTCGACAAGGCCGTCCTACGCTGTCACGGAGGGCAGAGGAAGCTATGGCGAACCCCCGTGAAGTGGTGGATGGGTTGCTCGGAGGCAGAGGGGGTGATTTTATAGGTGGTGGCTCGGCCGTTACAGGCTGTGCTGGGGGAGGTTTCAACAGCCGAGGGTTTGATGGAGGAGTGATGAAGGGGGCAGTGATGAGGTGCACAAGGAAGAAGGTGGTAATGGATGGGGAGGGCGATCGTTAGGGAATGGAGAGGTGACCGGAGGTAAAGGCTAGAAATGGAAGGGGCGGAGGAGTTACGCGGGATAACGGCAGGGCTGGAGGATGATGATGAGCCGTAGCCGTCCGATCTAGTGATCCACCGGCTACGGATGAAGGCGCTTATGTGTGGCGGAGATTAGATCGGGGATCTGATCGTACGGTTATGATCATGGTGGGGCGAATGGTTCAGATGGAACCTGGGTTCAATCCTACGGTGGAAATAAGGTGGGTGACGTGGCTCAAGTAGGAACGTCGGATTGTGATGGATCGTGTGACTGGGATTTAGGCAGGAAGGAGCGGCTAAGATTTCATCTGAAGGATGATCGGTCGGTTGTGAGATGAAGCGGAAATCAATGGTGAAGATGGAGGCGGGAGTGAGAGATCCAACGGCCCAGGAGGGTGTCGGGTGGCTGAAGGACGGGCCACGTGGGCGGCCCAGAGGGCGCCACGTGTCCCAATCAGAAAATTCGAATATATTAAAAATGAAGAAAAATAAGAAAAGAATTAGTTAGAGGCAAAATTAGGAAAAAGTCAAAACATGAAAGTTATTCGCCTCGATGAGATCTACCAGTTTCATGTTGGAGGAAAAGCCAAAAGAGGTCATTTATACAAAAAGTATTTTTGGGGGTTATTTTTAAGGGAGTAAAAACAACGATTTTTATCTTTTGAGTTGTTTTTGTATTTTTAGTTTTTTTTAAGGTTAGTGATATTATGGACAATTATTCTACCTAAATTTTAGGGGTTTTTATGAGAAAATAATTACAAAACAAATAATAGCCTATATACAATTAATATAATACAATATAAAAAGGAGGAATTATTGATGAATTTTATTGGTTTGATTAAGCTAGAGGTTTAATTATTGACTTTTAGCATGGTGAATTCGAGATTCATCACCCATCATCACCTCCAGCTCTACCACCTCCAGCTCCACCTACAGCGGTTGTCCCAATTCCACCACATTCACCACCTCCTTCACCTCCTCATGTACCACCACCTCCACTATATTAGCTCCACCTTCGCCACGATTCTATACGTGTCAGCCTGCTTCTGCTCATGATCCTCGTCCACCATCCAGCATGCCTCAGGATTGTTCTGAATACATAGTTCAGGAGAACAAACTGCAGATATTATTCAGAAGTGTACGTCCGAGCTGAGCATGATTGACATCTATGCTTCATCTTGAGGGGGAATGTAGAGATATGATTATGTGTATGTATTGTTTTCTCTGTTTAGTTTTATTTCGTCTATCTTATGTAATTTACCTATGGATGGAATAAACAGTTATCGTTATTTCTCCCAACGACATAAAATGCTCAACTTGGACAGACTGAAAAACTCTTTCAGTAATATACAAAATGTATGACACAGACCACCACGACTTAACACATAGACCTTTGGGATCTGATGACAACAATAACCCATTCCAAGCCATGCTAATGAGGAGAATAGAGGGCTGGAGATAGGTATAATGATTCGTTGAGCAATTTGGCCAGAAAACTAACACATTTATTATGCATCTACGTCAATCAAGGTCAAAAGAACTGCGATGACTCTTCCACCTAGAATACTCAGGCATGCAATATATTACATAAGCAAAAGATGACTCTGTCTCTACCAGCGGTGAAAAATGCCATGGGATTATCCATATATAGATCTCAAAATTGTAACTCCTCGCATAGCGACCTTGAAACCAGACCCTTCTGTTTGAGTACAAATCTAACCAGACTCAATAAAAGAAAATATCCACCAGTGTTTTTCCATTTCCAAGTATAGCCATTACTATTCTACGTCGTGAATAAAGTACAGTTTGGAAAATTATATGGATGTTACTGCTCACCATAATAATGCAATTTTATGTATATTAACTACGAGTATCATAACATAATTAAAGTTCGTAAAAATGAGGTAACGATGCAAGATGCATAAGAGAAAGAAAAGAAAACAATTCTAAATATAAGAACTCATCCTTTAGTAGATAAAATTGATTCCTACCTGCAGTTTTTGCCTAATACTTCTTCACGTCTGTACTCAGTCAATACCAAAAAGCTTTCAGAAGCAAAAATCTGCAATTGCACTGAAATTTTCTTAATTTTATGACGTCTTTAAAAAACTGCAGTTAGATAAATTAAACACATTCGAGAAAAAAGCAGTATCTAATGGGAAATGTATGCAATATCTTCTCGTGAATTGGCGAATTAGGCAAATCGTTTTTGTTTGTGCAGAATAATAAAAGAAACTGCCGATCAATTTATAGAAATTGCATTGTCAATTAGAAATACTCATATAAATACAATCCGGCCTTAGAAGTGAGAACCCCCGATCTTTTCCATATCATTATAGAATGGGAAAAAGACAAATAAGATCATATAAATGTCGAGCGAGCTTTAAAATGAAGTGCCCCCTAACTCAAGTGGTATAGAAGGCTTTTTGGTCTCATTTGAAATAGGAAGGGATGGTTCTTTCATGGCATTTCTAGAAGTAATACTAGAAAAAGCGAAGACATCGAAAAAGATGTAACAGGGAGTAGGCCTATTCTGAGCTGGAGCTGCGGAAGGTATCAGAAGTAGCCGCCCTTATACAGGGGATTGACGGGAGCGGAGGCTGGTGAGCAATTCCAGGGTCAGAGGAGAAGAAGAGATTCCGGGTCTTCGAGGGAATTTGTTATAGATGGTTAGAAGCGCAGGATAGACCCTCCTATTATATATTAGGGCTTGACTATTTGCGGAATTGGAAAAGAGCCATTCGTCGAGCTGCTTAATATATAGTAGCGGGGGAAAGAACTTTAAGGAGAGGAAAGGAATTGTTGAACTTAGTAGTACCGAGGAAGGGAATTCTTCACTCCTGAATCCGCGGCTCGCCCCACACAGCTTAACTCAACTCGCCGAACTCTCTCGCTACTATATATCAGGTGAAACGAAAAATCAGTCTACCACAACCGGCTATAAGCCCCCTCACTTAGCAAAGACATCAATTGCCTAGTTCCCACTCCTCCGCTCCGGGGCCAACTAACTCTGTATAACTCTGCTATTGAAATTTAGCTGATCGTTTTGTCTTTACAACTTCAATTTCAATAAAGTCAAGGTCCACATTGAGACAACTCTTAAAGTTTGGCTACCACATTGATACCATTAAAAGTTTGGGTGTACAGTTTATGGACTTTTTTGTAATTTACTCAAAAAGAAAGATATTTACTGTTCCTGCAAAATTATTTGTATGACTTGTAAAGGCTGTGAAGTGCATATATTGAGCATTTGGGGGAGAAGGCCATCTCACTTAGATGAGGGAAACCTCACTGAATTCAACACTAATAACATATATACATGCATAAATACAAAATGAAATATACACATGCATGTGCACCTGCATATATTTATGGCTTTCTTTAGCTTGTTTTGAGTCTCTGCTGGAGGCGTGGATGATATTATCAAACAAGGGGAATACACTATCGCTCATAATTACCTTCATCTGAACAGGTTGTCTCAGCCATGAGCCAAGAAGTTGTTGATATTGCTCTTAAGGCTGATATGATAATCTTAAACATAGCTGTCACGGGGAAGTGGCTTGATTCTGCTCTAAAGGAGTATGTCCCTCAAGTTCTTCCATTTCATCCCATTTCAATCCTCATCGTATTCATCAATTTCATCCACCCGATCGTGCTTTGATCAATGAATATGGGGTTCCTCCACGTACGCCGAAGCCCCTCCGTTCACCTCCACTTCGATTCTTTCAAAACATGTTGAGGTGAATCGCCTCGAGCCCTAGAATGTCTTCGTGCAGGTTCCAAGGTCATTGGACCCCTCATGGATCACATTCGAGCCTGGACGAGGGTCTCCAGGTTCTCCATCTTCGTCGACATGCCAGGGCTCCATCATTGGATCATGGACCTTCTGGAGCATCTCAGTCGCTGTGGAATCATACCCCGGAGGTGTAGAGCCAAAAACCATTGAAGAATACCCCCGGAGGCCGGAGCAATCATCGATCGAAGGTCGAGGACCTCGTCGTTCTTCCCCGTTCTTCCAGAGCAGAACTCATTATCTGATCACCGGTCAAACTCCATATCTAATTGCAGTTGTCGGATGGGGGACGAAACATCGTGCGCCAAAGCCTTCCTATTGCGCTTAAGTGAAATGATTCTAGTCGTTCTTCAACACACAACTAGGGTAATTTCCATAGAGCTCCCTTCGCATTTTTATTTTATTCTTAATACAATAAATGTCGTTTGGAGTGTGAAATATGTAGGATAAATTGCAATAAAGCCCAGGATGTTTAGTGTATAATGTGTATCCGTCGTGCCAGCTTAGCTCGCATGGGGTTCTCACGTGAGTTGGGCAAATTGCATGCACATCCAGCCAGTTTCGCTCATTTGCTTTTAGTCCTAATATTCGCATATTCATTGTATATTTTCGTGTAAAAATTGGATAAAGGACCAAAAGTTTTGTATATATTTAGTCTCATTTGCATTTAGTCCCAATATTCAGTGTGTATATTCAGTGTATATTTTGTATAATTGTACAAAGGACCAAAAGTGTACATTTTTATCGCTGAATTTATTTATGTTATTATCTATCTATTAAAATTGATTTGGAAATTTTTAGAATTTATTTGTTATTTTTCTTCTTCAAATCAATACGGCCTATTTATTAAATCCCTGATTTGGGATATTTTTGACTTTAAAACCCCATAAAATATACAAAAATACCAAAAAATCACAAAAACATTAGAAAATTATATAAAACCCAAAAACATTTTATGTCCTGCATTTTGTTAATATTTATTAGCATTTATAATTATATTAGCCTATAGTATATATAGCCTTATATAAGCTTATATTATATATAAAAAGAAAAAGAAATTAAAAATCAGAAAATATAAAAAGAAAATAAAATTTATAAAATTAAAACAATAAAAATTTATAAAAAAATAAAATCCAAAAAAATATAAAATTAGAAACCTACACAAAAAGATAATAAATGGACAAGACAAAAGAACAAGTTTTGCATTTATTTTCACAGTCTACCGTTTGCTCCCTGAGTTCGACCTCTACACATGCTTGCACATTTTTTTTGAAAGCTGCAAGGTAGGGGGAAGCACTCGGAGGTGCCCGCCCCATCAAAAATATTTATAACAAAACCAGTAGATAGGTTACAAAGTACCAATTACCGCCCAAAAAACAAAAAGAATACATGCGGCTCAACGCAACACCCACTTGTCCACCAGCCTCCTTGTATAGCACTGCACATTTTCTTTGTAAAACCTCTGTCCCGAGAACATCAAATCATTTCTGCTACGCCAAATCGCCCACAGAATAGCCATCGGGTGAAGTCGTTCACTTCTTGACATCGTCCTATTTTCATACATCGCATTCCAGAAAGCAAGGAAGTCATCGGACCGGCACCACAGAATCCCCGCATCCAGCCATATCTGCGATACCACAGGGTAAGTAAAAAATAGATGGCCCACCGATTCAATAGCGTTGTCACAAATCAAGCACTTATCGGAAATGATGCCCAGGAGTTTCACGCACCGATCACGCGTCATCAGTCTCTTGCACCTCAGAAGCCACAAGAAAATCCCCACACGCTCCGGAAGATTGAGGCCCTAAATAATAGAACAGTCCCTGTTTAGGTCCTCCGACGCCGCAGGCGGCGGCCTAGATATGGCCCCGTACGCGCCCCTCACCGAGAAGCAGCCCTCCTTCCAGAGCCAGTGATCTCTATCCCCCACCAGGGGCACCCACATTCCCCACAGCGTCCAGCAAGGCCAAGAACTCCTCAAAGCATCGGTCAGAGAAAATGGCGGAGAACGCGGGCCACCAAGAACCATCAACCCAGCAGTCCTCCACCGAACATAGTTTATTATCCGCCAACGCGAATAACCTCGGAAAGCGAGAGCAAAGAGGACCCACTCCCGACCAGTCGTCGGCCCAGAAAGCAAAGGAGTCCCCCCTACCAAGCACCGGTCTGAAGAGGTTGAGATTCCTGACGAACGTTTGCATGACACCCCTCCAGAAAGGCGTCATAGCCACCATGTTGGGCCCCTGCAACCGGGGTGCGCCCGTCACCCCATATATGCTCCGAAGCACCAAGCAAACCAAGTCATTACCTGGACCCCATACCTTACTCGCCCACTTCAGCAACAGTGCCTCATTAATCTGCTGAAGAGATCTCACCCCCAAACCTCCCCAACTCTTCTTCCGAGTGACATCCTCCCATCCAACAAGATGGACCCCCGCGCGCCCAGTAGAGGCATTTCCCCACAGGAAAGCGCGCATCTTCCTCTCCAGCCTCTCCAGAATCCCCTTTGGGAGCTTGCGGCACTAAAGAAAATAAATAGGAATGGACAACAATACCGCCTTGACCAGAACCAACCTACCGCCCCTCGAAAGGAGCGAGGCCTTCCAACCCGCCAACCTCAAGTCCACCTTCTCCACATGCTTGCACATTATACACATTTGTTGTAAATTTATAATAAATTTTAACTCCACATTTTTTCTTTTTGATTGATTTATTCATTTGTGGGTTAATTGTTGTCTGAATGAGAGGTTTCTTGTGGGTCTCCTCAGGAACACTTTTGTCTTCGCTACTCTTCTACTGAGGATCATTTTTAGACCCTCTCGAAGTCTCTCGTTCAACATCACTCTCCCCTACACCTAGAGGACTCCATCTTCTCAAACGCCTACTCACTTGGTTGCTAATGGTGCATTTCTTTCACGGTGAGAGGAAAATACGTTCAATCGTCTTACTCCAACATGGATCTCTGGATAGCCTTCCAGGTTAAGATTAACTGATAAATATAATAGTCTTAAATATAAACAAAAGTTGCATTCCTTTTGATACTTGCAAGTGGAATCCCTTGGATATGGTTGCTTCATCAAGCCCATGAACAAGCAATGGGGGACTAGGGGAGGAAAGGCAGATAGGGTACCGATCTATGTTAGATCCCAAGAGGGATGTAGGAGATTTGAATTCAACTTGAATTATTTGTTTGACATTTTACTTATGTTTTCCCACTAGTATGTGACGAAATGCTCATGATGGATGAATTTCTCCTTTGATTTTTTGCTCCCAAGGCTTCATAAATATAGTACGGGGGCAATAGATTTTATTATTTATTTATTAATTTTAATTCATCATGCCAAGGGTTACATCTTACAATGGCTAAGAATGGCTTTTCCAAGCAGCAAGACAACTTTATAGTCAGAAGGACCATTGTTTCGATGTTATTTTGTACTACCATTTTAAAGTGATTTTGTACTGTATAATTCCTTTGTTTATGAGATTATTTTCCCTCGATAAAAATTAGAAGAATTGCGAAATGGATTGCTAATTATACCTAGATCTTAAATAAATGGAAATTTTATTGATAAGAACTATTCAATTGTAGACAATATCATATTATGAATAATTTCGATAACTTTTTGGAATAAAGGAGCCATTTACCTATTACACATATGGTGCGATTTTATTTTTTCCTTGTTTTTTAGCCCTTGGCCTTAAGAGAAAGAAACATGATTCAAGATAGAAATAAAAACGGATTATTTTTTTTCTTTCAGAGGCAGAGAATGAAAGTTTACATGTGCACAAATGCTAAGGTTGAGTTTGAAAGACTTCTATTCCCTCATTTTGAATCTAATAAAGATGGTTTGTATTGAAATATTGACCTTAGCTGCATGAAACAATATGCTACAGCTGAAAATTTGCTAATTCGATTTGAAATCTTAGATTAAAATTATGACGAACATGCCTATAAGATAATTCTTGAAAGGAAAACAACCAAATCCTATTACTCATTATATAAAATAATTTCAATAGTTTAGTAAATATTTTCTCAGTAAATCCATTGGAAAATAAAAAATATGCATGCATGATCAAATGGATGTTGCTTATTTGTCTAATATGCTAGTATAATAGGTAATCGAGAACGATGGAATCCATAATGCCTTCTATCCACCTCTAGAAATCACTATTTACCCTACAATGATGCACCTCTCACGTACTTGAAAAACAGAGCTGGTTGAGGAGTTTTTTGAAGCATACTTCTTGCGCTATCTATAGGACTGACCTCTGACTTACCTCGCTTTCGCACTAAGTACTAATAAAACAGGCCTTCCACGACATCATATTAATCACCACTTCTTAATTAGTTTGCATCAGATGCCCCCTTTATATACTCAAGATAGTAGTGGACTTTATTCGATGACTTTTCTCTTTCTAAGGTAGGTATAAATAGTCCATTTTCGTCTAAATCATCAAGACTGAACTCTTAGGCCCATTGCATTCACCCCCTTCCCTTCGATGTATAGTATACTAACTGGCATTAGGCTTTGACCTAACTTTAATCTCTTGATCATTTATTTTAGATTACCTTGATCAACAACAGGTGTGGATCGAGCATCAGTTTGGAGAGGGCAAGAAGGCACCTAGAGGTTAGAACTACCATCTCCTATTGAGGGGGACATCCACTTCTCAACTCAGTTTTATCTTCGATGTACCAGTTTTATTTGTCATATGCCTGCATGGAGGTGAAGAAAAACTTGTGGTCTTTTTTCCATTGTTAAGTTCCCATATTGCACTACACAGCACAAAATCCATTCCATATGAAATGCATGCTACCTTAGAAAGTGACAAAATGTAAATAATTAAACAGCATTCATTTCACCTCAACTCATGCCCTTGTGAGCAGACATCGATAAATCAGCTTAATTTTGTGTTATAATTATTTGAAACTGACGATAACTAAAAGCATAAAATATTTCCATTTTTTATCTCACTGCTGATTCTACACCATTTTATCAAGACAAGTGTACAAGAGAATTTTTTACACATGTTCTTAAATGGTTCAATACATAGAAAAAAGCACAAGCCTTTTTAGCCAACTCCACTTACTATAGGATTATCTGGAAGCCTGGGATCTGTTATAACAAAACTCTTCTCTATTCGTTCCAATGTCGTTGCTAAATCTAAGCCTTTGCGCATGTCACTTTCCCTATCAACATGATCCCAACTTTCAGTCCGTTGAACATCTTTCGTCATTAGAATATCTGGTTCAATTGCAGGCTTATGCTTCTCTAACAAATTTGAACGGCTCCCCTTAAACCTGAAGGAACATATTGTATAAACCTTGGAATGATGACCGCAAGAGAGAAAATAAAGACAAGAAAGCTTTCAAAATTTTTCCAAAAGCATACATGGAAAAAATATATATACAATCCATGTATACAGCAGCAAACATACTTTTCAGAAAAAACAAAGTACAGTTGTCAAAATATTAGCAAACGGTCAAGATGATATGAAGCAGCATCCATACAACTATTACAGATTGTACCCACTATACAAGCAGCATAAAATTAGGTTCAAGTTGGTGAAATATGTTATTTAGACACGGGTTATAAGAATGTCAAAATATATGCATAAAGACGACAACAAAATATTTGTGTGGAAACTCTTTTCGATGGAATAAGGAAAACCATCTGAACCTAATACGTGCCATTAGGTGTGCTAGATATTATTTATTTTTTATATTTCTCTGTTGTAACCCCCTCAGAGGTACTTATGTAATACCTTCGTTTCGGCTCTATAGGGTTAGGGTTCTTCGCTATATAAGAAACCCTAGTGCCTTGGAATATATTGAGGGAAAATAATGAATTGCATTCTCATGAGGCTTTATGGTTCATGAAATTTTTTTTTGAAAGGAAACAAGGTGGCATTCCACGTTGGGACCCAACACAAAAAGTGTATATATATATATATATTAGTATAAAAAGTGTGTTACATTTTGCTTGCATTGCCTTGGATGAGCTTAAAGCCCTACAATGTTCAATTACATGAGAATATGTTGACGAAAATGATGAATTTCTCTCACAAGTAGCGTAGGCTACCAAGGTCATTGGTCACAAACTATTGACTTAGGAAATCATTAGCAGCATGGATGCCCTGCTCGTCATACCCTGTAACAATGATATCATCACCATACACAAGTATGACAATTGTACCTCTATGAGTCCTCTGAACAAACGGTCAATGATCGGCAGTCGATCTCACAAACCCATGTTTCTCTATCAAGTCTGAGAGCTTCTGGAACCATACTCTTGGACTTTGCTTAAGGCCATAGATCGACTTGTGAAGCCTACAAACATTCTGACACTCCTCCTCAGCAGCGAACCGAGGTGGTTGCCACATGTAAACCTCCTCTTGTAGGTTATCATAGAGAAAAGCATTCTTCACATCAAGTTGATAGAGGGACCAATCACATGTCACTGCAACAGATAGAAGTATACACAGAGTAGAATGCCTGGCCACTGGAGAAAATGTATCTTGATAGTCCACCCCATATGTCGCCTTGTAGCAATCTAAATCGCAATCTGCTCGGTGCTTCACAGTGAACACCCACTTGCACCCAACAACAGATGAGTCAATTGAAGCTGAAACAAGGCTCCAAGTGCCACACGACTGTAGCGCAGCCATTTTCTCCATGACAAGACGCCACTAACTGTCTTGAATGGCCTCATGATAAGTATGTGGTATCTCTACGGCTGACAGTGCCACGGTAAATCTCCTAAAATCATTTGAACAACGAAACATGGGCTACAAGAGGATATGAAACACAAGTGTATCTCTTCTTTCCCAGAGCAATAGGCATTAGGCACATTAAGATAATCTTCCACCTCCTGAATCTGTAAGTTTCCCTCTTGAAAGGGTACCCGCTCATCTAGTAAGGAATCATGCTGCATAGACAACTCAGTAGTGCCATCAGTAAAAACAATGTGCATTACATACCTGAGGCATGTTGGATAACGAGGAAGACCTTTGAGTAGAGGGAATAGAGCGCGACCTGCGAGTAAACACATGTGGCAAAAACTGAGTCAAGGTGGGTGGTGGTCTAGGGGCAGCCACAGGAGGTGGTATAGGTACTGGAGGTGGTTGTAGAGGTGGTGATGAGGGAGATGATTGAGGTGGTAAAGGAGGTGCAGGAGGTTGTAGAGTTGTAGGAGGAGGCATGTAGACCTCCTCATCAGAGTTAGACGAGGACAAACTATCACATGTAGGAGAGAAATAAATAACAAACTCAAAGAATGTAACATCGACATTCGACACTGACAAAGTATTTCCACTAAAGTGGATCAAAGCAACGACACCCTTTCTGGGTATGAGAGTAGTCAACGAAGACAAACTTGACAGCTTTGGGGGAGATCTTGTCACGACCAAGCGAAAGATTGTAAACAAAGACTATAGATCCAAACACACAGGGTGTAATGGAAAACACATCCTTCTCAAGAAAGAAACCTTTTTCCCAAAATATAGGATGGCATACGGTTCACTAAGTAGCAGGCAGTGAGAACCACATCACCCCAATAAAAGTGAGGAGCATGACTCTGAATTAGAAGAGTTCTGATCACATCGAGTAAATGATGATATTTGCGTTCGGCAACACTGTTCTACTGAGATGTATAGGCACACGAGGTCTGATGAACAATGCCAAAAGTGTTGGGAAAAAATAAGTTGGAACCATAGGCATCTCCAAATCGGTAGATGTGGGACTAAACAACTGGTTGGGGTAAATGGATCCTGGAGGTATCAATTTATCCATTTACAACTCAATAAGCGCAAAACCAAATACTCCAACACTCTTTTATATAGAGGAAAGACCTATAGGTAAATTATATAGGAGAACATAACATAAAGAAAAATAAGGAAACGAGAAATAAGAAATATTTCTACACTCCCCCTCAAGATGGAAGATAGATGTCCACCATGCTCAGCTTGGATGAACATTTTTGAAACAGCCCTCTGAGCAACAGCTTGGTGAAGATATCAACATTTTGATCTCCTGAACTAACATGAGTGGTGGAAATCAAGCCCTTCTGGATCATATCTCTAGTATAATGGCAGTCTACTTCAATATACTTTATTCTTTCATGAAATGCAGGATTGTTTGCAATAAATAGGGCAGCTTGGTTGTCACATTATAACTGCATAGGAAGAGGTACATCTATATGCAAATCTGGTAGCACTGCTCGAACCCACATCATTTATGTGCTTGCTTGTGCCATAGACCTATTTCAGATTCGGCACTTGGCCTATCAACAATAGTTTGTTTCTTACTCTTCCAATAAACAAGAGAGCTTCCAACAAACACAACAAAGCCCGAAGTTGACTTCCTATCTTTACGACACCCTGCATAATTTGCGTCTACACATGCAGAAATAGAGAGACCTGATCCTTTTCTGAATTGCAGTCATGTACTTAGAGAAGACTTTAGGCACCTTACTATCATATATATAGCGTCTATGTGTACCTGTCTAGGTTTCTCCATAAACCGACTCACCCGATTTACTGCAAAAGAGATGTCAGGTCTAGTGATAGTAACATGCAGGAGTTTTCGCACCAACTCTCTATATCTCATCTTATCAACCTCACACGTATCATCACCATCATATAATCTCATGTTTGGATCCAAAGGAGTGGTAGAGGGTCGACACCCACTCATGCTTGTCTCGACTAGTATATCCGTAAGATACTTCCTTTGCTCATCACAAGACCCTATGCATTCCTGGCAAACTCTAATCCTAAGAAGTATATTAGGGTGCCAAGATCTTTGTTGACAAACTGTCGACCCAAGAATTCCTTTACCTTCTTTATTCCTTGCACATCATCTCCTGTAACAAGTATATCATGAACATATACCATGATAACAGTTGTATCTCTGGATTTTCTCTGCACAAATAGTGAATGATCTGCATTTGACCTTTTAAACCCCTACATTTCAATCAGTTCCAACTTCCGAGAGCTTCTGAAACCATCCCCTGGGACTTTGCTTAAGACCATATATGACCTTGTAAAGTCTACAAACCTTCTGACACTCCCCCTCAACAGCAAACCTCGGAGGCTGTTGCATTAGACTTCCTCCTGAAGATCACCATACAAAAAAATATTTTTAACATCAAACCGATACAAAGGCCAATCACGAACCACAACAAGAGAATGTAGAACACGTAGAGTGAAGTGGTGAGCAACATAAGAGAAAGTATCTAGATAATCAACACCATAAGTTTGTGTAAATCCTCGTATCACTAGCCTTGCCTTGTAACGATCAAGACTCCCATCTGCATGGTATTTAACAAAAACACCCATTTGCAGCTGATAATAGATGCTCCAATAGGAGCATTTACCAAGCTCCAGGTACCTCATGACTGTAGAGCGGCCATCTCCTCCTCCATGGCTAGATGTCACCGATTGTCCTTTAAGGCCTCCTGATAATTCCGTGGTATGTCCAAGGCTACACATCCAGATTATTGGAAACTTCTTCAATCTGTAAATTATCATGCATAGGATCCTGTCCAGAAACCTCGTCAGACCCATCATTAGGAACAATATATTCATAACATAACTTGGTTGTGCTGGATGACAGGCGGTGACTATGAGGAGGTCGACAGGTATAAAAGCGTGGTAAGGGTGGAACGACAATAACGGGAGATGGGAGAAGCAGTGAATGCGGTAATGATAGTGAGTGTGGCAGAGAAGTAGAAGACGACGGTTGAGGCGTGGTAGGAGATGGTGGAGGTGGTGATATAACTGCATTTGGTGGAGGTGGTGGCACGTAAATTTCATCATCTGAATCAGAAGAAGTCAACTTGTCACCTGTAGGGGAAAAATACATTACCGACTCAAAGAATGTAACATCTGCGTTAACATAATATTTTATGTTAAGAGGATCATTGCATCTATACCCCTTTTATATCCTAGAGTACCCAACAAAAACACACTTGACAGCTCTAGGAGAGAGCTTTTCAAGACCTGAAGACAACTGGTAAACAAATGCCACTAATCCAAAGACACGAGGAGTAAGCGAGAATAACTCTTTATCTGGAAACACCATAGAGAAAGGAATTTCCTCACCTAGAACAGACTAAGGCATGCGATTCACAAGATAGCATGCCATAAGAACTGCATCACCCCAGACTGAATGCGGGGAATGACTAGGAATAAAAAGCGTACTAGTGATATCAAGCAAACGACAATGCTTTCTCTCAGCAACGTTATTCTGATAAGAGGTATAGGCACAAGAAGTATGATGAATAATACCGCAAGATACAAAGAATTGCGAGAGTGTACGAGTACAAGATTCCAATGCATTACCAGTCCTCACAATTTTAACGGAAGAAGAAAAAATATTTTGAACTTTATTTATAAATCATGTAATGATATTTCCAGCCTCAGATTTATTCTTCAACAAAAAAAAACTCAGACAGGCGCGAGTAATCATCAACAACAATTAAATAAAACATGTATTCTTGATGATCAGAGGCACGACTTGGACCCCAAATATCAACATGAAACAACTCAAAAAGAGGAGATATTTCTCTGACTCTAAACTACTGGGAAACACTGAGTGATGGTGCTTTCCCAACTAACATGCCTCACATTCAAAAGAGGAACGAGGTGAAATCTGAGGAAGAACTTGACATAGCTTTTGAAGGGGAAGATGACTGAAGTGCAGATGCCATATGAAAGGTGAAACAGATCTTGTGGAATGGGAGAAAAGGCTAGCACATGGGTTCGGACAAGGCGGTAGAGACCTCCCTGCTCACGACCACAATCAATTACCCTACCCATAAGGATGTCCTGAAAAATAAGAGATGATGAGTTAAAAACAGCTTTACAATGCAAAGTCTTTCGTAATTTGACAAACGGACAATAGATTCACAGAAAAATCTGGAGCATGTAACACATTCTATAGTCGCATCGAAGGTGTCAAGTTACACTCCCCCTGTCCAGTAATAGGGGAGTGAGTCCCATCAACAATGACTATTGTCCTCCTTGGTGGGATATGTCTGTAAGCTATAAGCTGATCTCTATGTCCACACAAATGATGTGTAGACCTAGAGTCCATAATCCAATCTATAACATCAGGCCCACGACAAGATGTGAAGGCAAAAATGCTACCTGAGCCTTGAGGTACTGGCACTGGCAGAGGCAACAACATCTGGAGCAGACGAGGAGGCAGTGGAACCTCCTGAGGGCATAATGTCTCTCAATCGATAAAATAGGTCAACATATCTCTGAAGGAGCAACATTAGATAAGTCAACTTGCTCCGCGACGCGAGCTGATGCAGGGAAGCCATGCTTAGAATAGCATGTATCCTTTGTATGACTTAAACGGTGACAGTAAGTGCAGGGCTAACGAATACGACCTCCTCTATCTTGAGGTCCACGACCACAGAAAAAAGAGGAGCCTCATCTACCCAGGGAGGATGCCATTGTCGAAGAAGTCTGGATAATAGTAGTGGACAGGACAGTAATCCTGCTAAGTCTGCGGAAGGCTTCCTCCATGGGAGGAATGACAGCATCCGCGAGAATCTGAGAGCGAGCATCATCATATTCAGGATCAAGGGTTGCTAGGAATACACCAACCATGGTAACATTCCTATATGTCTTCCGTTGCTCAAGAGTAGCAGTGAGAGGCATGAAGTTGTGGAGCTTCTCAAACATCCCACACAAGGATGTATACAATGAATGAAGAGGTCATGCGTTCTGCTTGACAGTAAATATATCATGTTGGAGTTGTAGGATCTTGGTCTCATTCATCGTTTGACAATAAGTTGCTACGAGGATATCACACATCGCCTTAGCAATGGGTTGATTTAACACATCATTGGCAATCTCTATCGTCAATGTGCCTAAAAGCCAAACATTGGTGTATGCATCATCTGCCTTCCACAAGGCATTAACCCTATTTTTCTCTACTGGCTCCTCCTCGGTAAGAATATGCTTCTTACCGTTAGACATCATAAGGCTCATGAACTGCATAACCCATCATAGGTCGTCCCGTCCATCTTGACAATCGACACTGAACCTCTGAAGGCGCTTGTGGCTGGTACGTCGACTTTGTTTTCTGACATATCGCCGGATGAAGATCACTAAGATTTTGTAGACCAAAGATGGGTGTCTACACAGACATATGTGCACTCAAACCCATCACCACAATCGAGTCCCTACACAAGCAACATGTAGAGGAGAGCCACAAAGGGGCTCCGTGGTCAAGAGGGTTGCACAAGCCGCCGTCGAGAGGTGGCTCTCCTGCACAAGCTGCCGAGGAAGGGTAGTGGTGGACGTCGTTGCCGCCGAGAAAGAGGGCAAGGGGAGGTTGGTGCACCGCTGCCACCGAGAAAGAGGGCAAGGGCTGGTGCCGCCATCGAGAAGAAAGGTGGGGGGGGCACCGCCGAGAAGAGGAAGCTTGGTGGAGGGGGATTAAAGTTAGGGTTAGGGTACAAGAGCTCCATCCTAGGACCGCCGCTCTGATATCATGTTGGGAAAAAATAAGCAAGTTGTTTATTTCATGGAACCCTAAGCTCTCTTATATAGATGAGACCTATAAATAAATTACATATAAGAACAGAACATAAAGAAAAATAGGGAAACGGTACATAAATAAGAAATATTTCTATGAAGAGACCTGAGAAGCTCGGATAGTTGTAAAGTACAAAACTCTAAGGCATTATCAGACCGCAGATACTTGATTGTAGCAGAGAAAATATTATTTACCTTATTAATAAATGATTTAGTGATAGACTCAACCTCAGATTTGTCAAGGCTATCAGTTTGCATATCTTTTCTCCACCTTGAGACTGCTACAGTTATTTTTTTATTGATTGTGTGGTCGAAACTTGAAGAGATTGTCATGACCTAAGTGCATGATTTGAGATTCATTTTATTGTGGTCATCATGTTGCTTTTGTTGTAGTTCTTGGGTTGGTCCTTTGATACGTTGTGAAATATGTCTGAGGTAGTAGATTCATTTACTCACAAAGGGGAAATAAAGAACCACTTGTTTGGTACGATCACCAAGTTCTTGATACCCCTAGAAACAACAGCTCTACTACACATGAGTAGGTAACCCAATATAGATTTCTATCATTTACATCACCTCCAAAATCTATATCGGAGCATACTACTACCTCAAGTAATATAGCCTGATAAACCAAATTCATATATATTCCCTTTCAGATATCTTGTCTTTCCAATGTGATGGCTCAGGATTAGTTTAATATCTACTAACTAGGTGTACATGTAGAGGTTTACATTATAGTGTAGAGGCTTATGTTATGTCATGATGTACTGTTGCGTATTTTCTATTTATCCCATGTACGTCTATGTAATTTACCCAAGGGTTTTCTCTCTATATAAGAGACCCAAGGGCTCTATGGAATAACACATCAGAGTATCATTTGCTCTAACATGGTATAAGAGCCAAAACCCTAGCCTAGGGTTTTGTCCACCCGCCGCCCCCCCCCCAGGCGCCGCCGACCCCCTCCCTCTCTCCAGCAGCCGCCGCCGCCGACCCCTCCCTCTCTCCAGCCGCCGCCGCACCTCTCCAGCGGTGGGGTCCCTCCAGCCGCGGGCTTCCTCTCTCCAGCCGCGGGTCCTCCCCCCGCCTTCTCTAGTCGCGGGGCTCTATCCCCGCCATCTCTCTACAACCGCGGGTACCCCTCTTGCCGTCGGGTACCCCACCTTGCATTTGGGGCCTACTCTCTCGTCGCCGGGCCCCCATACCACAGATGGATACAAGTGCATAAGTCTACATATGCACTTGGATCCTAACGTCTCCTTGTAGACACACGTTTTGTTGTCTATCATCCCTTGGCCTTCCTCTCCAGCGCTATGTCAGACCAAAAGCTTGATATGCCCGCCATAGGTGCCTTCAAAGGTTCGACACCCATTGTCAAAATGGACGGGACTAACTACGAACTCTGGGCTATGCAGTTCCTGAGTCTTATGAAGTCATGTGGTAAGAAACATATTCTTACCGAAGAGGAGCCGGCAGAGAAGACAGGGATTTATGCCTCATGGGAGGCCGATGATGCCTATGCTAAAGTTTGGCTGTCAGGAACGCTCACGATGGAGATAGCAAACGACGTCCTCCATCAGCCCACCGCCAAGGCGATGTGGGATATTCTGGCCACGACATACTCTCAGGTACGGAACGGGACAAAGATGCTGCAGTTGCAGCATGATATTTTTACCACGAAGCAAAATAGGAGGCCTCTTCATTCTCTGTACACGTCTCTTCGGGGAATGTTCGAGAAGTTATATAGCACCATCCCGCTCACAGCCACGCCAGAACAGCAGAAGACGTTCCGCAACGCTACTATGGTAGGCGTCTTACTTGCTGCCCTTGATCCAGAGTACGAGGCAGCCCGCTCTCAGATCCTTGCAGATTCCACTATTCCTCCGATGGAGGAAGTCTACAGGAGGCTCAGTCGTATCTCAGTTCCCTCCAGTGCAGCGACCCCACCGCCCTCGGCAATGACGGTCTCCAGAGGACGAGGTGGTTCGTCTTCTTTTCGTGGCAGAGGAAGTGGAGGCCATGGACGTGGAGGTCGAGTGCGTTCGACATGCACTTTTTGTCGTCGTACTGGCCATTCTGATGATACATGCTACTCAAAGCATGGCTTTCCTCCTTCTGCATGTGTTGCTGATCATGTTCAGGGTCCACCAGCAGCTACCTCAGATCACAGGTTCGAGGAGCTTGTAGCACGGCTTCGTGATATTATGCCCCAGTCATCATCGAAGGGGGCTGATACACCCGATATTGCAGCATCTGCGTCAGCCAGTACGTCTGCTCCTGCGAGTACCTCAGGTAGTACTTCTGCTTCCTATACTAGTCATGACCTATCAGGTTGGATTGTTGACTCTGGAGCCACACATCATCTTCTCCCCCTATTATCGGTCAGGGGGAGACAGTTCTATTGCCCTCTATGCACTTACAGGATGTTCTACATGCACCAGAATTCTCCATGAACTTATTATCAATTAGTCAACTTACAAAAGATTTGCACTGTCGGGCTATATTTGATCCATCTTCTGTCATTTTTCAGGACATACTCACGGGCAGGGTGATTGGTTGTGGTTCTGAGCACAACGGCCTCTATCATCTTGTCCGGAACTCCTACGCAGGCGTATCACTACACTCTCAGGGTTCCATTTCTCCATATACATGGCATCTTCTCTTTGGTCACCTGCTGCTACAGAAAATGCGTCACCTCCTGCATCAGATCTCTCCGAATTCGTCCTTTCGTTGTGAAGCGTGTCAGTTAGGAAAGCACCATCGGTCTAGCTTTCCGAGTCGTCAAGGTCGGAGCAGTGGCTCCTCATTTGAGTGACTACATATCGATAGTTGGGGTCCGAGTCGTGTCCCAGACCATCAGGGGCATAGGTTTTATCTTGTTGTGGTTGATGATTTTTCTCGTGTGTCCTGGACTTTTCTTCTTAAAAATAAATCAGAGGCAGGAAATGTTATCCAAAATCTTATAAATGAAGTGCAAAATGTTTTTTCGTCTACTGTTAAGTATGTGCGTACTGATAATGCATTGGAGTTCTGTACTCGGTCTCTTGCTCGATTCCTTTCATCTAAGGGCATTATCCACCAAACTACATGTGCATGCACATCTCAACAAAATGGAGTTGCAGAACGAAAACATCGACATCTTCTTGATATTGCTCGCACATTACTTATTCAGAGTTGTGCCCCCTTACCTTTTTGGGGAGATGTACTTACGACATGTTATCTGGTCAATCGCATGCCCTCTACTGTTCTTGGGGAAAAGGCTCCTATCTCTGTTCTCTTTCCCAACAAGGACATGTTTTCACTTACACCTCGTGTCTTTGGCACAGTCGCTTTTGTTCACCGCTTGTCTCCAGGACTTGACAAGCTCTCTCCTAGAGCTGTCAAGTGTGTTTTTGTGGGCTACTCAAGGACACAGAAAGGATATCGTTGTTATGACCCCATTCATAACAAGTACTATGTGAGTGATGATGTTACTTTCTTCGAACCTGTCATGTACTTCTCCCCTGCAGGTGACCGGTTGGATTCCTCTAAACCCACGGATACTAGTATTTATGTGCCTCCACCTCCAAGCATGGGTCAATCTGAGTCTAGTACATCATCATCACCACCACCACCACCACCACCACCTCCGATTGTACCCTTTCCTAAGTTCTACACAAGACGGTCTGGGCCTGCTCAAGCTACATGTCAACCATCCAGCACGCCTCAGGTATGTTCTGATGTTCTCACCACTGATGGATTAGATAATGCACCGGTGCAGGAGCATTTGCTACAGGGGGAGGATCCGCCAGTACCCACAGTGATAGATGATCTTGATCGTCCTATTGCTCATAGGAAGCAGAAAAGACACTGTGCATCATATCCTCTAGCGTGTCAGGTGTCTTTTCATCGTCTCACTGGAGATTTCCAGGGATTTGCAGCAGCTGTCTTCTCGGTTGAGATTCCGCAGACCTACCAAGAAGCCATGAAGATTGATTGCTGGCGTCTAGCTATGGAAGAGGAGATGCGTGCCTTACAGTCCCGCGGGACTTGGTCTCTTGTTCCCATTCCTCCTGGTGCCTCTGTGGTGAGTAGCAAGTGGGTGTTTACGGTTAAGTATCATGCAGATGGGCGTCTTGACAGGTACAAGGCCAGACTGGTAGCACGTGGATTTACCCAACCCTATGGGGTTGATTATTTAGATACATTTTCACCAGTGGCTCGACACTCAACTCTTCGCATTCTTCTAACTGTTGCTATGGTACGTGACTGGACCATTTTTCAACTTGATGTCAAGAATGCATTCTTGTATGGTGATCTACAGGAGGAAATCTACATGCAGCAGCCACCCGGGTTTGCTGCTGAGGGGGAGACTCAGATGGTGTGCAGACTTCATAAGGCTATCTACGGCCTTAAACAGAGTCCACGTGCATGGTTCCAGAAGCTCTCCCAGCTGATTGAACAACAAGGGTTCAAGAGATCCAATGCAGATCATTCCTTGTTCATTCAGAAGACTCCTAGAGGTACAGTTGTAGTCATGGTATATGTTGATGACATTCTGGTCACAGGAGATGATGCTCAGGGAATCGAGATGACCAAATCTATGTTGGGGAGTCAGTTTATTACGAAGGATCTAGGCACAATACGATACTTTTTGGGGATAGAGTTTGCAAGAAACGCACAAGGAATGGTAATGACTCAAAGGAAATATGTTGCAGACCTGCTGGTCGAAACAAGAATGGATGAATGCAGACCGTTAAGTACGCCTATGGACCCAAGCATGAAGCTGTACGACAATGATACCGAAGAGGTGGACAAAAGAAGATACAGAGAGATGGTGGGTAAGATTCTATACATTACCATAACTCGACCGGATATTGCCTTTGCAGTAAACCGGGTGAGTTAATTTATGGAGCAACCTAGGCAAGTTCATATGGATGTTGTGTATATGATATTGAGATATCTGAAGTCTTCCCCAGGCACAGGATTGCTATTTAGGAAAGATGCAGATTTTTCTGTTTCAGCTTGTGCAGATGCTGACTATGCAGGGTGTCCAAAGGATCGCAAATCTACTTCTGGATTTGTTATCTTCATAGGAAGCTCGTTGGTTTCTTGGAAAAGTAAGAAACAGACTGTCGTGGCGAGATCCAGTGCTGAGTCTGAATACAGAGCTATGGAACAAGCAAGCACAGAAATGATGTGGGTTCGAGCGGTCTTAGAAGATCTGAATGTAAATGTCTCCTTGCCCATGAATCTTCAATGTGACAACCAGGCAACACTATTCATTGCCAATAATCCAGCCTTTCATGAAAGAACGAAGCACATAGAGGTAGATTGTCACTATACTAGAGACATGATCTAGAAGGGCTTGATTTCCACCTCACACGTCAGCTCAGACGACCAGACTGCTGATATATTTACCAAACCATTGCTCAGAGGACCTTTCCAGAAATGTTCTTCCAAGCTGAGCATGATTGATATCTATGCTCCATCTTGAGGGGGAGTGTAGAGGCTTATGTTATGTCATGATGTACTGTTGCGTATTTTCTATTTATCCCATGTATGTCTATGTAATTTACCCAAGGGTTTTCTCTCTATATAAGAGACCCAAGGGCTCTATGGAATAACACATCAGAGTATCATTTGCTCTAACAGTACATAATAAGCCAATTTAGATCGAGTACACATCATTGTATACATAAGACTTTCCTATGCTTGTGCAAATGGAATATTTACAGATTTCTACCGCTTTTCATGGCATTGCTCGTACTGAGTTTCTTTCCACAGTCACGAAATTTCTTTAGTTTCCAACCATGTTTGGGATTTTTTTAGCTTGTTATACTTGTTATACCATTTGAAAACATTCTGTGTTACAAGTTTTCTGGTTGAAAAGAGACTACATATTATTATTCATCAAATTCATGGGAAAAATATAAAGAGAGCACAAAAGGTATGTACAAAAGGAGTGACAAACTTACAATAGTCAAGTTACAGATTTAAGGCGTTTTATAATTGTGATACCGAAAATTTAATGAGCTCACCCCAATAAGGATTTACGTGCGGAGCCCAACAACGAACTGTGCATAAATTTCTGAGGACTCATTATGCGCTCCAAATCATTATCCATCCTTAATGTGACACTCCTTGCATCAGTAGATATTTCCATGGCTGATACTGTTTTTTGTTTTTCCACAACATCAATGCTGAACTTCTCGTGTACATCCATTTCAGCAGTGCCCCCTTTAGTACCATCATCTGATGGCTGGGGATGTTTAACTATTTGTACAACCTCAGCGATGGAGGACAATGCCTTTTCTTTTTGACGGACTGAAAACAACGATTTGTTGTAAGAACATATAGTTTTGTAGTTTGGATTGGAAGCTGCCTAAATGATACTCACCATCGTATCTGATGAGTGATACCGGTAATTCAGTAGGATGCAAAGAATTGTCATTCTGACCTGCATATCTGTTATCTTCAATCTGCATCCTGCAAAATAAAAAAATCAATCTTTCAAAGTATGCATGTACCTTATTGAACATTCAAAAAGAAATATCAAGAATGTAGCCATACAACTGTTTTACGCAGGCTGCCGTTAATTCACAGCACTTGCCTTTCAATTGACTTGCATTTTTACCCTTTATAAACTTCATTTACCGTAATATTGATATTTTCCCCTTGATAATTACGTGGAGGACATGCATATTTACCTCCACCCCAACCTAATAGAGCAGCACGCCAGGACTTATCTTGGTTCCGCAGAGAGCGGTGCCACCACCTGACCGTGACAGCACTGGTGGTCAGTAGGTTAACCCCATCCCCTACTTTGGGATAGGTCGTGGTTCAGATTCTTCCTGCCCCCTACGCAAGCACAATAACAATATGGTTGAGCCTCCACCTGTGACAATCTAGTTGAGCCTCTACCACTATGTATTAGGCCACCGTCTGATAAACATATAAGGGATAATCTCCCTTAGCCCTCTGCTTCAATTACAACAACATAGGAGAAGATTTAGAAAGGACCTAGCATCCCCCCCCCTTTTGAAAAGAAGCGAATGGCATCCCGAGATGGGATCCACCACCAAAGTTTATTAAAAGAAAAGTTAATTTACATCAGGCTAGTCCAAACATAGGGCCTTGCAATGTTCCATGCCATCACATTTTCTGAGTAAAAGCGTTGCCCACGAAAAATGACTTCATTCTTAGCACACCAAATAGCTCATGACAGAGCAAAAGGAAGAGAACAGTCCTCGTGAGAGTTGCCACAATGCATGCAGAGTGACTTCCAGAAGTGAGCGTTACTTTCAACCCTCGGCCACGAAATCCCCGCCATGGACCACGTTTGGACAAAATGACTGCATGTGAAAAGGAGATGACCTAGGTCCTCAGTCTCAGTTCCACATCTGTCACATAACCGATCACCAATATAAAGAATAACATCCCGACGTTCCTTCATAGACAGACGACCATGTATCACAAGCCATAGAAACATCTTGATTCTTAGGGGGGATTTTCTTCCTCAAATAATCCTTGCATATTTGTTGGTGGAAAATGAGTAATATGTTTATTCCATAGAACCCTAGGCTCTCTTATATAGAGAGGACCCATGGGTAAATTACATAAGAGTCCAGAAGAAAATAGAAAATATGAAACAATACAGAGTAATATAACATAAATCTCTACACTCCCCCTCAAGATGGAGCATAGATGTCAATCATGCTCAGCTTGGAAGAACATCTCTGAAAGGGTCCCCTGAGCAATGGTTCGGTAAATATGTCGGCAGTCTGATCCTCTGAACTAACGTGTGAAGTAGAGATCAAGACCTTCTGGATCATATCTCTAGTATAGTGACAGTCTACTTCGATATGCTTTGTTCTTTCGTGAAAATCTGGATTGTTGGTAATAAACAAAGCTGTTTGATTGTCACACTGAAGCTGCATGGGTAAAGGTACATCTATATATAAGTCTTCTAATACGGCTCGAACCCACATCATCTCCGTGCTCGCTTGTGTCATGGCCCTATATTCAGATTCAGCACTAGATCTCGCCACAACAGTTTGTTTCTTGCTTTTCCGAGAAATCAGAGAGCTCCCCACAAAAACGGCAAAGCCTGAAGTAGACTTACGATCCTTAGGGCACCCTGCATAATCTCCGTCTGCACAAGCTGAAATAGATAAATCTGTGTTCTTTCTAAACAACAATCCTAAGCCTGGAGAAGACTTTAGATGCCTTAGTACCATGTATGACATCCATGTGGACCTATCTTGGCTGCTCCATAAATTGACTCACCCGACTTACTGCAAAAGCAATATCGGGTCGAGTTATAGCGATATAAAGAAGCTTACCCACCATCCCTCTATATCTTCTCCTGTCCACTTCTTCAGTATCATTATCATACAGTTTCATACTTGGATCCATAGGAGTGCTCGATGGTCTACATCCAACCATGCTTGTTTGAACCAGCAAATCTGAAATATATTTCCTTTGGGCCATCACCAGACCCTATGCATTCCTGGCAAATTCCAACCCCAGAAAATATCTTGGGGTACCAAGATCCTTCGTGATAAGCTGACGGCCCAAGAATGCTTTTGTCACCTCTACTCCATGAACGACATCTCCTGTAACCAGAATATCATCAACATATATCATGATGATGACCGTACCTCTAGGAGTCTTCTGAATGAACAACGAGTGATCCGCATTTGATCTTTTGAATCCATGACGTTCAATTAGGTGGGAAAGCTTCTGGAACCACGCCCTTGGACTCTGTTTAAGGCTATATATCGCCTTGTGAAGTCTACACACCATATGATTCTCCCCCTCAACAGTGAACCCCGGTGGCTGCTGCATGTAGACTTCTTCCTACAAATCTCCATACAAGAATGCGTTCTTGACATCAAGTTGAAATATGGACCAGTCACGTACCACAGCAACCGATAGAAGAAGGCGAAGAGTAGAGTGTCGAGCCATTGGAGAGAATGTATCCAAATAGTCCACACCATAGGTTTATGTGAAACCTCTCGCAACAAGTCTTGCCTTGTACCGATCAAGACTGCCATCTGCATGGTATTTAACTGTGAACACCCATTTCCAGGTAACAATAGATGTGCCAGATGGAGCGGTAACCATGCTCCATGTACCGCGGAACTGTAAAGCATGCATTTCTTCTTCCATAGCCAATCTCCAACAGTCAATTTTCATAGCCTCTTGATAAGTATGTGGTATCTCCACGGAAGACAAAGCCGCAACAAATCTCTGAAAGTCACCTGTGAGACGGTGAAAGGAAACCTGGGAAGCAAAGGGATAAGACGCGCAAGTCAATTTCTGCTTCCGAATAGCAATAGGGACATCAAGATCACCATCCACTGTACTCGATGGTGCATCCTCCTCCTGCAACGAAGAATCATGCACATGCGCATTATCTGACCCAACATTAGTAATAGCATCTGAACATACCTGAGGTGTGATGGATGCTTGATGTGCCGCCTGAGCAGGACCTGATCAACGTGTATGGAATTTAGGTAATGGTAGGATAGGTGGTTGCGGTGGTGGTGGTGGTGGTGGTGGTGATGGCGGTGGCGTGACAACCGAGACAAGAATGGACACAGGTGGACTGAGATACAGGAGTAACCTACAAAGACATACTTTATGGCTCGAGGAGAGAGTTTGTCAAGTCCAGGAGACAAGTAGTGAACAAAGGCAACAATACCAAAGACACGAGGGGTAAGTGAAAACAATTCCTTATCTGGGAAAATAACAGAGAGAGGAATTTTCTCACCAAGAACAGAGGACGGCATGCGATCGACAAGGTAGCAGGCGGTAAGTACAGCATCCCCCGAAAAAGTGATAGGCGCACAACTCTGGATAAGCAGGGTTCGAGTGATATCATGAAGGTGACGATGTTTTTTCTCTATCACTCCATTCTTTTGAGATGTGTAAACACAGGTGGTTTGATGAATAATACCTTTGGAGGAAAAAAGTGGGAGAGAGAGCGTGTGCAGAATTCCAATGAATTATCCGAACGAACATATTTGACAGAAGAAGAAAAAACATTATGCACTTCGATTATAAGATTTTAATAACATCCCCTGCTTCAGATTTATTCTTTAAAAGAAAACCCCACAATACACGAGAAAAGTCATCAACTACAACCAGATAGAACATGTGTCCCTAATGATCAGGAACACAACTCGGACCCCAAATATCAATATGAAACAACTCAAATAGGGAGCTACTACTCCGACTCTGATGACTAGGGAAGCTAGAACGATGGTGCTTTCCCAACTGACAAGCTTCACAACGAAACGACGAACTCGAAGAGATCTGAGGCAAGAGATGACGTATTTTCTGGAGTGGGAGGTGGCCAAAGCGTAGATGCCAGGTGTACGGAGAGATTAATCCGACTGAATGGGAAAAGACGCCAGCATATGAATTCCGGACCAGACGATAGAGACCATTCTGCTCAGAGCCACATCCAATCACCTTGCCCGTTAGTATGTCCTGAAAAATGAGAGACGATGGGTCAAATATAGCGCGATGGTGCAAATCCTTCGTAATTTTACTAATGGATAATAAATTCAAGGAAAACTTAGAAGCATGTAGAACATTCTGTAAAAACATAGAAGGTGACAAGGTGATCTCCCCCTGTCCAACGATGGGGGAATGAGTCCCATCAGTTATGAGCACTGAACATCCAGGTGGAAAGTCTCTGTATGACTCAAGTTTGTCTCTGTCACGGCAGAGGAAATGGGTGGCGTCAAAATCCATAATCCAATCTGAGAGATCATGACAAGATGTAAAGGTAGTAGCACTGCCTGAGGTACTGGCAGCGGCAGAAGTACTGGCAGATGTTGAAGCGACAATGTCCGAAGATCCACCTGGAGAATCAGTAGATGATTGAGGCATAAGATCATGCAGGCGCGCCACAAGCTCTTCGAACCGGTGATCTGGAGCGGATGCCGACGGAGATGTAACATGCTCAGCTACACGCGCCGATGCTGGAAATCCATGCTTAGAATAGCATGTATCCTCTGAGTGACCTGTGCGATAACAGAAAGTACACGGCTGGGGAAAATGACCTACTCGGCCACGAGGTCCACGTCCACTAAAGGAAGGATGACCACCTCTCCATCGTGATACATCCATCACCGAAGGGGGTGGAGTAGATGTGCTGGAAGAAACAGAGATGCAACTGAGCCTCCGGTAAACTTCCTCCATAGGAGGAATAGTAGCATCGGCAAGTATCTGAGAGCGAGCTGCCTCATAATCAGGATCAAGTGTTGCTAGTAGTACGCCGACCATGGTAGCATTCCGGAAGGTCTTCTGCTGCTTTGGAGTAGCCGTGAGTGGTATAGTGCTATATAGTTTCTCAAACATCCCCCTCAAGGACGTGTACAAAGAGTGAAGTAGCCGCCCATTCTGCTTCATCGTAAAAATATCATGTTGGAGCTGTAACATCTTGGTCTCGTTTCGCACCTGTGAATATGTGGCAGCTAGTATATCACACATCACCTTGGCAGTGAGCTGATGGAGAACATCATTGGCAATCCCCATCGACAGTGTTTCTGATAGCCAAACCTTGGCATAAGAATCATCGGCCTCCCAGGAGGCGTAGATCCCAGTCTTCTCTGTCGGCTCATCCTCGGTAAGTATATGTTTCTTACCGTTCAACTTCATGAGACTCATGAACTGCATCGCCCAGATCTCATAGTTCGTCACATCCATCTTGACTATTGACGTTGGACCTTTGAATGCGTCTATGGAGGGAATATCGACTTTACATTCTGGCATGTTGCCGGAGATGAAAACTAGGGATTGTAAACAAGAAGCTCGTGTCTACATAAACTTGATAGGTTTGAGTGCATATGTGGACTTTTATGCACTCAAATCCATGGAGAGATGTCGGGGCAGGGCTGGAGGGACCGGTTAGAGAGTTGCCGGCAGTGGGAGGGGGGGCAGGAGACCGGTGGCGGTGCTGCGGAGGGTCTCGGCAGCGAGTAGGAGGGATCGGCGACGCCGCCGAGAGTTGGAGAGAGAGAGAGAGGGGCGGCGGTGGGATGAGACCTTTTAGGGTTAGGGTTTTGGCTCTGATACCATGTTGGTGGAAAATGACTAATCTTTTTATTCCATAGAACCCTAGGCTCTCTTATATAGAGAGGACCCATGGGTAAATTACATAAGAGTCCAGAAGAAAATAGAAAATATGAAACGATACAGAGTAATATAACATAAATCTCTACGGTACTTATAAATATCCATATCAGGTAAATTCTAGTCATCTGCAAAGAATCAATAGGCCCTCTTCACAAAAACATTCCCTTCGTCTATATGAAGTGATCCCTACCATTATGTGAACCCATCACGTCGGCCAACTCCCTTTGTAGCTGCAAGAAATCTTCTAATCTCTTCTTCGAGAAAGCCATAAAGAATACATGCGACCAGGAGTTATGCACCCCAACCTATTGAACCAAGATGTCCTCATTCTACGTAATAGCCATAAGCCACAGAAAATGCTCCCCAATTATGCCATCCCCGGTCCAATCATCCCTCCAAAAGTGGAATATCTCACCACTCCCAAGCATTGGATGCAACTTTAGTCGCAATTCCAGCATGATCCTGCAAATCCCCTGCCACAGAGAAGAGAGGAATTAGATAATTTTGGCATCCTTGAACCATCAATTCCATATATCCTCCTCACTAAGCGGCAAACCAAATCATCTGAGTCCCCCCAAAATATGGTTGCCCATTTCGCAAGAAGATCCTTATTCACGCAATCAATCTTTAACACACCTAATCGTCCCTTCTTATTACTTTTAGTGATCGTCGTCCAATCAACGAGATGAAAGCCCTTTTCTCCTCCTTTCTGTCCGCTCAAAAGAAAGGTCTCATCAGAATCCTCTTATATACCCCTACTGATAGAAGCCAAGTATAGCAAAAGAAAATACGAATAGTTGGAAAGACATGCTTGAGTAGAACCAACTTACCGAATTTGGATAAAGCCATTGCCTTCCACCCTCCGAGCTTACTCTCCAACCTGGCCAACATCTTCCTCCAATCTATCATTCTGGACTTCCCGACTAGAGGCAAACCTAGGTTTGATATGGGTAGCTCGACAATAGGGCAAAGAAGAGTCTCCGTAGCATCCTACACCTCCACCTGGGAGAGGCCGAAAGGTACGACTACCAACTTCTCCCTGTTAATGCGCAAGGCCAACATATCCCGAAAAATAACTAATAAACGAGATGCTCTCGCATCTACTCCATAGTGCCCCCCCCCCCAAAAAAAAGATTGGAGTATCGTCAGTGTACTGAAGTAAAGATAAAGATCACCATTGCAATAACCTGGACACCAACCACCATCAACTGTACATCTAAGCATAATCGCCAATGCATCAGCCACGATAATGAATAACAAAGGGGCCAAAGGGCACCCTTGACGTACACTTCGTTGAGGATGAAAAAAAGCTGCCTTTCAGATGTCCATTAATAAACACCGAATATGAGATTGTAGTAACACAGCGCTTAATCCAAGATATCCAGAGGTTCAAGAAACCTCTCTTCCTCAAGGACGTCAAGTGGAATATCCAATCTACGCAATCGTAAGCTCTAGAAATGTCCACTTTCCAAACTAAACCTTTCCCCTTGCTTCTTTGCTAATCTAGCACCATTTCTGAAGCCAAAACCAAACCAATTTGTCATGGATCTACCTGGTATAAACGTCGTCAGTTCAGGGGCAATGATATCATTCATAAAACCACGAAGGCGGTTAGTGAGCACCTTTGCAATAAGAAAGTAAACCGTGTTAGAGAGCGCAATAGACCTAAAATCCTCAATCTTGGTCGACACATCCTTCTTTGGTGGCAAGAATAGCAAAGCCCTACTGACCAACTCAAACCCCATATTCCCCTCCCCAAACTCCTACACCATCTCCATAACATCCCCTTTTTACACGTCCCATAAATCCTTGTAAAATAGGATCGGGAAATCATCCAATCCAGAGGCCCCATCTACATTCAAGTCATACACCCCCTCCTAACCTCCTCTGAGAAGGAGAAGACAAGTGTAGCGGCCTGGGACGCTGAAATCTTCTTTAACTATAATAGAGAGCCGGATGATCTGTTGTTAAGTGAGAAAAAAGGCAAGTCCAGAATGCCAAGGCCTAAGGCCCTCATCTATAGAAATACTCATATTTGTCGAAGGATAATTGGTAACCTTATACTGTAGGAGTCGAAAATGAAGTAGGACAGGAACGACGTCATGCCATGAGATGATGCTTTAACCATGGTTGGCATGCCAATGCCACTTACATTAGTAGCAAGCTTTATCTCTCCTTGATACCCATTGAAACATAATTGCGTATACAAGTAGATGTCATATTAAGGACCATATATTAGGACCCCATAAAAATCTTAATGACAATGAAGGGATCCATCCTATCCCCAAGCATCAGCTAACTCTGGTCCTTTCACCATGATCACAACCGTCTTCTTCAAGAAATGATCTCTCAGCCTAAGTCCTCATAACTTCCCCAGTTTAGCCAATCCAACTGGAACGAACACAATAGTGCAACATTCCAATGGATGAATCTGGGTTGTGGATGAATTATAGATTCACACATTCACCACACACAAATTCAACACTATACCGCTCAAGAAAGCATGCCTTCTGATCGTGGACTTCGTCAACAACAAAATGAAATCGAAAGAGTAAATCTTCCTCATTTTACTTGTTGATTGGGGCATGAGTCTAAATAGGATGCCAAGTTCATTATGATCATATTGAACTTTTTTTTGCAGGATTCCTTGAATGATCCATGACTTTTGGGTTATGACATCATCCTTCAATCAAAATCAGTAAAATTTCCCACCCCCGTGAGTATTGAAATGCTAAGAGGAGACATCAATGTCATCTCCAAGCTTGATAATAGGCATCTACAATACATCTGCAATACAAAGGCCCATCTTGATTCCAAAAGGAGGAAAAGAAGTGAAGTCAAACAAATTCGTGACAACAAGTAATGTCAAGAGGAAACCTTAAGAGGAGAGGCACGTGAACAACCAACCCTCACAGGTAGGACACACATCCTAGTACGCGAAATATTCCCAAGCAAATCCGACCATCCAGTCTACAATAGCAGTGACTTTCCCGAGCAAGAAGGTCCGAAAGCTACTCACCTTTTGAGTGTTAACTCACTCCATGAACATCACTTGAACCTGAACATCCAGTCTACAATCCAGTCTATCCCGATTCTCCTTGGGGTGGAACCTCCATGATAGAACATCACTTGAACATCTCCACAAGGTCCTCGTTCAAGTAAGCACATCATCAAAAGTTTACCAACTCTTGGAGGCAATATCTGTCGAGCAATACTTTACGTTTATTTGCTAAACAACTTAGGACAAAGGAAGCCAACGAGAAGTGCCATATATGAGTCGACCTTGGGGATTCCAGGTGGTGGCGATGATGGGGAAGGGCAAGAACAAGGAGAAGGGAGAGAACATCAACAAGGAAGCAAGTGATGACAAAATTGTAGGAAGGGAAGGAGTCGTAGAAAGGTGATGAAGATGGCATGTTCATGCTTGATGATGGTCATCATAGTGAATGAATAGCTACAAAATAGATAGCTTATTTTTAAGTAGGTTATAGTTTTTTTAAGCCAAACAAGGGGGAAACACTCAAAGGTGCAGAAAAAGAAAATACAGAAATACAGATTACAACCAGGCCTCCAACAGACCTTTCTCCTGGATACAAACATTCTCCCTATAAAACCTCTGTCCCAAAAAAAGCTGAACATTCCTAGCCAACCTGTCGGTGGAAATGAGTAATCTGTTTATTCCATGGAACCGTAGGCTCTCTTATATAGAGAGAACCCATGGGTAAATTACATAAGAGTCCAGAAGAAAATAGAAAATATGAAACGGTACAGAATAACATAACATAAATCTCTACACTCCCCCTCAAGATGGAGCATAGATGTCAATCATGCTCAGCTTGGAAGAACATCTCTGAAAGGATCCTCTGAGCAATGGCTTGGTAAATATGTCGGCAATCAGATTCTCTGAACTAACGTGTGAAGTAGAAATCAAACCCATATGGATCATATCTCTAGAATAATGGCAGTCTACTTCGATATGCGTTGTCCTTTCATGAAAAGCTGGATTGTTGGTAATAAACAAAGCTGCTTGATTGTCATACTGAAGCTGCATGGGTAAAGATACATCTATATGTAAGTCTTCTAATACGGCTCGAGCCCACATCATCTCTATGCTCGCATGTGCCATGGCCCTATATTCAGATTCAGCACTGGATCTCGCCATAACAGTTTGTTTCTTGCTTTTCCAAGAAACCAGAGAGCTCCCCACAAAACGACAAAGCCTGAAGTAGACTTACGATCCTTAAGACACCCTGCATAATCTGTGTCTACACAAGCTGAAATAAATAAATCTGTGTTCTTTCTAAACAACAACCCTGAGCTTGGAGAAGACTTTAGATACCTCAGTATCATGTATATGGCATCCATATGAACATGTCTTGGTTGTTCCATAAATTGACTCACCCGACTTACTGCAAAAGCAATATCGGGTCGAGTTATAGTGATATAAAGAAGCTTACCCACCATCTCTCTATATCTTCTCATGTCTACTTCTTCAGTATCATTGTCATACAGTTTCCTACTTATCTGTAGACAATTCCTTATCTGGGAAAATGACAGAAAGAGGAATTTTCTCACCAAGAACAGAGGAAGGCATGCGATTGACAAGGTAGCAGGCGGTAAGTACAACATCCCCCCAAAAAGTGATAGGCACATAACTCTAGCTAAGCAGGGTTCGAGTGATATCAAGAAGGTGACGATGTTTTCTCCTTACCACTCCATTCTGTTGAGATGTGTAAGCACAGGTGGTTTGATGAATAATACCTTTGGACGAAAAGAAGTGGGAGAGAGAGCGAGTGCAGAATTCCAATGCATTATCCGAACGAACATATTTGACAGAAGAAGAAAAAACATTCTAAACTTTGATGATAAGATTTTTAATAACATCCCCTGATTCAGATTTATTCTTTAACAGAAAAACCCACGATATACGAGAAAAGTCATCAACTACAACCAGATAGAACATGTGTCCTTGGTGATCAGGGACACGACTCGGACCCCAAATATCAATATGAAACAACTCAAATGGGGAGCTACTACTCCGACTCTGACGACTAGGGAAGCTAGAACGATGGTGCTTTCCCAACTGACAAGCTTCACAACGAAACGACGAACTCGAAGAGATCTGAGGCAAGAGATGACGTATTTTCTGGAGTGGGAGGTGGCCAAAGCGTAGATGCCAGGTGTACGGAGAGATTAATCCGACTGAATGGGAAAAGACGCCAGCATATGAATTCCGGACCAGACGATAGAGACCATTCTGCTCAGAGCCACAGCCAATCACCCTGCCCATTAGTATGTCATGAAAAATGAGAGATGATGGGTCAAATATAGCGCGACAGTGCAAATCCTTCGTAATATGACTAATGGATAATAAATTCATGGAAAGCTCAGGAGCATGTAGAACATTTCGTAAATGCATAGAAGGTGACAAGGTGATCTCCCCCTATCCCACGATGCGGGAATGAGTCCCATCAGCTTTGAGCACTGAGTGTCCAAGTGGAATGTCCCTGTATGACTCAAGTCTGTCTTTGTCACGACAGAGGTGATGGGTGGCACTAGAATTCATAATCCAATCTGAGAGATAATGACAAGATGTAAAGGCAGTAGCACTACCTGAGGTACTGGCAGCGGCATAAGTGCTGGCAGATGCTGAAGCGGCAATGTCTGAAGATCCACCTAGAGAATCAGTAGATGACTGAGACATAATATCACGCAGGTGCGCCACAAGCTCTTCGAACCGCTGATCTGGAGAGGATGCCGACAAAGATGTAACATGCTCGGCTACACGCGCCGATGTTGGAAATCCATGTTTAGAATAGCATGTATCCTCTAAGTGACCTGTGCGATGACAGAAAGTGTACGGATGGTGAAAACGACCTCCTCGGTCACGAGGTCCACGTCCACAAAAGGAAGGCTAACCACCTCTCCCTCGCGTTACAGCCATCGCCGAAGGGGGTAGAGTAGATGTGCTGGAAGAAACAGAGATGAGACTGAGCCTCCAGTAAACTTCTTCTATAGGAGGAATAGTAGCATCGGCAAGTATCTGAGAGCGGGCTGTCTCATACACAGGTTCAAGTGTTGCTAGTAGTACGCCGACCATGGTAGCATTCCGGAAGGTCTTCGGCTGCTCTGGAGTAGCCTTGAGTGGTATAGGGCTATATAGTCTCTCAAACATCCCCCTCAGGGACGTGTACAAAGAGTGAAGTGGTCGCCCATTCTACTTCGTCGTAAAAATACCGTGTTGTAGTTGTAACATCTTGGTCTCGTTTCGCACCTGTGAATATTGTTGGAAATGCAAGCCCACGGCGAGCCATTATACAATAAATGTCATTGCATATATCATTCCCTGATCAGAAATGAAGAATGAATAATTTGCATAATAGGTCCCTTACTACAATTAGGGTTATGTACCATGGCCATCTTAATAATCATACAGCTGTTGAATCAACTATTGAATCATAGAGGCTGGTGCTTGGATGAATATCTAAAGAGTTAAATTGAGGACTCATCAAGCACCGTCAAATGATTGTTGAGAAATGATCTCCAGCCTGAGTAGGAGATGGCAATCCTTATCTCTTTAGGCTGATATCTGACCGACCTCTTGATGCAGGTCCTCTGCATAGGAATAGAGATTCAGAGGTGTCAGATTAGTTAGGTCAAAGAGTTGACTTAACGAGATCGAGATAACTAAAGTCATATATCGTATGCTGTCACGATACAGGCACACATCCTCTGACCAGAGACAGATGTGTTACTATATGTCTAAGTATGTACATTTGGCAGACCAATAGGTTGATGACCTAATCAAGGTCTATACACGGGCGCACTGGTATGGATGTAAGGGCATATGAGTAATACGATCTCTCAAAGGGATCATACAGGTTCAGTTACTGAACCGGAAGGCATGAGCTCACTCATGAGATATTGGGAAGAATCAAATTCCATGCGCATGGTCGTCTCGCTTTGGAAGCTTGACTGAATTTGTAGGTTTGATATATACTTTTGGAAAGTATATGATCAAGACCTAGGTATGATATACGCTTTTGGAAAGTGTATAATCAATACCAACTCCCAATGATCGAATGAGAAACTTACTGATAAAACCATGAAGTAGACAGTATAAAGTTGATCCAATACTTCGGGTTTAATCTGAGTCTTCCAGTATGCAGGATGTACAGGTATTGGGAACGGGTCTGGATCATAAACGATTGTATAACCATGACGCTTCCATTCCTAGGGAGTGATGAAACGGGTCTGGATTTTAGTGACTCCTCTCAGTAGAGAAGTGATCTGATCTTGGTCCAAGTGTTGGACATTGATCTGAATGTGATTCAGATACAATGAGAAGATTAGATTTACGGTCTTGATTTAATCAAGCATCTATGGGAGGCCCGCGATCTGGATTTGAGATACGATCTCAATATCCATGTCACTATACGTGGAACAATACAATCGCCCTGTCCTTATCTCCAAGTATCTGCGGAGAGATTGCATTATTCTTGAAGGGTTCAAGAATAATTCCATAAGATCTAAGCATTGAAGAAATCATGATTAAATGTGATTTAATCATCTTGATGTATGAAGAAATTATCCAATATAATTAAATGTGATTTAATTAATGTGGATAAGAATAATGTGGATAGAAATATCCAATTATTCATAATATATTATAAATGTGATTTATAATGTATTAGAGAGAGCTAATTATAATTCATATGTGTTGATTAATTATTTATAATTAATTGACAATGTAAATTATATGTTGTTTTGGGTTGTGAATATGATTCACAATTTTTCCATGGCAAGATTGCAATATTCTCAAATATAATTGTGAATTATTTTTTAAGAATAAAAGCCAACAAAAGTTGTTGGAAATAAATAAAGGAGATTTTCAAGGAGATATGCAATCTCATGGATTTCCATGAGATTGCTCTCTCTATGGAAGGTATGGGCAGCACACCATTCCTAATAGGAATGTGTGGCCGTCCACATGGAATGTGTATGGAGATGAAATCTCCATGTACATTCTCTCCTTATTTATTGGCTTGATTTAGGAATAATTTATATTTGATTTTGTCAAATATATTTTGACCTAAATTTGTTGGTTTTACCAACAACAATCTTGACCATTGGATTAGATATAAATCAATCTCAACCATTGATTTTATATGTCACATGGATTGAGATCCATGGATCCCAAAACCCTATAAATAGAGAGGCATACCATGCTCTCTCTTTACATGCAATATTGGAGTTCTCTCTCTCTCTCTTTCTTCATACACGACAGCCCTCTCTCCCTCTATTTTTTTGGTGGCCGTCCACCATACCCTAGAGGAGAGAATCGTCGACGCTTTCGTCACCGCGCCGCCGCTTCGACGTTCTTCGGTTCTCCGTCTTCTTGGAGTGTTGCACTCACGAAGGAGACGTTCGATCTCGTGCGACGAGATCAGGAGCAACTACGCTTGGATCAACTTCTTGGATTGCGAGGCCAACGCGGTTCATCCCCGCGCTCGCAAGCAGTCTCGCCGACGATCAGATTTGAGACAGGAGGTCTCTTCTCTTAGAGACTCGATCAACCACGCTTCAAGAGGTATTGCATTATACTTGCTGTGGTTATAGATGAAACGATCTGAGAATGGTTCTCGGATCATGTGGTTTCATCGAATAAAATTTTAAATTCCGTTACACCGAACAACTAGTACGACTAGTCGTTCTTCGTCGTATCCGATACGACGATCACGCTTCCGTGATGCGCTTGAGGATAATTTCCATATCCTTCAAGTGGTATCAGAGCCAGGTTGACGGTTTCGAATATGATTCGCAAACCGAGGACGACGGGTTCGTTAAGGTCGCGAAAGTTTTCATCGCATTTGATTTCGCCGATCTGTTTAGTAAATAAATTTGGCCCGGTTTAAATTGTTTAAACACGAATTTAATACTTAGATTTTGTTCTCCATTAAATAAGGAAAACATAGGATCTGAGTTTGCGTAAATCGGATTTCGTATGATCGAGATATGGTTGTTTTAATGAACATGTATGCACTGTTGCGGGAACTGTAGATCTGAACGTGATTAAAATGTTAATTACTGTTTAGACTCGCCTCGATATGCGTGAAACATCACTTGGCTTCTGTCCTAAATCAAGTTAGCAATCTTTGAAAATTGAGTTTGTCTAATTTGGATTTAAATTGATTGAGATATGTTAATTTCAGTGAGTAGGGGTCACTACTGAAATTGCAGTCCTAATCTAGAACCAAGTGATTGTCAATTAGTGAAATTAATTGTTAATTTCGTGAAATAATCATGGAAAATATTTGTCAATTAATTGATTAGATTTGATCTAAATCTTAATTGGAAACACAATCATCAAACTTGATGCTTGAATAGTGATTGTCATTTAATCATTTGGTGAAATTAAATTGTTTAATTTCTTAGAATAATTGTGCATAAATATTTGTGAAATATTTGATGATAATTATTCCCTTAAATGACATTGTCATAACCAATAATAGATTAGATGTGATCTAGATCACTAATTGGTTACATGATCTACATGATCAACATTCCAACAAACATGTTGCTTGAATAGGACTTGGGATTTGTTTAGCAAATCTCATTATAATGTTAATCAAAAATTGTTTTGATTATTATTATATGGTATAATTTTGGTTGAACCGATGATCATCTCAAGTATAAAATGATTTATTTTGCATTATCCTTTCCCGAGGTGGATATGGTGTCTAGTCGGAGAGCATTGGGGTTGCGGGTTGCAACGTATGTGGTCCGTCCCACTCTCGTCGGTACTGGCCATGACAGCGGGTAGGGTTAGTATAATGCTTAAGAAATCATGATGTATTTCTAATTATTAAAATTCGAAATAATACATATTTGAGATAATAATATAATTCAAGTAACAATAAAATGTTTGTTGGATATTAATTGGATCATTAATTTAATATGATTAGATTGATTGGAATCCAATTAAAATTAAAACACTCTATTATGAATAGAGATGTTATTTCCCTTGGATGAATTAATCATAATGAATATGATTCATAATGATTAATTAGAATTTGAATATGATATGGAGGATCACATAAGTGACATCCATGGTCTCCCGTCAAGGCGAAGGGTTCCGTCGCCAGGGATTGTATATGGGAGACGCCAGTCCGAAGTGACAGCTCCTGTATGCAAGCGCATCTAGATCGGGCTCTTTGCTTCTCGAAAGAGTAAGGTCGTATGCGTAGTGACCCCAATATCGGATCCTCATATTATTGGGGCGATATTGGATTGCGCATAGCGAGTAATATTCCTGTTGACGGTTGGTTCAATTAATGACGGGTCAACATCGCCTTATGGGTGGTGGGCCCGGGTATTAAAGACCGAATTGGGAAATGCAAGTTGGACTTGCAAGGCAGAATGTGTTCCCGCTTCTTTTTATCCGAGTTGCAGATTCTCATATTATTGGGATGTAACAAAGATAAGGAAGGAAATCCCAGATCTTGCTTGAGATATAATGGTAAGTGTATCTCTTACATTGAAAGTGATTAAGGGAATGAACTTTCAGTGTTGACAAGGCAAGACAACTTTGATATAAAAATTCCTAAATCAAAGTAAAATGTGTATATATATTTATATAAATTTATGCAAATTTCTTATTTCAGATAATTCTTCATTAAACCCACTCAATGTTATACTCAATAATAACCAGTAAAATATCATGGATTGAACTCATGATCCAGATATTGCACTTGCAGTTGGACACATAATATATGTGGTTGCAATATGCAAATCTCCTCATGCTAATGATGAATGACAATTAAATAGATAATAGGACTACAACCCTAGGGTTTGTATGTCTCTATAGTCTTGATCTCTCATCGGATGTACTTTGGAAGTGACATGTCGATAATGATCGCAATTGTCAAATAATCCTTATAAAAATTAATGAAGATATTCTGGCATACATATGTGCTCTTGACATTTAACATGAATGAGATGGTTCACTGCATCATGCAGAATGGTGGCTCTATAAGAGATGATGTATTCAAATTGTTTGAGTACCTACCTGAACCTATGTTTTAAGAGTTTAGATGAATGTAGATGATGAGTGTCATCAATCTACTATCTATACTCTAATCATTCATGAAGCTTCATAATATTCATAATGTATGAATTTAATGAAGCATGTATAAATGTTGAAATGATCTTACATTGAATTATTTTGAATTTAATGTAAGAGATCCTTAGCCTTAAGCAATGGTTGCTCATAGATAAAGGGAGCGCAGTGGAAGCATGGGTTGGACCCAAGTAAGAAGTGTAGTCAAAGAGTTGACTGTACCTCTGTGTCTTCCATATGACATCCAAAGAGTTGGATGAATGCCAATACTGCAATAAATTGATGTGTTGATAGTACTACTATCAAGTCTGTCTAGAATCCTTAGTGAAGGACTCGGATAGAGCATCAGAATTATCTACATAAATCATTGATATTAACTTGCTTATTGAATAAGATAAAGTATTAATATTGTATCTCAATCTTCTGACAACACTTGCAATGGGTTGCATATGTTTTAGAAGACTGGAAAAAAATTTGATCTTAAGGTTTATAATTATCCAGATGGACATTGATGCAATTGTTGCAACAATTTCCATTGGATCACTAGACTTCATAATTTCATTGGGAGAGCCCTTAGTCTTAGAGAATGTCTCTGTGACCTAGATATTAGAATACACTCATTGTTTATTTCTAAATGTTGGAAATAAACATGAATTCTGAGGTAGAACTATCATAAAGAGTTATGATGGAGATATTTCATATAGTAATCTAAAATCTGGTGGACTCCACTAAATTAGAAAATTAATGAATGGTTCATTAACATTTTTAAATACCGAAATTAAAACCTTTATAAGATCAATAGGAGGATGAAGATCATATGACAATGATCTAGCATCGAGCCTTGGACATTTGTCTATCGATTTGATCAATAGACTAGTAAGAGATGAAACTTTAGAATGTCTAAAATTTCAAAACTTACATACTTATGAATATTGTATTCAAAGTAAAATGTCCAATACACCCTTCTTGGGAATGGTGTAAGATGTCAAGGTATTCAGAATCTCATACATATTGATGTATGCGGATCATCTATATCATAGTAAACATTATGGATATGTGATATCTATTGATGATTATGTATGATATGAGATTTCTTCTCTTCACCTAAGAAACCTTTGAAATGTTCAAAGATTTCATTATTTTTGGTTTAGATCCAAAGTTTGAAGGAAGACAAAATGAATTTGATCTAATCTAGGTAGCAAGTACCTGCTAGATAAATTCAAAGGATACCTTACAGAGATATGAATATCATTTCTATCTCAATCCTCCTAACACACCTTAACTCAATAGAGTTATAGGTAGATACAATTGGATCATGTGTGACGTGATCTTATCAATGATAAATTTTAGCATAATTATCCCTTAATTTCCAGGTATATATGTGTAGTAGAGACTACATTATATATACTTAATAAGATTCCATGCAAGTAAGCTGGAATTGAGCACTAGAGAGTGCTGCTTCATTAGGAAAATAAAGGATGGTATTGGATACCTACTTTATGACCTTGAGATTCTTAAATATCTCATCTCTGAGAATGTGATTCTTAGAGGTTGAGACTCTTGAGAATCAAAATGAAAATGAAGTGTAGGAACTCATTTAATCTTGAGAAGATAATGAGGCTCCTGAAATTGGAAACTAAAAGGACAATTGAAGATGAAACACTAATACCTCTTCAAATGAGTTTGAGGATGGATTCCATGTGTCAGAGAAATCTGACAATGATCGAACTTCATGTGATGAAGCTTCTGAAGATCATATCATGGATAGATGGATGTTAGCAATAAATGTCTGATGTAGACTTCATATACAAGTGTTGTATATGGACCCTCGAGGATCCACCTATATGGGTAAGACCTGTAAAGGTGTAAATGGATCTTCAAGAGAAAGGGAACCTGATGAGAAGGTAGAGATCTTCAAAGCACGGTTCGTAGCCATGAGCTACACACTGAAAGAGAAGACGTTGCTTGCGACGAGACTTGTTTTTCGGTGAACATGCTTAAAACCATCAGAATATTGCTAACCTTAGCTACACAACTTGACTATTGCATCTTCAAGATGTAAGTCAATATTGCATTCTTCTACGAAAACCTCTTTGAGGATATTCACATGAAGTAGCCCCAGGGCTTCATGGTTGAGGAAAGCAAGGTGTGCAAGCTAAGGAATCCATCTATGGACTCAAATAAGATTCTTGAAGTTGAACCATAAGATTTGATGGAATTATAATTGTTATGATTTCAGATAGAATCTTGATGAGCCATGTGAAGCTTAGTGGGAGTACCTTTGTGTTCATCGTGCTAAATGTAGATGATATCCTAATCATTTAAAATGATATAAGGATAATAATAAGTGTTTTATAGACTGGCTATTCCATATCTTGAAATATGATTTCAAGGATACCTCTTAGATCTTAGTTCTGAAGTTGTTCAGGAGCAAAGAGAAGAGGGTATTGGGACTGTTACATTAATAGTACATCTTGGACATATTCCATTTTATGGAAAATTCCAAGAATGGCTACCATCCCTTAAGATATGGTACTGACCTATCTAAAGGGACATCACCTCAAAGAGTTGAGCGAATGAATGCTAGAACTACTTGCCCTTGGGCATCAGTTCTGTGAAGCCGGATGTGTACTAGATGTGTACAAAAGCCAGATGGCTGCCATGCAGTGGGAGTAGTAAACTGTTACTAATCCTATTATGGAAATAAAACACTTGGTTGCAGTAATAACAAAAATCTTCATATATGACAAGATTTTTGAGATAGTGATCTCAAAGTCTTACTTCAAAAGCTTAAGACTTTATAGATAGAGATCTAAAAGGTCTTAACTGTGGATACCTTAAGAGATAGTGATCTATAGGAATAAGGGTATTCTGATAAGGATTATGGAAATACTGGTTATGATAATTGTTAAGCTATAGTGTCAAAGACACTGTAACTAACTAGATTGAGTATTGGTTGCATAAGATGCAACATTCGCATTAGATGCGAGCACTGTTACTGGGGATATTCTAGTGCCGTAAAAGGACTTGGCGTAGTCTCGCGGGAACAGAGTGACTGATCAGCTTACCTAGCTATTTTCTAAATAGCCTATGATTGTCACATGAGTGCGGGTTTAAATGATTAGCCCATTAATGGCTCTTTGGGCTAGTGGGAGATTGTTGGAAATGCAAGCCCACGGCGAGCCATTATACAATAAATGTCATTGCATATATCATTCCCTGATCTGAAATGAAGGATGAATAATTTGCATAATAGGTCCCTTAGTACAATTAGGGTTATGTACCATGGCCATCTTAATAATCATACAGCTGTTGAATCAACTATTGAATCATAGAGGCTGGTGCTTAGATGAATATCTAAAGAGTTAGATTGAGGACTCATCAAGCACCGTCAAATGATTGTTAAGAAATGATCTCCAGCCTGAGTAGGAGATGGCAATCCTTATCTCTTTAGGCTGATATCTGACCGACCTCTTGATGCAGGTCCTCTGCATAGGAATAGAGATTTAGAGGTGTCAGATTAGTTAGGTCAAAGAGTTGACTTAAAGAGATCGAGATAACCAAAGTCCTATATCGTATGCTGTCACGATACAGGCACACATCCTCTGACCGGAGACAGATGTGTTACTATATGTCTAAGTATATACATTTGGCAGACCAATAGGTTGATGACCTAATCAAGGTCTATACACCGGCGCGCTGGTGTGCATGTAAGGGCATATGAGTAATACGATCTCTCAAAGGGATCATACAGGTTCAGTTACTGAACCGGAAGACATGAGCTCACTCATGAGATATTGGGAAGAATCAAATTCCATGCGCATGGTCGTCTCGCTTTGGAAGCTTGACTGAATTTGTAGGTTTGATATATACTTTTGGAAAGTATATGATCAAGACCTAGGTATGATATATGCTTTTGGAAAGTGTATGATCAATAGAAACTCCCAATGATCGAATGAGAAACTTACTGATAAAACCATGAAGTAGACAGTATAAAGTTGATCCAATACTTCAGATTTAATCTGAGTCTTCCAGTATGCAGGATGTACAGGTATTGGGAATACCTGAGGGTGATTTGATCATAAACGATTGTATAACCATGACGATTCCATTCCTAGGGAGTGATGAAACATATCTGGATTTTAGTGACTCCTCTCAGTAGAGAAGTGATCTGATCTTGGTCCAAGTGTTGGACATTGATCTGAATGTGATTCAGATACAATGAGAAGATTAGATTTACTGTCTTGATTTAATCAAGCATCTATGGGAGGCCCGCGATCTGGATTTGAGATACGATCTCAATATCCATGTCACTATACGTGGAACAATATAATCGCCCTGTCCTTATCTCCAAGTATCTGCGGAGAGATTGCATTATTCTTGAAGGGTTCAAGAATAATTCCATAAGATCTAAGCATTGAAGAAATCATGATTAAATGTGATTTAATCATCTTGATGTCTGAAGAAATTATCCAATATAATTAAATGTGATTTAATTAATGTGGATAAGAATAATGTGGATAGAAATATCCAATTATTCATAATATATTATAAATGTGATTTATAATGTATTAGAGAGAGCTAATTATAATTTATATGTGTTGATTAATTATTTATAATTAATTGACAATGTAAATTATATGTTGTTTTGGGTTGTGAATATGATTCACAATTTTTCCATGGCAAGATTGCAATATTCTCAAATATAATTGTGAATTATTTTTGAAGAATAAAAGCCAACAAAAGTTGTTGGAAATAAATAAAGGAGATTTTCAAGGAGATATGCAATCTCATGGATTTCCATGAGATTGCTCTCTCCATGGAAGGTATGGGCGGCACACCATTCCTAATAGGAATGTGTGGCCGTCCACATGGAATGTGCATGGAGATGAAATCTCCATGTACATTCTCTCCTTATTTATTGGCTTGATTTAGGAATAATTTATATTTGATTTTGTCAAATATATTTTGACCTAAATTTGTTGGTTTTACCAACAACAATCTTGAACATTGGATTAGATATAAATCAATCTCAACCATTGATTTTATATGTCACATGGATTGAGATCCATGGATCCCAAAACCCTATAAATAGAGAGGCATACCATGCTCTCTCTTTACATACAATATTGGAGTTCTCTCTCTCTCTCTTTCTTCATACACGACAACCCTCTCTCCCTCTATTTTTTTGGTGGCCGTCCACCATACCCTAGAGGAGAGAATCGTCAACGCTTTCGTCACCGCGTCGCCGCTTCGACGTTCTTCGGTTCTCCGTCTTCTTGGAGTGCTGCACTCACGAAGGAGACATTCGATCTCGTGCGACGAGATCAGGAGCAACTACGCTTGGATCAACTTCTTGGATTGCGAGGACAACGCGGTTCATCCCGGCGCTCGCAAGCAATCTCGCCAACGATCGAACTTGAGACAGGAAGTCTCTTCTCTTAGAGACTCGATCAACCACGCTTCAAGAGGTATTGCATTATACTTGTTGTGGTTATAGATGAAACGATCTGAGAATGGTTCTTGGATCATGTGGTTTCATCGAATAAAATTTTAAATTCCGCTGCACCGAACAACTAGTACGACTAGTCGTTCTTCGTCGTATCCGATACGACGATCACGCTTCCGTGATACGCTTGAGGATAATTTCCACATCCTTCAAATATGTGGCAGCTAGTATATCCCACATCGCCTTAGCAGTGGGCTGATGGAGGACATCATTGGCAATCTCCATCGACAGTGTTCCTGATAGTCAAACCTTGGCATAAGAATCATCTGATTCCCATGAGGCATAGATCCAGTCTTCTCTGCCGGCTCATCCTCGATAAGTATATGTTTCTTACCGTTTGACTTCATGAGACTCGTGAACTGCATCGCCCAGAGCTCATAGTTCGTCCCATCCATCTTGACTATTGGCGTTGGACCTTTAAATGCGTCTATGGAGGGCATATCGACTTTACTTTCTGACATGTTGCCGGAGACGAAAACTAGGGATTGTAGACAAGAAACCAGTGTCTACATAAACTTGATAGGATTTGAGAACATATGTAGACTTTTATGCACTCAAATCCATGGATAGATGTCGGGGCGGGACGGGGCTAGAGGGACCGACGAGAGAGTTGCCGGCGGTAGGGGGGCTGGAGTAGTCGGTGAGTAGGAGACCGGTGGCGGGGCTACGGAGGGTCTCGACGGCGAGGAAGAGGGATCGACGGCACCGCCGAGAGTTGGAGAGAGAGAGAGAGGGGTGGCGGTGGTATGAGGCCTTTTAGGGTTAGGGTTTTGGATCTGATACCATGTTGGTGGAAATGAGTAATCTGTTTATTCCATAGAACCCTAGGCTCTCTTATATAGAGAGGACCCATGGGTAAACTACATAAGAGTCCAGAAGAAAATAGAAAATATGAAACAGTACATAATAACATAACATAAATCTCTACACAACCAGATGGCCCATACGATGGCCAAAGGGCGGAGCAGCTCTCTCCTCGGGCGGTGCTTGGCGAGGATTAAGGACTCGCAGAAAGAGAGCAGGCTCCTTGTTCCAACCCAGGCAAGATCTGAATCCTCCCATATAGACCTTGATTCGTGGCAGAGGAAAAAGAGATGCTCAACTAATTCAATTATGTTGCCACAAAGAAAACACTTGTTAGAGATTGTCCCAAACAGTCTAGCACATCGATTTTGTGTCATCAATCTCTTACATCTGAGGAGACACAAGAAGAAACCAATCCGCTTTGGGAGCCCAAGCCCCCACAAGAAACAACAATTCCTAACCAGCTCGACTGACTGCAAAGGAGGTCGGCCTGCATATCGTCGCATAAGCCTTCTTGACCGAGAAGGATCCCCCCTCCACACCCAATGGTCCCGTTCCTCGGAAGGACCACCAAGAGCTCTCAAGGAGTCAAGCCGGAGTAGAAACTCCTCAAGACGTTGGTCTGAAATGCTAGCACAAAACAGCGGCATCCAGTTTTCGTCGTTCCAGCATGAGGCAACACGGGTGTCACGATCAGCAGCCAGGGCAAACAAGCACGGGAAACGGGTACAAAGCTCTCCCCCACCCATCCAGTCATCCGTCCAAGTAGGTTATAGTTAGCTTTATTAGTTTGACTTTTCCCATTTTACCACTTTTTATGGTTTTTTATTCAGTATTCCTTTTAATTTATTTACATCTCTCATTTACTTGTGTAATATTTTCATTTGTGTTAATGAGGATGTGGTCATTTGATTCGATTTATTGATGACTGCGTACAGAGCATCAAATGACTCAACCTTGGTTCTGTCGCAACAAACACTCCGATAAGAACATTGGGAAAGGATCAAGGTCGGCTCGATCAAGATGCTACAATTATTGTCAACAATAATAAAGAAGATATAAAAAATTAATCTAACATCTAGCATAAGCAACTAAGTAGTTCAAAGAAATTTACTTGAACGAATATAGTTGTTTAGACAAAAATAATTATCCCGCGATAAGATAAAATGTCAATAAATTTACCAATAAATGCTTTAGGGACATCAGGAAATTACATTATTTTTCTAACAGTACTGACCCTATAAATTTGATAATTGTCCCTGTGTCGTCCTTGATAGGAGTAATAGTAAGTAAATTCCAAAATGGCATGCCATCCTTCTTATAATTTAGGAGCCGACCACAGTAGCTCTTTCCAGCATTGACAGCTTCTCTTATTTTTGCAACTTCGATCTTATCCGTATCTCGTCCCTGAAGAAAACGGCTGCAGCAATTTAAAGAAATGGACATTATGAAAAAGCAACCACGAGCTGGAAATACCATCAAATTGAAGGGAATGCATGCTCAACGTCTTCAACTCAAGATCAACTACATATTTCTTTCTTAAATGATAAGGTCAGTAAAATAATTTTATCAGACCCCTTTGTGATAAATTGCTATTAGAACAACATAACTCAATAATGCAGGTCATTTTGACGATGAACCTCCAGCATGGATAATCAGATATGGTGAAACTTTGACAGCTGAGTGAAAGGAATCTTAGCTTACAGGAAAAACGGTCACTTCGATTGTGAAAAGATTTAGACAGGTAAGAACAGTAAACAGCGCTTCCTCTCCACAAACCAAATTTGTCAATGTCCTTTCCAAAAGGATTCTAATAAATTACTTTTCAGAACTTTGGACAGAATTGTACTTGATTCATTTTAATGTGAAAGTTTCATGGTTCTAAAAAATAATAAAAATCCCAAGGGATAGAAACCCGGAAAGTTCCTGCATAAAGTGGGACCGTCTAAATGCTATAATTGGCAACCTCAAAACCCCTTCTTAGAAAACATCGTAGTTTTATAATTGTTAGTTTTTTAGGTGTGTTGTTATGGAGATTAAGATGTCCTGGGTAGGCATCCATTAATCCTACGGCACTTATATATAAATCTTGTTGAAATATGCCTTGAACCACCAACCCAATTATGATCCATATACATTTCGTAAATGAATATTGACCGTAAAGACTTTTAGAATCCGATTCAGATCTGTTTACCATTTACTCATATGTGTATGTATTCTAGGGTTAAGTCATGGGCTATGTGATAGTCTCATTGCGGGAAAGCACTGCCTCCTAAGTTTTTATACATGTACGCCAGTTTTTCATCATAGTGGAACCCATCTTTGCACGTGTTTCTTCCCACTATATCGGTGGGATTTTTCCACATAAACCATGTGTTCTATGTAGTTGCTTGCGGTTGATAGTGTGTTTGGATCAGGATTCACAAATATGGTTTCAGATTTCGTGAAATTTCGACGAAATTTCGGTTTCGACAAGGTACCGAAATCTCAAGCGAAATGGCGATATGAGGGTGGTTTTTGGTCATTACTTCACAAATGGTGGTCGATATGGGCGAAATGTCGTCGAAATTTCGTATCGATAGGGTATCGATACGATATCCGAAATCGATATTTAAACCCTTGTTCACAAACTGGTATCAAGGCCTTTGGTGATTCTCCGCTTCATGTCAAGAGTCCCATCTATATCTGTCTGGTTGACAATTTCCGCTTTCTGTTGAGACCTCCCGCAGCAGATCATCCCATATCTGATCAGCATCCACAATGACAATGAAGTTTAAGATCGAGAAGTTCGATCGTTTGGTTCTTACGGGCAAAAGTGATTGGGTGTGGCCCTGAGCAGGGTGGACTTTAGCACCTGGTTCGGACTCCTAATGCAGGTATATCTTCTCATTCGTTTGGACCAGTCTCTCCATTCACTTGGCACCTTCAGTTTGGTCACCTTGTGTCACATGTTGCCATAGATTTCACATGGTTCTTACTTCCATAGTTTCGTATCACATCTACCACATGTGGGATGTGGAGACTCTGTGGGTGCTATATATAGAGTCCCACACCCATGTAGTCCATTGAGAAAAAGCAATAGACTATCATTCCTCTGAGGTGTTCTCCCGTAGTTTCATCCTGCTCCTTAGGGAGTAGGGTTCCACGTTAAATCTCGTTGTTCTTATCGTTTTTTATCCTTTTCCATGTTTAGCTTCCGCATATTTATTTTCTAACAATAATCATGTACCTGGAGAAGACTTTAGGTATCTCAACCCTGAGGACCAAGAGAAGACTACCTTCACTTGCACGTTCGGCACCTATAATTTCAGGAGAATGCTCATTGGCATGTACACCGCGCATGCTACATTCTAAAGATGCATGCATGCAGTTTTCGCCAAAATGGTAGGCAGTTTTCTTGAGGTGTTTATGTACGACTTCTCTGTCTATGGTGATAGTTTTGATTCATGTCTTGAACACCTCGACAGAGTATTTCAGAAATATCATGAAGTCAATTTGGTGTTATCATGGGAAAAGAACCACTTCATGGTCACAGAGGGGATTGTGTTGGGATACGTCATTTCCAAACGAGGCATGGAAATCGACCCGACAAAGGTGGATGTGACTGCCAATTTAGAGCCACCTCAAATGTTGGGAAAAACGAAAGAGATGTTTATTCCATGAACCCTAGGCTCTCTTATATAGGAGAGTAGCCTATGGGTAAATTACATCAAGAGTCCACAAGAATATAGGAAGTAAGAAACAGTACAAATAACATAAATTATATCTCTACACTCCCCCTCAAGATAGAGCATATATATCGATCATGCTCAGCTTGGACGAACACTTATGAAATGGTCCTCTAAATAATGCCTTGGTAAAGATATCTGCAGTCTGGTCTCCTGAGCTAACATGAGATGTAGAAATAAAACCCTTCTGAATCATATCTCGTATATAGTGACAATCAATCTCAATGTGCTTGGTTTGTTCATGGAATACTGGATTACAATAAATATAGCAGCTTGATTGTCACATTCCAGAGCCATAGGAAGTGGGACTTCTACATATAGATCTACAAGAACGGCTTTCACCCACAACATTTCTGTACTAACTTGGGCCATAGCCCTATATTCAGACTCCGCACTGGATCTGGCTACAACAGTCTGCTTCTTACTTCTCCATGAGACAAGAGAGTTCCAACATATACAACAAACCTAGTGGTGGACTTCCTATCCTTAGGACATCCTGCATAGTCTAAATTTATGCAAGCTAAGATAGCGATCTCCTTATCTTTCTTGAATAATAGACCTGCACTTGGAGATGATTTAAGGTACCTGAGTATCATATGTATAGCATCCATATGTACCTGATGTGGATGCTCCATGAACTGGCTCACCCGATTAACAGCAAAGGAAATATCGGGTCTGGTAATGGTAACATAAAGGAGTTTTCCCACCAGTTCTCTGTATCTTCTCCTATCCACCTCATCAGTGTCATCATCATATAATTTTATACTTGGATCCATAGGTGCAGTGGTCGATCGACATCCAAGCATTCATGTTTCACTCAGCAAGTCAGTGATATGATATATTTCCTCTGGGTCATCACAAGTCCATGTAAATTTCTGGCGAACTCCCGTCCCAAAAAAATATCTAAGGACTCCAAGATCCTTTGTGACAAATTCACGACCCAACATTTCTTTAGCCCTCTGAATTCCTTGTAAATCGTCACATGTAATGAGGATATCATCTATATACACCATAATAGAAATCATACCTCTGGATGTTTTCTGTATAAACAGGGAATGATCTGCATTAGAAGGTTTATACCCCTGTCTTTCAAACAAGTCTGAAAGCTTTTAGAACCAAGCTCTAGGGCTCTGTTTAAGGCCATAGATGGCCTTATGAAGTCTACACACCTTCGAATACTCCCCCTCAACAGCAAAACCAGGTGGTTGTTGCATGTAGACTTCCTCCTGCAAATCACCATATAGAAAGACATTCTTAACATCTAATTGAAACAATGGTCAATCTCTAATCACTGCAACAGAGAGAAGAATCCGTAAGGTGGAATGGCGAGCAACCGGTGAGAATGTATCAAGATAATCCACCCCATAGATCTGTGTAAACCCACGGGCAACCAGGCGTGCCTTGTATCTGTCAATACTGCCATATGCATTCTGCTTAACTGTGAACACCCACTTACAACTCACAGTAGACACACCGGTAGGTGCAGTGCAAGGCCCCAGGTATCTCTTGACTGAAGAGCAACCATCTCTTCTTCCATAGCTAATCGTCATCGATTGTCCTTCAATGCATCTTGGTAATTCCGTGGAATATCCACAGCAGAAAGTGCAATAGTAAACCTCATGAATTCACCAGATAGGCGATCAAAAGAAACTGTGGATGCTATAAGATAGGACACGCAGCTACGCTTCTGTTTCCGAAGAGCAATAGGTAGATCCAAATCACTGGCATCCTCATCTGCCCTTTGTAACACAGCTTGCTCAAGTAACTCATTAGATCCAACATTAGAAATTATATTCTCAGAACATACCTCAAGCGAGCTAGATGATGAGCGGTGACCATGAGCAGAAGCAGGCCGACGGGTATAGTGAGTGGCAATGGTGGAACAGGAACCGTAACAGGAGGTGTAGATGATGTAGATAGTGGTGGTGGTGCAGATATAGGTGGAGTTGGTGGTGATGGTGGTGTGTTTATGGTTTCATCAGTGTCCGAGGATACCAATCGAACCTATGGGAGAGAAGTACATAACAGATTCAAAAAAGGTGACATTGGCACTAACTAGATATTTCCTGCGCAGCGGATCATAACACCTATAGCCTTTTGTGTCCTGGAGTACCCGATGAAAACGCACTTGACAGCTCTAGGAGAGAGCTTGTCAATACCTGGAGACGACTGGTGGACAAAGGCAATTGAACCAAACACACGTGGGGAAAGTGAGAACAATTCCTTATCAGGAAAAACCAAGGAGAAAGAAACCTTCTCACCTAAGATAGACGACAGCAAGCGATTAATGAGATAAAATGTCATTAGGACAGCATCGCCCCAGAAAGAATGGGGAGCACGACTCTGTATGAGAAGCATCCTAGTGACATCAAGCAAATGACGATGTTTCATTTCTTCAACTCCATTTTGTTGGGAAGTATAGGCACATGATGTTTGGTGAATAATTCCTTGGGTTGAAAAATAATTTAAGAGACTATGAGTACAAAAATAATTTGAGCAACCGTACATCGGTGGGTTCTCTGAACAACAACGAATAGTTTGCATCTGATCTCTTGAATCCCTGCTTCTCAATCAGGTTCGAAAGCTTCTAGAACTAGGCCCTTGCACTCTGTTTAAGGCCATAAATTGTCTTGTGAAGCCTACAAACATGCTGGCACTCACCCTTAGCAGCAAACCCCGGAGGCTACTGCATGTGGACTTCTTCCTGAAGATCTCCATATAGAAATGCACTTTTGACATCAAGTTGAAATAAAGACCAATCATGTACCACAGTTACAGGGAGAAGTCAAAGTGTAGAGTAGCGAGCAAGTGTGAAAATGTGTCTAGATAGTCTACCCCATAAGGATGAGTAAACCCACGTGCAACTAAAGTTGACCTTATAATGATCAAGACTTCCATTTGCATGGTGTTTGACAGTAAACACCCATTTGCAACTGATAATATAAGCTCCAGAAAGAGCAAGGACGAAGCTCCAGGTGCCACGCGACTGTAGTGTGGTCATCTCCTCTTCCATGGCAAGACGACTATCTCTCAAGGCCTCCTCGTGAGTCTGTGGAATCTCCACGGCAGATGGACCAACTGCAAACCTCCTTAAATCTACTACCAGGCGATCAAAAGAAACATGGGAAGAGATAGTATATGATGCACACGTACGCTTCTACTTCCGAAGTGAAATAGGTATATTTTGGTCATTGGGGATCTCCTTAATCTGTATGCCAGCCTCCTGCAAAGGTTCCTGCTCAGACACATCTCGAGACCCATCAGTAGAATCCAAGGTAGGAAATATCGATATTAGCACCATTATCGATATGGTGTCGATACGATATTCCGACGATATTTTTAGAGTATGTTGAAATTACGGTTCCAGAAATTGAACCCTAGGAACAAACTTTGCTCAGAATTAGGGCTTCGTAAGAACCCTAGAACCTGGTCGAACCTTGCAGAATCTGGAGATGATCAGAATGTCGACACAGAATTAGGGTTCAAAAGAAACCCTAGAACAAATATCGAACACATATAAAATAACCTTCAATAAAGAATTGCACATGCTCTAATAGTCAAATCTCCAGAGGTCTAGATCTCTCTAGGGTTCTCTTACATAGAAGAGAAGCCTATGGGTAAATTACATAAGATGGAAGAAATAAATATAAAGTGTGAAAACAGTACATAACCATAATAATATCTCTACAAGTAATCTCTTTTCTACTACCACGAATGACTAAATAAAATTCTCAAATAACATCGACAAAAAAGCCAATAAAATCAGCATCCCCATCTTATTTTAGCATCTATATTTCTCAAATTTATAAATGGTGTATTTAAACAATCTAGATGATATTTTACATGGATACCATCTTGCATGCAGAGATAAAATAGGCATTGCTTCAATACCAATTTGTAGGTAAGAGACTTCGTCATGTATGGACTTTATAGTCTCAACCACACACTCACGATGATCTTCTCATCAAGTTGATACCTTCACGATGATCTCGTCTGCTAAATGCGACATGATCATCGAGTGCACTTTTATTTTACACCAACTCCAAGGGCTTAAGTGTTTTGCCTCCATCATAGTCTAATGTGCTAATATGCTCTGTTGCATGAGAAAAGCACACGACTTGTCCTGCCAAAGTCTAAAAGCGGTCCTACCAGTGAACTTCTTGATTTTTCATATTGTGTAATGTTGTTTCCTCCATTCTTTGAACATACCCGAGAACTTGGATATAAGTTTGTTGCATGTTAAGGAAGTAGGACATAGCTTAAACATGCAAATAAATAAGCAACAAAAAACTGCAACACAAGATTTAGAATGTTCACCCTTATCTAAGCTTCCTCCCTTATGGAGGTAATGGATCACTCTTAGTATGGTGGAAGACTATAATATCGATGATAGATTCAAAACACTAACCATATGGGATTTATATAATACCCCCATAAAAATAGATCTCCTATCACAACACAATTATAGGAATACATAATCAATTAGCGTCCGAACAGATGACCTAATCACAAATCATTAAGAAGACAGATGGATCATCTGATCAATCATGATGGAAAGTCACATTAATTACGATCAAGATGGATCCCAGCTTAATTAAGATTCAAGACATATCAACAACATGAGTGGACAATCACTAGCAGGATTGGTTTGCATTAGTGTTGGACACGATTAATCTGTCCCCAACCTTTCATCAACAAACCTAGCCATCTGTGCATTTGATAATGTTGTTTCTCTAGAAGCAGTTACATAATCTACATAACAATAATCGACAATATATAGATGTAGGAAAAATGATCGATACCAGTTCTTTCCTATGACTTCCTTGGAGGTATAGCCCGTCAAAGTAGAAAAACCACTGCTTACATAGATCACTGGGTAGTCAAACCTTGTAGCATCAGAAACAACAAAAGTCTGCTGCAATGAGGATAAAGCATCTTTTAGCTCTACAGACACAGGTGGAAAACTTGAGCTAGATCCTTGAGTTGAATCATTGAATATGCTTGCTAAATCAGTTGTCTGATCAAGGATGGAGCTAGATCCATGAGTTGAATTATTGAAATGAACTCCCTCGGTGAGTTATCTGATCAGGAGAGGAGCTGGATCCCATGGTTTCCCTGCTAACCAATTTTGATCCCTTCGTAGTCGTGCTTGCCTCAGCAACATTATCCTCGTGTATTTCACCAGAGATTGCTAATTCCTCAACTTTGTCAACGTGTTCGAGCCTTCTCCTAGAATGGCTTCCCAATTTGGGATCTCCAGCAGTTGCATAAAGCTTCTCCTTAGCTTTCTTCACTAGAGAAGTACTTGGATTCTGACTACCAGTTTCCATGTCATGCTGTAATAAATACAGAGTCGTATAATCTGGATCATCAGGATTAATGTATAGGACCTGGAAGCCTCATTAGCAGATTTACAGTGTCAAAACTCGAGAGACAGAAGTAGAAGCTTGCAACAGCAGCAATACACGGCGCTAAATCAAAGAGTGATGACCTTTTAAGCATGCAATGTCTGCAATTTACAGATAGATAGAGCAACAGTGGTCATCAAGTAGAGACTTCCGGCAACATGAAATTATGGTACTCATCTAGAACTCAGAATCACGTTACAATATAATGTTGCACTAATGAAAGGCGTTCATGAGCAGTTTGGCAACCAAGAAAAAGTATAGCCGAGAAAAACTGAAACTACATAAAGAAAATCCAAGACCAAACAACGGATATATACGTATCCATTCGAATTGCAACTCGGAAAAACGATGACAGTATACAAGTAGTGATACCCACAAAAAAAGTTCAACTTTCGATAAAGAATTACACATTTCGAAGAGAAAACAGTCGCAGGTCTTGGCCATACGAGTTGCATGGATGAAGTCGAACAAGAAGAACTAGAAGAAACGCGAAGATAAGATCCAGTAACATGAATCCAAACAGTACCGCCAAATGCCACCATCCGCTGCATAAATTAATTCCAAAAACAAACCACTGACCGTCCGAACTGCAGACCACGGATCTCAAAATTTCAAAGAGAAGATGCATACCAAAGATAAGGCAGTTGCTACAGTTGTCTCCTTTCTATGATGATGAAGGAATAATACAAAGTAGACTGTGGTACCGCTCCGCCAGTTGATGCAGATTTCAGAGGGCGGTACTGGACCAGTAAAAAAGTTATTTAGAAAACTATTAAAATGGGATGAGAAAAAAAAAGATTATCATACTCCAGCGCTGCTCGATAACCTGCCCTCCACCAGAATAAAGGATCTTTTTTCCAGAGATTTCCAGGAGTGTCTGAAAATTGCATGAATCCCCTCTAAAAAGGAGGAAAGCCCGGAAGAGTTTTTAAATCTTAAAAAGTGAGGACGTCTGCAAGCGCGAAGACAAACAAATGTTACAGACCAGCCAGAAGGCTGTGACACACAATCAACCGGGTTATATTATATTTAGGGACTTTTATTCGGCCGATTTTATAAACTTTTTAAATTATTTCTACGATCTTTTACACAATATAATTACTCTAATGGTCCTGTAAATTATCCCAAGAACCTCTACGGGCTTCAAACAAATTAACCAGAGAGTTTATGGCGTAAGAGTTGACAAGTTTACAGAGTCGAGAAGAGAATTAGGTTGTTTCAAAAGTCGTGAAGGTAATTGACAAGTTTATAGGATCTATCAGGTAAAAGTCTCTTATATTTATTATCGACATATGTTTCCACTGGTCAGGTTATCTTCCAAAAAATTTGTCACCATTTTTCACAAAATTACCCACCAAGGTTGACCAAACTCTCTTTATTTTTATCTTTCCTTTTCCAAGTCAGCTCATATCATTTTTTTCTTCAATCAACTATCAGTTCTATTTATTGTTCTCTCTCTTTCTCTCTCTCCTACTCAACCAACAAAAAGATAGTACACCATTGTATCTTCGCATGCAATAATACAAAAATGTTTACAATCATCCGTTTAAACTTGAATATAAGTCGCATCACAACAAATTCTCCAGTAAACAAACATTCCATTCAAATACCAAAATAAAAAAACATCTTATCCACAAACTTAACCTTTCAAAAAAGATTACTCCTTCGTCGGTCTAACCTAGCATCAAAATGCTATATTCACATATTCTATAAAGTTTTGATGGGGCACCCACCGCATTATTTTTTCGTAATTTTTTTTATTTTTTTAAAATATCATCATGTATATTCATCTATATCAATCTAATACGCCATTCGAATTTCGTCAAACGAAGACTTCTATACCATCTATCTAGAATATATGGATTACATCAATATTTAGATCATTCAAATTACATGTTCTAGATTGAGGGCATAGAAGTCTCCATTTCTGACATAATTTGAATGACATGTTTGATGGATATATAGATAATTATAAAAAGTTTTATTTTGCAAAAAAATAAAAAAATACAGGAAAAATAGTAAAAGGCAGCCCCGTTGGCTGCCCCGGCCCCATTTTTCAATTTTATAATATGAATATAATTTTTATGCCTTTATTGGCTGATTAAAAAATAGTAATATTTTAAGGACAAGTTTTTTACGACTTTGCCCCATAGAGATTCTATAGTAACAATTGCATCACTGCATTTTTGCAATATCGTGCATGCTCCTACTTTCCTGCATCATTAACATTTATGCCCCATTATTAGTTTGAACATATATTAATGAACCAAACTATGATTATAAAAAATCAAGGTTTTCTCAAGAGAAATTTTATTAGAGTTACGCCAATACGATTTTGACTATATACCCTCTTCATCTCAAAACCCACCATCCTCACATCCTTTGCTTCGACGGATTAACCATAGTGAAGCAAAATCACTAAAATTAAAGTATTATACTTAGGTTTTGATCCTTGTGTAGTAATTTAAAATTAAGGATAATTGTAATATATTATAGGTAGATGAACTTCTGAAATCATTAAAATCTAACATTTATAAGATCTTCACCCAAATTAAATAAGGAGATCTTTTTTATAACTTTGTATTTAATATATATAAGGATATAAACAAATTATCAAAGTAATATTTGTATAAATAAAATTAATAATGCATCCTTATTAAAAATATAGAAACACATCTTTACGGTTATATTGTTAAATACAAATGTTACTATTTTGAAATAATAGTTAACTTATAATTTTTGAAAAAAGAATACTACAAAAAAATAATTGATTAATATATGAGCTAGATTTTAGGAGAAATATTAGACAGAAGCTTACGGTCATTATAAGAAAGCTGAGGGAAAAAGTGAAATCTATAATTAACCGTAAATTGATAATACAGGGATTGGAAATAAAAATGGAGAGACGGACGGAAATATCCTGGAAAAAAAGACAGATACACATCATTTTAAATTATTCCAGTGTAGTATAGAACAGGCATGTGTATAGCAGAGAAGGAGAAGAGAGAGAATGAAAGGAGAAATGCCGAAGCAGAAGAAGACGAAAAGGAAATCAGAAATCTAGACAATGAGTGGATAGAGGTTGGAGGAAATTTCCCGTTCGTTCTAATCCAAGGGAATATGGTGAGGGTGATGTGAGAGGAATATCGGGAGGTGATTGGGTGAAGGCGATGTGAGCACAAAGATGGAGCACATCTTCATCCCCTCTATGGGGCCATGCGGATGACGGTATATAATATCCCATGTCAATTAGATTACTTAAAAAAGAGGAACTTCACGCTATAATCCCTAAAACTTTGTCCAATTGCATCACACTTACTAAACACCACAATCCCTGTAAACTTTTCCCAACTACATTACACCCCCTATAATCGTTGTAATTAATCCACGATCCTTACTATCTTGCTTCGTCGAACACACACGCCACTATCATCGTCAACCTACTCTGCTAACTTTACTAAGTTCAGTTTATCTAATGAAAGAAACATTCAAAACGTCATCTATAGGTCCATGTTTCACATTTGGATTAACTTTATTTTGCTTTATTTGCTATCCTTCTCCTTGAGCACCAAAGCACCAACGGTTACAACACCATCACGAGAGGGATCCATTTACAGATCTTTGACGGACTGACGAAGGATCAGATCATGTACCTATCGATCTAAGTGCTCTCCGAGACATCAAAGCTTGCGGAGGATAGGCCATTTTAGTCCTCATCAATCCGATATATATATGATGTATTCAATGGATTTTATGCCCATTTGAGTTGTGGAGAGCACCAAAACGTATGCTCTTCACGTGTATATGTTGATTCTATTAGGTAGGAGATGATTTTGACAATAACAATGTGCTTTGTATTATTAACATAATAAGAATTTGAGTTAAATCATTTCCTTAAAAAGAGGTGGTTGATTTATCAAAAAATCATGTTTCAATTATTGATGGGATACCGTTTATTTATGAAATAATCATTCCACATATAGATTAAAAAAGATAAATGATTGATTGCAATAACTACTGATTACGCAAATTACTAATATCCTTACAATAATTACCGATTATAAATGTCCATATTACTGAACGCATTATGATTGTTACTGAAGTTATAGTTATTTAGTACTTTTGAATGTGTACTATACAATTGAATAAATAAAATACTTATATTTATATGAATATTCACTGTAATAAATTTGAGATAGTGATGGGTTTTCAAAATACGTCACTAGATCGGCCGTTGTTAAATATATAATGACGGTATTATTCAATGCGAAATGAGTTGTTCACTACAAGAAAAATGAGGTGTGGCCACGGAATGTGGCTATGGAAACTTGTGGCAACAATAATTCCGTCGTTACTAGTTTCTCATAGCTATAATCCATGGCCGAAGTCTTCATACAAGAGTTGTGGCCACGACAAGTTCTGTGGTTGCTTGTAGTTGTCACGGTATATTCATGGTTAGAGAACTCTCGCGAATTCTATGGACAGAAACCACGTATCCATGAGCATAGTTCAGTAGCCACAACTAGTTTTCCTTGTAGTGTTCGTATTCAAAATTAGCAACGAATAACATATATGTCGTTATATCATCAGCAACAGTCCGTATAGCGACGTTTATCCGTTGTCATTTTTCAAAATATCAAATTAAAAAATTAGCGACAAGTAATTGATATTTTGAAAAATAACAACGGATAAATGTTGCTATACAGACTGTTGTTGATGATATAACGATATATATGATATTCGTTCGAAAACGAAAATTCATTTCACAAGCGATGATTAGTTGATATTTTGAAAAATAACAACGGATAAATGCCGTTATATGGACCTTTACTGATGGATATAATGACATGTATGATATTCAGTTGCTAATTACGAATACGAAAACTCATTACCCAAGCGACGATTAGTTGATATTTTGAAAAATAACAACGGATAAATGCCGTTATACGGACTGTTGCTGATGATATAACGACATATATGATATTCGTTGCTAACTTCGAATATGAAAACTCATTTTGTAAATGACGATTAGTTGATATTTTGAAAAATAACAATGGATAAATATCGCTATATGTAGGATATGGTTAGATCCTCAAGCGCATCACGGAAGCGTGAGCGTCGCATCGAATACGACGAAGAACGACTAGTCGTACTAGTTGTTCTATGCAGCGGAAATTAAAAATTTTCATGTGACGAAACCACATGATCCGAGAACACTTCTCGGATCGTTTCTTCTAAACCACAAATAAGTATTAGGTTTACCTCTTGAAGCGTGGTTGCAATCGAGTCTCTAAACGAAGAGACCTCCTGTCTCAAGTCCGATCCGACGGAGGAGACGCTTGCGAGCGCGGGGATGAACCGCATGCTTCTCGCAATCCATGTTGATAATCCAAGCGGCGGATCTCCTGATCTCGACACACGAGATCCTACGTCTTCTTCACGAGTAAGGCACGCTGAAGTAGACGGAGTTCCACGAGTAAACCATCGGGCAGCATAACGACGACGCTGCGGCGATGGAGAAGCTCTCTAGGGCATCCATGGTGGACGACCATGAGAGGGAGGGAGAGAGAAAGAGAGAGAGAGAGAGAGAGAGAGATGCTTCTCAAGCATTGTGTGTGTAAGGAAGAGCAATGGGGTGCCTCTCCTTTTATAGGGTTTTGGGATCCATGGATCTCAATCCATGTGTCAACACAAATCCAATGGTCCACATTAATTTGTGTTTATTTCAATGGTCATGATTTGTTGCTAAAAATACAACAACAATTAATTTAATAAAAATCAAATATATATTAAATATAATTTGATTTATATCAAATCAATCTCCATTGGAGAGATAGGAAAGGAGGCAAGCCTCCTTCCATAAGGAGGGTGGACGGCCACCACATTCCTTATGGAATTGTGGCCGTCCCCTCTCCTCATTAGGAAGGGAGCTTCCTTTTTCCTATTACATGAGATTACATTATCTCATGATTCTCTCCAATATTTGCAACAACATTTGTTGCAAATTATTTCACAAAAATAAATCCAATTTATTTTGTGAACATTGCAATCATGCCATTGGAAATTTGTGAATCATATTCACAACCCAAAACAAAATGTAAATTACATTTTCAATTCAATGTCCAATGTGAATCCAATTCACATTAACATTTAATTAACAAATGTAAATCACAAATAGCTCTCTCTTATATATTATAAATCACATTTATAATATATATGACTAATATGGATATTGCTATCCACATTATTCATATCCATGATAATTAAATCACATTTAATCATCTTGGATCTTTATTCTCTTGTTCTCAAATAATATGAATCACATTCACATTATTCACATCTTTGATAATCAAATCACATTTAATTATCTCAGATAACTCTCTTTATAATATGAATCAAATTCATATTACTCATGATAATTAAATCACATTTAATTATCCATTTTCTCAATACTCGGATAGATAAATCAACAATAGAATTATCCATGAACTCCTTCAAGGATAATGCGCTTTCTCCGCAGATACTTGGAGATAAGGACAGGGCGATTGTATTGTTCCACGTATAGTGACATGGATATTGAGATCGTATCTCAAATCCAGATCGCGGGCCTCCCATAGATGCTTGATTAAATCAAGACCGTAAATCTAATCTTCTCATTGTATCTGAATCACATTGAGGTCAATGTCCAACACTTGGACCAAGATCAGATCACTTCTCTACTGAGAGGAGTCACTAAAATCCAGACCCGTTTCATCACTCCCTAGGAATGGAAGCGTCATGGTTATACAATCGTTTATTATCACATCACCCTCAGGTATTCCCAATACCTGTACATCCTGCATACTGGAAGACTCAGACTAAACCCGAAGTATTCGATCAATTTTATACTGTCTACTTCATGGTTTTATCAGTAAGTTTCTCATTCGATCATTGGGAGTCGGTATCGATCATATACTTTCCAAAAGCATATATCATACCTAGGTTTTGATCATATACTTTCCAAAAGTATATATAAAACCTACAAATTGAGTCAAGCTTCCAAAGCGAGACGACCGTGCGCACGGAATTTGATTCTTCCCAATATCTCATGAGTGAGCTCATGTCTTCCGGTTCAGTAACTGAACCTGTATGATCCCTTTGAGGGATCGTATTACTCATATGCCCTTATATGCACACCAGCACGCCGGTGTATAGACCTTGATTAGGTCATCAACCTATTGGAATGCCAAATGTACATACTTAGACATATAGCAACACATCTGTCTCCGGTCAGAGGATGCGTGCCTATATCATGACAGCATACGATATAGGACTTTGGTTATCTCGATCTCGTTAGGTCAACTCTTTGACCTAACTAATCTGACACCTCCGAATCTCTATTCCTATGCAGAGGACCTGCATCAAGAGATCAGTCAGATATCAGCCTTCAGAGATAAGGATTGCCATCTCCTACTCAGGCTGGAGATCATCTCTTAACAATCATTTGATGGTGCTTGATGAGTCCTCAATCTAACTCTTTAGATATTCATCCAAGCACCGGCCTCTATGATTCAATAGTTGAATCAACAGCTGTATGATCATCAAGGTGGCCATGGTACATAACCCTAATTGTACTAAGGGCCCTATTATGCAAATTATGTATTCTTCATTTCAGATTAAGGAGTGAATTGCAATAACATTTATTGCATAATGGCTCGCCGTGGGCTCGCATTTCCAACAATCTCCCACTAGCCCAAAGAGCCATTAATGGGCTAATCATTTAAACCCGCACTAATGTGACAATCATAGGCTATTTAGAAAATAGCTAGGTAAGCTGATCAGTCACTCTGTTCCCGCGAGACTATGCCAAGTCCTTTTATGGCACTTGCATATCCCCAGTAACAGTGCTCACATCTAATGCGAATGTTGCATCTCATGCAACCAATACTCAATCTAGTTGGTTACAGTATCCCTGACATCATAACCAGTATCCCCATAATCCTTATTAGAATACCTTCATTCCCGGAGATCTCTATCTCCTAAGGTATCTAAAGTTTTAGACCTTTATAGATCACTATCTACATGGTCTTAAACTTTTGAAGATAAGACTTTGAGATTACTATCTCAAAAATCTCCTCATCTATGAAGATTTTGTTATTACTGCAATCAAGTGTTTTATCTCTACAGTAGGATTAGTAACAATTTACTACTCCCACTGCATGACAGACATCTGGTATTTGTACACTCTAGCATACACTCAGCTTCTCGTAACTAATGCACAAGTGTAAGTAGTTGTAGCATTTACTTCCTCAACTCTTTGAGGTGCTATCCCTTAAGATAGGTCAGAACCATATCTTAAGGGATGGAAGCCTTTCTTGGGATTTTCCATAAAATAGAATATGTCCAAGGTGTACTACTAATGTGACAGTCCCAATACCCTCTTCTCTTTGCTCCTGAACACCTTCAGAACTAAGATCCAAGAGGTATCCTTGAGATCATATCTCAAGTTATGGAACAATCAGATTATAAAACACTTATTATTATCCTTATATCATTTTAAATGATCAGGATATCATCTACATTTAGCGCAATGAACACATAGGCACTCCCACTAAGCTTTGCATGGCTCATCAAGATTCCATTTGAAATCATAACATTTATAATTTCATCAAATCTTATGATCCATCTCAAAGAAGCTTATTTGAGTCCTTAGATGGATTCCTTAGCTTGCACACCTTGCTTTCCTCAATCATGAAGCCCTGGGGCTACTTCATGTGAATATCCTCAGAGAGGTATTTTATAGAGGAATGCAATCTTGACTTACATCTAATAGTCAAGTTGTGCAACTAAGATTAGCAATATTATGATGTTTTTAAGCATGGTCACCGAAGAGCAAGTCTCATCGCAAGCAATGTCTTCTCTTCCGATGTGTAGCTCATGGCTACGAACCGTGCTTTGAAGGTCTCCACCTTCTCATCAGGTTCCCTTTCTCTTGAAGATCCATTTACACCTTTACAGGTATTACCCATATAGGTGGATCCTCGAGGGTCCATATACAACACTTGTATATGAAGTCTACGTTAGACTTTTATTGCTAAAATCCATCTTTCCCTGTCATGATCCTTAGGAGCTTCATCACATGAAGTCCGATCATTGTCAGAATTAACTGACACATGGAATACATCCTCAAACTCATTTGAAGAGGTATTAATGTTTCATCATTAATTGTCCTTTTTAGTTTCCAATTTCAGGAGCCTCATTATCTTCTCAAGATAAATGAGTTCCTACACTTCATTTCCATCTTGATTCTCAAGAGTCTCAACCTCTAAGAATCATATTCTCAGAGATGAGATACTTAGAATCTCAAGGTAATAAAGTAGGTATCCAATACCATCCTTTATTTTCCTAATGAAGCAACACTTTCAAGTGCTAGATTCCAGCTTGCATGCATGGAATCATATTAAGCATATATATTGTAGTCTCTTCTACACATATATACCTGGAAACTAAGGGATAATTATGCTAAAACTCATCATTGATAAGATCATGTCACACATGATCCAATTGTATCTACCTATAACTCTATTGAGTTAAGGTGTGTTAGGAGGATTGAGATGGAAATGATATTCATATCTCTATAAGGTATTCTTTGAATTTATCTAACAGGTACTTGCTACCTAGATTAGATCAAATTCATTTTATCTTCCTTCAAACTTTGGTTCTAAACCAAAAATAATGAAATCTTTGAACATTTCAAAGGTTTCTTAGGTGAAGAGAAGAAATCTCATATCATACATAATCATCAACAGATATCACATATCCATAATGTTTACTATGAGATAGATGATCTACATACATCAATATGCATGAGATCCTGAATACCTTGGCATCTTACACCTTTATTTAAGAAGGGTGTATTGGACATTTTACTTTGAATACAATATCCATAAGTATGTAAGTTTTGAAATTTTAGACATTCTAAAGTTTCATCTCTTACTAGTCTATTGATCAAATCAATAGACAAATGTCCAAGGCTTGATGCTAGATCATTGTCAAATGATCTTCATCCTCATATTGATCTTAAGTTTTAATTTCAGCATTTAGAAATGTTAATGAGCCATTCATCAATTTTCTAATTTAGTGGAGTCCACTAGATTTTAGATTACTATCTGAAATATCTCCATCATAACTCTTTATGATAGTTCTACCTCAGAATTCATGTTTATTTCCAACATTTAGAAACAAACAATGAGTGTATTCTTATATCTAGGTCATAGAGACATTCTCTAAGACTAAGGACTCTCCCACTGAAATTAACAAGTCTATCAATCCAACAGAGATTGTTGCAACAATTGTATCAATATCCATGTGGATAACTATAAACCTTTAAGATCAAATTTTCCAGTCTTCTAAAACATAGGCAACCTATTGCAAATGTCATCAGAAGATTGAGATACAATTATTTGACTTTATCTTATTTAATAAGCAAGTCCATATCAATGATTTATGTAGATTAATCCGATGCTCCATCCGAGTCCTTCTCTAAGGATTCTAGATAGACTTGATAGTCATACTATCAACACATCAACTTATTGCAGTATTGGCATTCATCCAACTCTTCGGATGACATATGGAAGTCATAGATGTATAGTCAACTCTTTGACCATACTTCTTACTCGGGTCCAACCCATGCTTCCACTGCGCTCCCTTTATCTACAAGCAACCATTGCTTAAGACTAAGGATCTCTTATGTAAGAGCATTTCAACATTTATACATGCTTCATTAAATTCATACAATATGAATATTATGAAGCTTCATGAATGACCAGAGTATAGATAGTAGAATGATGACACTCATCATCTACATCCATCTAAACTCTTAAAACATAGGTTCAGGTAGGTACTCAAACAATTTGAATACATCATCTCTTATAGAGCCACCATTCTGCATGATGCAGTGAACCATCTTATTCATGTTAAATGTCAAGAGCACATATGTATGCCAGAATATCTTCATTAATTTTATAAGGATTATTTGACAATTGCGATCATCATCGTCATGTCACTTCCAAAGTACATCCGATGAGAGATCAAGACTATAGAGACATACAAACCCTATGGTTGTAGTCCTATTATCTATTTAATTGTCATTCCTCAATATTATGAGGAAACTTGCACATTGCAACCACATACATTATGTGTCCAATTGCAAGTACAATATCTGGATCATGAGTCCAATCCATGATATTTTACTGGTTATTATTGAGTATATCATTGAGTGGGTTTTAATGAAGGATTATCTGAAATAAGAAATTTGCATAAATATATAAATATATATTTTACTTTGATTTAGGATTTTTATATCAAAGTTGTCTTGTCTTGTCAACACTGAAAGTTCATTCCCTTAATCACTTTCAATGTAAGAGATATACTTACCGTTATATCTCAACAAGATCTGGGATCTCCTTCCTTATCTTTGTTGCATCCCAATAATATGAGAACCTACAACTCGGATAAAAAGAAGCGGGAACACATTCTGCCTTGCAAGTCCAACTTGCATCTCCCAATTCGGTCTTTAACACCCGGGCCCACCACCCCTAAGGCAATGTTGACCCGTCATTAATTGAACCAACCGTCAACATGAATACAACTCGCTATGCGCAATCCAATATCGCCCCAATAATATGAGGACCCGATATTGGGGTCACTACGCATACGTCCTTACTCTTTCAAGAAGCGAAGAGCCCGATCCAAATGGATCGTATGCAGGAGCTGTCACTTCGGACAGGCGTCTCCTACATATAATATCTGGCGACGGAACCCTTCGCCTTGACGGGAGACCATGGATGTCACTTTTGTGATCCTCCATATCATATTCAAATTCTAATTAATCATTATGAATCATATTCATTATGATTAATTCTTCCAAGGGAAATAACATCTCTATTCATAGAGTGTTTTAATTTTAATTGGATTCCATTTAATCTAATCATATTAAATTAATGATCCAATTAATATCCAACAAACAATTTTAATTGTTACTTGAATTATGGTATTATCTCAAATACGTATTATTTCGAATTTTAATAATTAGAAATACATCATGATTTCTT